>OX375869.1:1200000-1504370 GCA_947359475.1 Heligmosomoides polygyrus bakeri
TGTGGTGGCTGCCGTCAGTCCCACATCGAAGCACGTACCCCTCCCTGTGGTGGCTGTCGTCCCACATCGAGCCACGTACCCCTCCCTGTGGTGGCTGCCGTCCCACATCGAGCCACGTACCCCTCCCTGTGGTGGCTGCCGTCCGTCCCACATCGAAGCACGTACCCCTCCCTGTGGTGGCTGCCGTCCCACTTCGAGCCACGTACCCCTCCCTGTGGTGGCTGCCGTCCCACATCGAGCCACGTACCCCTCCCTGTGGTGGCTGCCGTCCAACATCGAGCCACGTACCCCTCCCTGTGGTGGCTGCCGTCCGTCCCACATCGAAGCACGTACCCCCCCCCCCCTGTGGTGGCTGCCGTCCCACATCGAAGCACGTACCCCTCCCTGTGGTGGCTGCCGTCCGTCCCACATCGAAGCACGTACCCCTCCCTGTGGTGGCTGCCGTCCCACATCGAGCCACGTACCTCTCCCTGTGGTGGCTGCCGTCCGTCCCACATCGAAGCACGTACCCCTCCCTGTGGTGGCTGCCGTCCCACATCGAGCCACGTACCCCTCCCTATGGTGGCTGCCGTCCAACATCGAGCTACGTACCCCTCCCTGTGGTGGCTGCCGTCCGTCCCACATCGAGCCACGTACCCCTCCCTGTGGTGGCTGCCGTCCGTCCCACATCGAGCCACGTACCCCTCCCTGTGGTGGCTGCCGTCCGTCCCACATCGAGCCACGTACCCCTCCCTGTGGTGGCTGCCGTCCGTCCCACATCGAAGCACGTACCCCTCCCTGTGGTGGCTGCCGTCCCACATCGAGCCATGTACCTCTCCCTGTGGTGGCTGCCGTCCCACATCGAGCCACGTACCCCTCCCTGTGGTGGCTGCCGTCCAACATCGAGCCACGTACCCCTCCCTGTGGTGGCTGCCGTCCAACATCGAGCTACGTACCCCTCCCTGTGGTGGCTGCCGTCCGTCCCACATCGAAGCACGTACCCCTCCCTGTGGTGGCTGCCGTCCCACATCGAGCCACGTACCCCTCCCTGTGGTGGCTGCCGTCCCACATCGAGCCACGTACCCCTCCCTGTGGTGGCTGCCGTCCCACATCGAGCCACGTACCCCTCCCTGTGGTGGCTGCCGTCCGTCCCACATCGAAGCACGTACCCCCCCCCCCCCCCCCCTGTGGTGGCTGCCGTCCCACATCGAAGCACGTACCCCTCCCTGTGGTGGCTGCCGTCCAACATCGAGGCACGTACCCCTCCCTGTGGTGGCTGCCGTCCCACATCGAGCCACGTACCCCTCCCTATGGTGGCTGCCGTCCAACATCGAGCTACGTACCCCTCCCTGTGGTGGCTGCCGTCCGTCCCACATCGAAGCACGTACCCCTCCCTGTGGTGGCTGCCGTCCGTCCCACATCGAGCCACGTACCCCTCCCTGTGGTGGCTGCCGTCCGTCCCACATCGAGCCACGTACCCCTCCCTGTGGTGGCTGCCGTCCGTCCCACATCGAGCCACGTACCCCTCCCTGTGGTGGCTGCCGTCCGTCCCACATCGAGCCACGTACCCCTCCCTGTGGTGGCTGCCGTCCCACATCGAGCCACGTACCTCTCCCTGTGGTGGCTGCCGTCCCACATCGAGCCACGTACCCCTCCCTGTGGTGGCTGCCGTCCAACATCGAGCCACGTACCCCTCCCTGTGGTGGCTGCCGTCCGTCCCACATTGAAGCACGTACCCCTCCCTGTGGTGGCTGCCGTCCGTCCCACATCGAAGCACGTACCCCTCCCTGTGGTGGCTGCCGTCCGTCCCACATCGAGTCACGTACCCCTCCCTGTGGTGGCTGCCGTCCCACATCGAGCCACGTACCTCTCCCTGTGGTGGCTGCCGTCCCACATCGAGCCACGTACCCCTCCCTGTGGTGGCTGCCGTCCAACATCGAGCCACGTACCCCTCCCTGTGGTGGCTGCCGTGTCCCACATCGAAGCACGTACCCCTCCCTGTGGTGGCTGCCGTCCGTCCCACATCGAAGCACGTACCCCTCCCTGTGGTGGCTGCCGTCCCACATCGAGCCACGTACCCCTCCCTGTGGTGGCTGCCGTCCAACATCGAGCGACGTACCCCTCCCTGTGGTGGCTGCCGTCCGTCCCACATCGAAGCACGTACCCCTCCCTGTGGTGGCTGCCGTCCGTCCCACATCGAAGCACGTACCCCTCCCTGTGGTGGCTGCCGTCCCACATCGAGCCACGTACCCCTCCCTGTGGTGGCTGCCGTCCAACATCGAGCCACGTACCCCTCCCTGTGGTGGCTGCCGTCCAACATCGAGCGACGTACCCCTCCCTGTGGTGGCTGCCGTCCAACATCGAGCCACGTACCCCTCCCTGTGGTGGCTGCCGTCCAACATCGAGCCACGTACCCCTCCCTGTGGTGGCTGCCGTCCAACATCGAGCCACGTACCCCTCCCTGTGGTGGCTGCCGTCCAACATCGAGCCACGTACCCCTCCCTGTGGTGGCTGCCGTCCAACATCGAGCGACGTACCCCTCCCTGTGGTGGCTGCCGTCCAACATCGAGCGACGTACCCCTCCCTGTGGTGGCTGCCGTCCAACATCGAGCCACGTACCCCTCCCTGTGGTGGCTGCCGTCCAACATCGAGCCACGTACCCCTCCCTGTGGTGGCTGCCGTCCAACATCGAGCCACGTACCCCTCCCTGTGGTGGCTGCCGTCCAACATCGAGCCACGTACCCCTCCCTGTGGTGGCTGCCGTCCAACATCGAGCGACGTACCCCTCCCTGTGGTGGCTGCCGTCCGTCCCACATCGAAGCACGTACCCCTCCCTGTGGTGGCTGCCGTCCAGCATCGAGCCACGTACCCCTCCCTGTGGTGGCTGCCGTCCGTCCCACATCGAAGCACGTACCCCTCCCTGTGGTGGCTGCCGTCCGTCCCACATCGAAGCACGTAGCCCTCCCTGTGGTGGCTGCCGTCCCACATCGAGCCACGTACCCCTCCCTGTGGTGGCTGCCGTCCAACATCGAGCCACGTACCCCTCCCTGTGATGGCTGCCGCCCGTCCCACATCGAAGCACGTACCCCTCCCTGTGGTGGCTGCCGTCCCACATCGAGGCACGTACCCCTCCCTTTGGTGGCTGCCATCCCACATCGAGCCACGTACCCCTCCCTGTGGTGGCTGCCGTCCAACATCGAGCCACGTACCCCTCCCTGTGGTGGCTGCCGTCCAACATCGAGCCACGTACCCCTCCCTGTGGTGGCTGCCGTCCAACATCGAGCCACGTACCCCTCCCTGTGGTGGCTGCCGTCCAACATCGAGCGACGTACCCCTCCCTGTGGTGGCTGCCGTCCAACATCGAGCGACGTACCCCTCCCTGTGGTGGCTGCCGTCCAACATCGAGCCACGTACCCCTCCCTGTGGTGGCTGCCGTCCAACATCGAGCCACGTACCCCTCCCTGTGGTGGCTGCCGTCCAACATCGAGCCACGTACCCCTCCCTGTGGTGGCTGCCGTCCAACATCGAGCCACGTACCCCTCCCTGTGGTGGCTGCCGTCCAACATCGAGCGACGTACCCCTCCCTGTGGTGGCTGCCGTCCGTCCCACATCGAAGCACGTACCCCTCCCTGTGGTGGCTGCCGTCCAGCATCGAGCCACGTACCCCTCCCTGTGGTGGCTGCCGTCCGTCCCACATCGAAGCACGTACCCCTCCCTGTGGTGGCTGCCGTCCGTCCCACATCGAAGCACGTAGCCCTCCCTGTGGTGGCTGCCGTCCCACATCGAGCCACGTACCCCTCCCTGTGGTGGCTGCCGTCCAACATCGAGCCACGTACCCCTCCCTGTGATGGCTGCCGCCCGTCCCACATCGAAGCACGTACCCCTCCCTGTGGTGGCTGCCGTCCCACATCGAGGCACGTACCCCTCCCTTTGGTGGCTGCCATCCCACATCGAGCCACGTACCCCTCCCTGTGGTGGCTGCCGTCCAACATCGAGCCACGTACCCCTCCCTGTGGTGGCTGCCGTCCGTCCCACATCGAAGCACGTACCCCTCCCTGTGGTGGCTGCCGTCCCACATCGAGCCACGTACCCCTCCCTATGGTGGCTGCCGTCCAACATCGAGCTACGTACCCCTCCCTGTGGTGGCTGCCGTCCGTCCCACATCGAAGCACGTACCCCTCCCTGTGGTGGCTGCCGTCCCACATCGAAGCACGTACCCCTCCCTGTGGTGGCTGCCGTCCAACATCGAGGCACGTACCCCTCCCTGTGGTGGCTGCCGTCCCACATCGAGCCACGTACCTCTCCCTGTGGTGGCTGCCGTCCCACATCGAGCCACGTACCCCTCCCTGTGGTGGCTGCCGTCCCACATCGAGGCACGTACCCCTCCCTGTGGTGGCTGCCGTCCCACATCGAGCCACGTACCCCTCCCTGTGGTGGATGCCGTCCAACATCGAGCCACGTACCCCTCCCTGTGGTGGCTGCCGTCCGTCCCACATCGAAGCACGTACCCCTCCCTGTGGTGGCTGCCGTCCCACATCGAGCCACGTACCCCTCCCTGTGGTGGCTGCCGTCCCACATCGAGCCACGTACCCCTCCCTGTGGTGGCTGCCGTCCCACATCGAGGCACGTACCCCTCCCTGTGGTGGCTGCCGTCCCACATCGAGCCACGTACCCCTCCCTGTGGTGGCTGCCGTCCCACATCGAGCCACGTACCCCTCCCTGTGGTGGCTGCCGTCCAACATCGAGCCACGTACCCCTCCCTGTGGTGGATGCCGTCCAACATCGAGCCACGTACCCCTCCCTGTGGTGGCTGCCGTCCGTCCCACATCGAGCCACGTACCCCTCCCTGTGGTGGCTGCCGTCCCACATCGAGCCACGTACCCCTCCCTGTGGTGGCTGCCGTCCCACATCGAGCCACGTACCCCTCCCTGTGGTGGCTGCCGTCCCACATCGAGCCACGTACCCCTCCCTGTGGTGGCTGCCGTCCGTCCCACATCGAAGCACGTACCCCTCCCTGTGGTGGCTGCCGTCCCACATCGAAGCACGTACCCCTCCCTGTGGTGGCTGCCGTCCCACATCGAGCCACGTACCTCTCCCTGTGGTGGCTGCCGTCCCACATCGAGCCACGTACCTCTCCCTGTGGTGGCTGCCGTCCCACATCGAGCCACGTACCCCTCCCTGTGGTGGCTGCCGTCCCACATCGAGGCACGTACCCCTCCCTGTGGTGGCTGCCGTCCCACATCGAGGCACGTACCCCTCCCTGTGGTGGCTGCCGTCCCACATCGAGCCACGTACCCCTCCCTGTGGTGGCTGCCGTCCCACATCGAGCCACGTACCCCTCCCTGTGGTGGCTGCCGTCCCACATCGAGCCACGTACCCCTCCCTGTGGTGGATGCCGTCCAACATCGAGCCACGTACCCCTCCCTGTGGTGGCTGCCGTCCCACACCGAGGCACGTACCCCTCCCTGTGGTTGCTGCCGTCCCACACCGAGCCACGTACCCCTCCCTGCCTGTGGTGGCTGCCGTACCGTATCGAAGCACGTACCCCTGCCTGTGGTGGCTGCCGTCCCACACCGAGGCACGTACCCCTGCCTGTGGTTGCTGCCGTCCCACACCGAGCCACGTACCCCTGCCTGTGGTTGCTGCCGTCCCACACCGAGGCACGTACCCCTGCCTGTGGTGGCTGCCGTCCCACATCGAAGCACGTACCCCTGCCTGTGGTGGCTGCCGTCCCACATCGAGCCACGTACCCCTCCCTGTGGTTGCTGCCGTCCCACACCGAGCCACGTACCCCTCCCTGCCTGTGGTGGCTGCCGTACCGTATCGAAGCACGTACCCCTGCCTGTGGTGGCTGCCGTCCCACACCGAGGCACGTACCCCTGCCTGTGGTTGCTGCCGTCCCACACCGAGCCACGTACCCCTGCCTGTGGTTGCTGCCGTCCCACATCGAGCCACGTACCTCTCCCTGTGGTGGCTGCCGTCCCACATCGAGCCACGTACCTCTCCCTGTGGTGGCTGCCGTCCCACATCGAGCCACGTACCCCTCCCTGTGGTGGCTGCCGTCCCACATCGAGGCACGTACCCCTCCCTGTGGTGGCTGCCGTCCCACATCGAGGCACGTACCCCTCCCTGTGGTGGCTGCCGTCCCACATCGAGCCACGTACCCCTCCCTGTGGTGGCTGCCGTCCCACATCGAGCCACGTACCCCTCCCTGTGGTGGCTGCCGTCCCACATCGAGCCACGTACCCCTCCCTGTGGTGGATGCCGTCCAACATCGAGCCACGTACCCCTCCCTGTGGTGGCTGCCGTCCAACATCGAGCCACGTACCCCTGCCTGTGGTGGCTGCCGTCCCACATCGAAGCACGTACCCCTGCCTGTGGTGGCTGCCGTACCGTATCGAAGCACGTACCGCTGCCTGTGGTGGCTGCCGTCCCACACCGAGGCACGTACCCCTGCCTGTGGTGGCTGCCGTCCCACACCGAGGCACGTACCCCTGCCTGTGGTGGCTGCCGTCCCACATCGAAGCACGTACCCCTGCCTGTGGTGGCTGCCGTCCCACATCGAAGCACGTACCCCTGCCTGTGGTGGCTGCCGTACCGTATCGAAGCACGTACCCCTGCCTGTGGTGGCTGCCGTCCCACATCGAAGCACGTACCCCCTCCCTGTGGTGGTTTCCGTCACACACCGAGCCACGTACCCCTCCCTGTGGTGGCTGCCGTCCCACACCGAGGCACGTACCCCTCCCTGTGGTTGCTGCCGTCCCACACCGAGCCACGTACCCCTCCCTGCCTGTGGTGGCTGCCGTACCGTATCGAAGCACGTACCCCTGCCTGTGGTGGCTGCCGTCCCACACCGAGGCACGTACCCCTGCCTGTGGTTGCTGCCGTCCCACACCGAGCCACGTACCCCTGCCTGTGGTTGCTGCCGTCCCACACCGAGGCACGTACCCCTGCCTGTGGTGGCTGCCGTCCCACATCGAAGCACGTACCCCTGCCTGTGGTGGCTGCCGTACCGTATCGAAGCACGTACCCCTGCCTGTGGTGGCTGCCGTCCCACATCGAAGCACGTACCCCCTCCCTGTGGTGGTTTCCGTCACACACCGAGCCACGTACCCCTCCCTGTGGTGGCTGCCGTCCCACACCGAGGCACGTACCCCTCCCTGTGGTGGCTGCCGCCCCACATCGAGCCACGTACCCCTCCCTGTGATGGCTGCCGCCCGTCCCACATCGAAGCACGTACCCCTCCCTGTGGTGGCTGCCGTCCCACATCGAGGCACGTACCCCTCCCTTTGGTGGCTGCCATCCCACATCGAGCCACGTACCCCTCCCTGTGGTGGCTGCCGTCCAACATCGAGCCACGTACCCCTCCCTGTGGTGGCTGCCGTCCGTCCCACATCGAAGCACGTACCCCTCCCTGTGGTGGCTGCCGTCCCACATCGAGCCACGTACCCCTCCCTATGGTGGCTGCCGTCCAACATCGAGCTACGTACCCCTCCCTGTGGTGGCTGCCGTCCGTCCCACATCGAAGCACGTACCCCTCCCTGTGGTGGCTGCCGTCCCACATCGAAGCACGTACCCCTCCCTGTGGTGGCTGCCGTCCAACATCGAGGCACGTACCCCTCCCTGTGGTGGCTGCCGTCCCACATCGAGCCACGTACCTCTCCCTGTGGTGGCTGCCGTCCCACATCGAGCCACGTACCCCTCCCTGTGGTGGCTGCCGTCCCACATCGAGGCACGTACCCCTCCCTGTGGTGGCTGCCGTCCCACATCGAGCCACGTACCCCTCCCTGTGGTGGCTGCCGTCCCACATCGAGCCACGTACCCCTCCCTGTGGTGGATGCCGTCCAACATCGAGCCACGTACCCCTCCCTGTGGTGGCTGCCGTCCGTCCCACATCGAAGCACGTACCCCTCCCTGTGGTGGCTGCCGTCCCACATCGAGCCACGTACCCCTCCCTGTGGTGGCTGCCGTCCCACATCGAGCCACGTACCCCTCCCTGTGGTGGCTGCCGTCCCACATCGAGCCACGTACCCCTCCCTGTGGTGGCTGCCGTCCGTCCCACATCGAAGCACGTACCCCTCCCTGTGGTGGCTGCCGTCCCACATCGAAGCACGTACCCCTCCCTGTGGTGGCTGCCGTCCAACATCGAGGCACGTACCCCTCCCTGTGGTGGCTGCCGTCCCACATCGAGCCACGTACCTCTCCCTGTGGTGGCTGCCGTCCCACATCGAGCCACGTACCTCTCCCTGTGGTGGCTGCCGTCCCACATCGAGCCACGTACCCCTCCCTGTGGTGGCTGCCGTCCCACATCGAGGCACGTACCCCTCCCTGTGGTGGCTGCCGTCCCACATCGAGGCACGTACCCCTCCCTGTGGTGGCTGCCGTCCCACATCGAGCCACGTACCCCTCCCTGTGGTGGCTGCCGTCCCACATCGAGCCACGTACCCCTCCCTGTGGTGGCTGCCGTCCCACATCGAGCCACGTACCCCTCCCTGTGGTGGATGCCGTCCAACATCGAGCCACGTACCCCTCCCTGTGGTGGCTGCCGTCCAACATCGAGCCACGTACCCCTGCCTGTGGTGGCTGCCGTCCCACATCGAAGCACGTACCCCTGCCTGTGGTGGCTGCCGTCCCACACCGAGGCACGTACCCCTGCCTGTGGTTGCTGCCGTCCCACACCGAGCCACGTACCCCTGCCTGTGGTGGCTGCCGTCCAACATCGAGCCACGTACCCCTGCCTGTGGTGGCTGCCGTCCCACATCGAAGCACGTACCCCTGCCTGTGGTGGCTGCCGTACCGTATCGAAGCACGTACCGCTGCCTGTGGTGGCTGCCGTCCCACACCGAGGCACGTACCCCTCCCTGTGGTTGCTGCCGTCCCACACCGAGCCACGTACCCCTCCCTGCCTGTGGTGGCTGCCGTACCGTATCGAAGCACGTACCCCTGCCTGTGGTGGCTGCCGTCCCACACCGAGGCACGTACCCCTGCCTGTGGTTGCTGCCGTCCCACACCGAGCCACGTACCCCTGCCTGTGGTGGCTGCCGTCCCACATCGAAGCACGTACCCCTGCCTGTGGTGGCTGCCGTACCGTATCGAAGCACGTACCCCTGCCTGTGGTGGCTGCCGTCCCACATCGAAGCACGTACCCCCTCCCTGTGGTGGTTTCCGTCACACACCGAGCCACGTACCCCTCCCTGTGGTGGCTGCCGTCCCACACCGAGGCACGTACCCCTCCCTGTGGTGGCTGCCGTCCCACACCGAGGCACGTACCCCTCCCTGTGGTTGCTGCCGTCCCACACCGAGCCACGTACCCCTCCCTGCCTGTGGTGGCTGCCGTACCGTATCGAAGCACGTACCCCTGCCTGTGGTGGCTGCCGTCCCACATCGAAGCACGTACCCCCTCCCTGTGGTGGCTGCCGTACCGTATCGAAGCACGTACCCCTGCCTGTGGTGGCTGCCGTCCCACATCGAAGCACGTACCCCCTCCCTGTGGTGGTTTCCGTCACACACCGAGCCACGTACCCCTCCCTGTGGTGGTTGCCGTCCCACACCGAGCCACGTACCCCTCCCTGTGGTGGCTGCCGTCCCACACCGAGGCACGTACCCCTCCCTGTGGTGGCTGCCGTCCCACACCGAGGCACGTACCCCTCCCTGTGGTTGCTGCCGTCCCACACCGAGCCACGTACCCCTCCCTGCCTGTGGTGGCTGCCGTCCCACACCGAGCCACGTACCCCTGCCTGTGGTGGCTGCCGTACCGTATCGAAGCACGTACCCCTGCCTGTGGTGGCTGCCGTACCGTATCGAAGCACGTACCCCTGCCTGTGGTGGCTGCCGTCCCACACCGAGCCACGTACCCCTGCCTGTGGTGGCTGCCGTACCGTATCGAAGCACGTACCCCTCCCTGTGGTTGCTGCCGTCCCACACCCAGCCACGTACCCCTCCCTGTGGTTGCTGCCGTCCCACACCGAGCCATGTACCCCTCTCCGTCCCTTCTTTTCTCTCTTGGGCAACTCACGAATGAATGACGTCTGTTACTGTTTCAGAAACTCTCCGAAGAGACTCAGAATTCTGTGGCAAAGGCCAACGATGTGGCCGAAGAGGTGCTTTCTTCTATACGGACCGTGAAGAGCTTTGCTTGCGAGCGATTCGAAGGTCACAGGTTCGTTTCTGGGAAGCATTGTTGAAGTTATTGCCGATGAGTGGCGGAGAGGTGGTATTTCAGCTTTATTTCTGATTTCGTTTACTGCTACACAGTGGCGGCTTCTTCTCTGTGCAGGGTGTGTCTTAAACCAAATGATCTGTTTTGTTTCTTTAATGCCAACGCAGCAAGGAAACGCTTTTTGGGAAGTTTTTTTAGCCACCTTTGATTAACCTCTATCCCCCTTATTGAGTCTAAAAAGCATGCCTGTACGGGGATCGCTTATGCTTCAACTGTGCCGAGTTATCCTATACTATTCAGGTTCCTGACCTACCTGAACGAGACGTTGGCTATCGCCACCCGCAAAGTGTTCGTGGTTATTGGTCTGATTTGGAGTAACGAGGTGAGCAGTAGCGTGGATTATCGGTCCGCATAGAAAGTGTGAACACTGAGTAGTTTCCAAAGGGTGGCTTAGATGCTGTGGTTAGTATTTTCGCGAAAGTCTTTGTGATCTGTCGTTTTGCTCGTGGCGGTAACATAATCGATGTCTTCCATTCCAGCTCCTTCAAATGGCGATTCTCACTGTTGTGCTGTGGTTTGGCGGACATCTGGTCATTCAAGGAAGGGTAAGGGACCTCCATCGTAGGAAGCACATATGATAAGCGTACTGCCAATCCTCGTGTTTAGATCGAATCAGGTCTACTGGTGTCGTTCCTACTGTACCAGTTCCAGTTGGGAGAGAATCTGAGGGTAAGGGGTTTATCTTCTGTCTTGTTATTCTTGCTACCACGATTTGCTGTCAAAGTGACCTTCAGGAGCTTGGAGAGGTGTGGAATGGCCTTATGCAAGCGGTTGGCGCCTCCAGAAAGGTCTTCGAATTCATCGATCGTGAGCCCAAAGTCAAGGTCAGTACTAGCTTTTAATGTCTCTGGTATTACTTTGCTGCTGCTGTATATTTCTCTCTAGAATCATGGAACATACGCTCCCGAGAAGCTCGTCGGACGGATCGAGTTTAAGAATGTTAAGTTCAGCTATCCGATCCGGCCTGATCTACCGATCATGGAGGTATACAGCCATCAGAAGCGATCTATGGGTCAAGAATTCTTTGCAACTTGCAGGATCTCACGTTCACCGTGGAGCCAGGACAGGTGGTAGCGCTGGTCGGTCCGTCTGGTGGTGGAAAGTCGAGCTGCATTGCGATGTTAGAGCACTTCTACGAGCCGACCGGAGGAGAGGTATGACGCCTTCTACCGCTAGAGATGGAAATACGGACGTCTTTCTGCAAAAATTTCGTTGTAGTGCAGTAGAACGCATCTGCTTAGCGATATAATCTAAGGCCACTTTGTAAAGTGAAGCGTGAGGTGTGCTGGTACGGATCTATAATGGATTGGGAATAAAAAAGATAGTTTTGGCATCTCAGTTCGTTTTTCATTGCTATTACTTTGCTTAGTATGCAAATGTGTATGAATTATACATGATCGATCACCTTAAGTGATCATAAGTGCCTGTTCATAGTCAACAAGGGGATCGACAAGAGCGACTGGTCTTCTGAGCAATATCGATTTTTCCGGGCGATCATTCGGTACTAATCGATTCGCATGCCTTCTTCGGGCGACACATTCGAGTCCCTTTAGAGGTGTTAGGCTGAGCTCGGAGTCTCTTTGAGCTTGTCTGCCGATTTCAGAAAACAAGCGATTTAAGCTTAACTTTTGCTGCGTGAACGCATTGTTCTCAAGGTTGCTTTACCATGTCCCGAAACGGACAACGGGGCGGACGAGTTTTTCGCACAGTGTCAAGCTATCGTTGTCCGCGATCACGAGAAGATTTCGTCCATTTCTATCAGCAGGGAATAGTTTGTGATGATGCAGCCCTCAATTTGTGCCGTTTGTCGTCAACCTCTCCCCATTTTTATAGATTCTAGGGCATTTTCCTTGAGATCTTCGTATTTTTCTCCATATTTTCATGTTTGTGGAAGCCTTGTTCGCATTTTTCAGACGTTGACGGTCCTATTTCATCCGCGTTCATTTCGTAAAACAGTAAACAAAAGCGAGGAAATCCGAGAATAAAAAGAAAATAGAAAAGCGCAAGTAAAGAATGCTGATGAAACATAGGAACCGAAGTGATTTCAACCAACACGAATAGCACTGCCACGCGGAATTTGAGATAGAGAACTGCTACCACACGCGTTGAAGATCACCTCAAACTTGGGTAATTAAACCTTTATCTTTAATATACACAAAATAAACACGCACGCGAATAACAAGTATCGAAATAAAGCATCGATGGTAAAGTGAGGTGGTGAAATAATAAGCATAGAAAAATATGGCAATAACTACGCGAAATACAACAAGGCAAACAAAATGGCAAAGAACAAACAAAAACGAGAACAATACTGCATGAGACCCAAATCAGCTTAGGGAAACAGCAAAAGACACAAATACTGATGACATATCAAAGGAAACCCACTTTGGGAAGAGACCAAACCCATGTGAAGGAATGACAAGACAAAATGGGGCAGAACAGAATACAGCATGACAGCAAAACCTACGAAGAACAACGAAACATGGGAACAGCACAAATAGGGATAACAATTCTACGACACGATCAGTATACAAGGATACAGATAACGAGAACAACAAGCATGTACAAATCAGGACCCACAAGTACAAACGCAAGGAGAAGAATAGAGAGAAAGCTCCCTCCGAAGAAGAACCATGGAGCCAAACACGCGCAGCATGGAGAGCCCCTCCAACCGATCTCCTCGGACGAGCACAGCCGCTCTACTGTCTGCAAGTCCATGAACGAAGGCTGGAAGCGCTGATTAGGAAGAGGACACTGAAAATCAGGAGGCCCAACAGGAAAGGTGAAGAGGCCAGAGAGCGCTCGCACTCGAATGGGACGCAGGATCATTCAATAGAGACCACTTGAATTGAAGGAACATATGAATGTAAAGAGAGCGATTCAAGAAGAAGAAAAAAATGAAAAGAAAAATGGAAAGGTTGATATGACGACGTTGTCGGAACTACCCCACTGTGCCGTCGAAGCGGGAGCACCCTTGTTATCCGCCGTGAGCACTTGAAACATGCTGCTGAAACTCGTCCAACTTTGTAGACAGAAGTTCTGAAGAGAGATACGCGGGCAATTAGCGCGCCAAACTGACTCACCACCTTGGGACTAATGCGTTTGTTCCAGGTGCTCCTCGACGGAGTGCCCATTCGCGAGTACGATCACAAATATCTTCACACCAAGGTAGGTCGTCTGTTCTGCTTCGCTCTCGAGTCTCAGTTCGAGTGTTATCTCCCTCTGTAGGTGGCACTTGTCGGCCAGGAACCGGTGCTGTACGCCAGATCGGTGACGGAGAACATCGGCTACGGCTTGGACACCTACAGCAACGACGACGTGCAGACGGTTGGTAACTATGACGCCTTGAACGGATAGAATTAACGAAGGCTTTCTCTTCAGTCAGCGAAACTGGCTAATGCGCACGCCTTCATCATGGACACCAGTGAAGGTTATAACACGAACGTCGGTGAGAAAGGCAGCCAAATGTCAGGTAAGACGAGGTCAACGATCTTATGGAGACTTACTTCGCTTCTATTGAATGTGTGCCATTTTCGTGTCAAACTGGAAACGTTTTAAACCGAATTGGACACTTTTGAAATCAAATTTAGCACTTTTCTAGTCTAATTGCACAGTTCATAGCAAGCTTGACGCTTTTCAAACCGTACGCAGTCTTCCAAAACAAAGCGTGTTCCACATTGAAGTAGACTATCAGAGACAAAGTAAATTTTGTTTGAGGAAAATTTAGTATAACTCTGTTTGAACTTCTGAAGGCGCGTCCATAAGTCAAGACACTGTTTGAAATTTTATAAAATCCTTATTTTTCAAGAAAAATAGCGAAATAAGATTTGATCTAAAGCGCACAAAGCCGACGATTCATTAATCTACTAAAGTAAGAGGTCGGGCCATGCACTAAATTAGCTAGGCGCGATTTTTGTTTGGGTGATTGTGTTAGTAGGGGTTTGAGGATATGTGTGTCTTTACAGCTGTTATTACCTGTTCATAGTCGTTCATAGTCGGCGACGGCAGTGTAGTGTTGCTTGCGTAAGCCCTAGTTTATACTTACCGCGCAGCGGCGCAAGTATAAACTAGGGCTAAGGCATACATATCGATGTTTGCCGCGCGATCATTGATCGATTTGCCGGCTTTGCACGAGCAAATATATGATGTGCGGGCTACGAGCATTTCGTGAGTACATTCAGGGCTTAAAACTCATGCCTAGGCCTAGAATTGGGACGCATGTAATGTAGGACGGGAAACGCTTGAAGCTTCCCGTCCTACATTACATGCGAGGAAGAAAAGGAGTGCGCCATTTCAGGTGGGCAGAAACAGCGGATAGCCATCGCCCGAGCGCTTGTTCGAGATCCAGTGGTGCTGCTGCTCGATGAGGCCACGTCGGCGCTGGATTCGGAGAGTGAACACTCGGTTTGCACTCTTCATGCTATCCACCCGAAAGAAATAGCGTAATCACTCTCCCGTTCAGGTGCAAGAGGCGATTTCGAAGAACCTGAAGGGTCGAACTGTGATTCTGATTGCGCATCGACTCAGCACCGTGGAAAACGCCGACAAGATCGTTGTGATCAATCACGTAAGAGGATTGAACATTGAGAGTGGAGTCCTTGGCTCTCTCCTAGGCTTCGCATTCAGGGCCGTGTCGAGCAGATGGGCACGCACCGGGAGCTGATCAACCAGGAAGGCATGTACAAGCAGCTCGTCCAGCGACAGATGATGGGTAGGCGACTGGTGTTTTGCTGCCCAGCCAAGCAACTGTTAACGCCCGCTATTCTAGGAGGTGAACTAGAAGACGAACCGGTTGCCCTCGTGACGCCAGCGCCTCCTTCTACTCGCCGAATCTCGCGAATCTCTCCCGGGCACAGCGTATCGCAGTCGTTCCTCGGAACCTCGCTCACCAGCAGCTATTTGTGATGATCTTCTAGGATTCCTCTTTAAGAGATGCTATTGTTACGTTGTTACCTGGAGTAAATACATTGCGCATTCCAGATCGAAGGCACAGATATCACGAACTACTTACGAAACAGGTTCCATCCGCCAAAACACTCCTGGTAATTCGGCCGCAGATAGATGCTCTATGACCCAATGGTGTAGAGTATCAGTGATCTCCACCTTGACCTACTTCATAGGTGCTTTCCTTGATTCGTGATCACCGCTAATAACACATGTATACTCAAGATCAACGAGTCAGTGCAATTTCCGTGACCTGCATCGTTAATTACCCAAGAATGGTTCCAATGTCTGCCATTGGGGGTAATTGAGGGCGTAGGTCACGAAAATGACACTGGCAGGTCACGATCTGTTGATCTGCAGAATCGATGTCGCAAATTTCGGCTTCGGTCGTCGTCTCGGATTGCGCCCAAATTCTGCCATTGGGGGTAATTGAGGGCGTAGGTCACGAAAATGACAGTGGCAGGTCACGATCTGTTGATCTGCAGAATCGATGTCGCAAATTTCGGTTTCGGTCGTCGTCTCGGATTGCGCCCAAATTCTGACATTGGGGGTAATTGAGGGCGTAGGTCACGAAAATGACACTGGCAGGTCACGATCTGTTGATCTGCAGAATCGATGTCGCAAATTTCGGTTTCGGTCGTCGTCTCGGATTGCGCCCAAATTCTGCCATTGGGGGTAATTGAGGGCGTAGGTCACGAAAATGACACTGGCAGGTCACGATCTGTTGATCTGCAGAATCGATGTCGCAAATTTCGGTTTCGGTCGTCGTCTCGGATTGCGCCCAAATTCTGCCAATGGGGTAATTGAGGGTGTAGGTCACGAAAATGACACTGGCAGGTCACGATCTGTTGATCTGCAGAATCGATGTCGCAAATTTCGGTTTCGGTCGTCGTCTCGGATTGCGCCCAAATTCTGCCATTGGGGGTAATTGAGGGCGTAGGTCACGAAAATGACACTGGCAGGTCACGATCTGTTGATCTGCAGAATCGATGTCGCAAATTTCGGCTTCGGTCGTCGTCTCGGATTGCGCCCAAATTCTGCCATTGGGGGTAATTGAGGGTGTAGGTCACGAAAATGACACTGGCAGGTCACGATCTGTTGATCTGCAGAATCGATGTCGCAAATTTCGGTTTCGGTCGTCGTCTCGGATTGCGCCCAAATTCTGCCAATGGGGGTAATTGAGGGTGTAGGTCACGAAAATGACACTGGCAGGTCACGATCTGTTGATCTGCAGAATCGATGTCGCAAATTTCGGTTTCGGTCGTCGTCTCGGATTGCGCCCAAATTCTGCCATTGGGGGTAATTGAGGGCGTAGGTCACGAAAATGACACTGGCAGGTCACGATCTGTTGATCTGCAGAATCGATGTCGCAAATTTCGGTTTCGGTCGTCGTCTCGGATTGCGCCCAAATTTTGCCATTGGGGGCAATTGAGGGCGTAGGTCACGAAAATGACACTGGCAGGTCACGATCTGTTGATCTGCAGAATCGATGTCGCAAATTTCGATTTCGGTCGTCGTCTCGGATTGGGCCCAAATTCTGCCATTTGGGGTAATTGAGGGCGTAGGTCACGAAAATGACAGTGGCAGGTCACGATCTGTTGATCTGCAGAATCGATGTCGCAAATTTCGGTTTCGGTCGTCGTCTCGGATTGCGCCCAAATTCTGCCAATGGGGTAATTGAGGGTGTAGGTCACGAAAATGACACTGGCAGGTCACGATCTGTTGATCTGCAGAATCGATGTCGCAAATTTCGGTTTCGGTCGTCGTCTCGGATTGCGCCCAAATTCTGCCATTGGGGGTAATTGAGGGCGTAGGTCACGAAAATGACACTGGCAGGTCACGATCTGTTGATCTGCAGAATCGATGTCGCAAATTTCGATTTCGGTCGTCGTCTCGGATTGCGCCCAAATTCTGCCATTGGGGGTAATTGAGGGCGTAGGTCACGAAAATGACACTGGCAGGTCACGATCTGTTGATCTGCAGAATCGATGTCGCAAATTTCGGTTTCGGTCGTCGTCTCGGATTGGGCCCAAATTCTGCCATTTGGGGTAATTGAGGGCGTAGGTCACGAAAATGACACTGGCAGGTCACGATCTGTTGATCTGCAGAATCGATGTCGCAAATTTCGGTTTCGGTCGTCGTCTCGGATTGGGCCCAAATTCTGCCATTTGGGGTAATTGAGGGCGTAGGTCACGAAAATGACACTGGCAGGTCACGATCTGTTGATCTGCAGAATCGATGTCGCAAATTTCGGTTTCGGTCGTCGTCTCGGATTGCGCCCAATGTCTGCCATTGGGGGTAATTGAGGGCGTAGGTCACGAAAATGACACTGGCAGGTCACGATCTGTTGATCTGCAGAATCGATGTCGCAAATTTCGATTTCGTTCGTCGTCTCGGATTGCGCCCAAATTCTGCCATTGGGGGTAATTGAGGGCGTAGGTCACGAAAATGACACTGGCAGGTCACGATCTGTTGATCTGCAGAATCGATGTCGCAAATTTCGGTTTCGGTCGTCGTCTCGGATTGGGCCCAAATTCTGCCATTTGGGGTAATTGAGGGCGTAGGTCACGAAAATGACACTGGCAGGTCACGATCTGTTGATCTGCAGAATCGATGTCGCAAATTTCGATTTCGGTCGTCGTCTCGGATTGCGCCCAAATTCTGCCATTGGGGGTAATTGAGGGCGTAGGTCACGAAAATGACACTGGCAGGTCACGATCTGTTGATCTGCAGAATCGATGTCGCAAATTTCGATTTCGGTCGTCGTCTCGGATTGCGCCCAAATTCTGCCATTGGGGGTAATTGAGGGCGTAGGTCACGAAAATAACACTGGCAGGTCACGATCTGTTGATCTGCAGAATCGATGTCGCAAATTTCGGTTTCGGTCGTCGTCTCGGATTGCGCCCAAATTTTGCCATTGGGGGCAATTGAGGGCGTAGGTCACGAAAATGACACTGGCAGGTCACGATCTGTTGATCTGCAGAATCGATGTCGCAAATTTCGATTTCGGTCGTCGTCTCGGATTGCGCCCAAATTCTGCCATTGGGGGTAATTGAGGGCGTAGGTCACGAAAATGACACTGGCAGGTCACGATCTGTTGATCTGCAGAATCGATGTCGCAAATTTCGGTTTCGGTCGTCGTCTCGCCCTCAATTACCCCAAATTCTGCCATTTGGGGTAATTGAGGGCGTAGGTCACGAAAATGACACTGGCAGGTCACGATCTGTTGATCTGCGGAATCGATGTCGCAAATTTCGGTTTCGGTCGTCGTCTCGGATTGGGCCCAAATTCTGCCATTTGGGGTAATTGAGGGCGTAGGTCACGAAAATGACACTGGCAGGTCACGATCTGTTGATCTGCGGAATCGATGTCGCAAATTTCGGTTTCGGTCGTCGTCTCGGATTGCGCCCAAATTCTGCCATTGGGGGTAATTGAGGGCGTAGGTCACGAAAATGACACTGGCAGGTCACGATCTGTTGATGTGCAGAATCGATGTCGCAAATTTCGGTTTCGGTCGTCGTCTCGGATTGCGCCCAAATTCTGCTATTTGGGGTAATTGAGGGCGTAGGTCACGAAAATGACAGTGGCAGGTCACGATCTGTTGATCTGCAGAATCGATGTCGCAAATTTCGGTTTCGGTCGTCGTCTCGGATTGCGCCCAAATTCTGCCATTGGGGGTAATTGAGGGCGTAGGTCACGAAAATGACACTGGCAGGTCACGATCTGTTGATCTGCAGAATCGATGTCGCAAATTTCGGTTTCGGTCGTCGTCTCGGATTGGGCCCAAATTCTGCCATTTGGGGTAATTGAGGGCGTAGGTCACGAAAATGACACTGGCAGGTCACGATCTGTTGATCTGCGGAATCGATGTCGCAAATTTCGGTTTCGGTCGTCGTCTCGGATTGGGCCCAAATTCTGCCATTTGGGGTAATTGAGGGCGTAGGTCACGAAAATGACACTGGCAGGTCACGATCTGTTGATCTGCGGAATCGATGTCGCAAATTTCGGTTTCGGTCGTCGTCTCGGATTGGGCCCAAATTCTGCCATTTGGGGTAATTGAGGGCGTAGGTCACGAAAATGACACTGGCAGGTCACGATCTGTTGATCTGCGGAATCGATGTCGCAAATTTCGGTTTCGGTCGTCGTCTCGGATTGCGCCCAAATTCTGCCATTGGGGGTAATTGAGGGCGTAGGTCACGAAAATGACACTGGCAGGTCACGATCTGTTGATCTGCAGAATCGATGTCGCAAATTTCGGTTTCGGTCGTCGTCTCGGATTGCGCCCAAATTCTGCTATTTGGGGTAATTGAGGGCGTAGGTCACGAAAATGACAGTGGCAGGTCACGATCTGTTGATCTGCAGAATCGATGTCGCAAATTTCGGTTTCGGTCGTCGTCTCGGATTGCGCCCAAATTCTGCCATTGGGGGTAATTGAGGGCGTAGGTCACGAAAATGACACTGGCAGGTCACGATCTGTTGATCTGCAGAATCGATGTCGCAAATTTCGGTTTCGGTCGTCGTCTCGGATTGGGCCCAAATTCTGCCATTTGGGGTAATTGAGGGCGTAGGTCACGAAAATGACACTGGCAGGTCACGATCTGTTGATCTGCGGAATCGATGTCGCAAATTTCGGTTTCGGTCGTCGTCTCGGATTGGGCCCAAATTCTGCCATTTGGGGTAATTGAGGGCGTAGGTCACGAAAATGACACTGGCAGGTCACGATCTGTTGATCTGCGGAATCGATGTCGCAAATTTCGGTTTCGGTCGTCGTCTCGGATTGCGCCCAAATTCTGCCATTGGGGGTAATTGAGGGCGTAGGTCACGAAAATGACACTGGCAGGTCACGATCTGTTGATCTGCAGAATCGATGTCGCAAATTTCGGTTTCGGTCGTCGTCTCGGATTGCGCCCAAATTCTGCTATTTGGGGTAATTGAGGGCGTAGGTCACGAAAATGACAGTGGCAGGTCACGATCTGTTGATCTGCAGAATCGATGTCGCAAATTTCGGTTTCGGTCGTCGTCTCGGATTGCGCCCAAATTCTGCCAATGGGGGTAATTGAGGGTGTAGGTCACGAAAATGACACTGGCAGGTCACGATCTGTTGATCTGCAGAATCGATGTCGCAAATTTCGGTTTCGGTCGTCGTCTCGGATTGCGCCCAAATTCTGCCATTGGGGGTAATTGAGGGTGTAGGTCACGAAAATGACACTGGCAGGTCACGATCTGTTGATCTGCAGAATCGATGTCGCAAATTTCGGTTTCGGTCGTCGTCTCGGATTGCGCCCAATGTCTGCCATTGGGGGTAATTGAGGGCGTAGGTCACGAAAATGACACTGTCAGGTCACGATCTGTTGATCTGCAGAATCGATGTCGCAAATTTCGGTTTCGGTCGTCGTCTCGGATTGGGCCCAAATTCTGCCATTTGGGGTAATTGAGGGCGTAGGTCACGAAAATGACACTGGCAGGTCACGATCTGTTGATCTGCAGAATCGATGTCGCAAATTTCGGTTTCGGTCGTCGTCTCGGATTGCGCCCAAATTCTGCCATTGGGGGTAATTGAGGGTGTAGGTCACGAAAATGACACTGGCAGGTCACGATCTGTTGATCTGCAGAATCGATGTCGCAAATTTCGGTTTCGGTCGTCGTCTCGGATTGCGCCCAAATTCTGCCATTGGGGGTAATTGAGGGCGTAGGTCACGAAAATGACACTGGCAGGTCACGATCTGTTGATCTGCAGAATCGATGTCGCAAATTTCGGTTTCGGTCGTCGTCTCGGATTGGGCCCAAATTCTGCCATTTGGGGTAATTGAGGGCGTAGGTCACGAAAATGACACTGGCAGGTCACGATCTGTTGATCTGCAGAATCGATGTCGCAAATTTCGGTTTCGGTCGTCGTCTCGGATTGCGCCCAATGTCTGCCATTGGGGGTAATTGAGGGCGTAGGTCACGAAAATGACACTGGCAGGTCACGATCTGTTGATCTGCAGAATCGATGTCGCAAATTTCGATTTCGTTCGTCGTCTCGGATTGCGCCCAAATTCTGCCATTGGGGGTAATTGAGGGCGTAGGTCACGAAAATGACACTGGCAGGTCACGATCTGTTGATCTGCAGAATCGATGTCGCAAATTTCGGTTTCGGTCGTCGTCTCGGATTGGGCCCAAATTCTGCCATTTGGGGTAATTGAGGGCGTAGGTCACGAAAATGACACTGGCAGGTCACGATCTGTTGATCTGCAGAATCGATGTCGCAAATTTCGATTTCGGTCGTCGTCTCGGATTGCGCCCAAATTCTGCCATTGGGGGTAATTGAGGGCGTAGGTCACGAAAATGACACTGGCAGGTCACGATCTGTTGATCTGCAGAATCGATGTCGCAAATTTCGATTTCGGTCGTCGTCTCGGATTGCGCCCAAATTCTGCCATTGGGGGTAATTGAGGGCGTAGGTCACGAAAATAACACTGGCAGGTCACGATCTGTTGATCTGCAGAATCGATGTCGCAAATTTCGGTTTCGGTCGTCGTCTCGGATTGCGCCCAAATTTTGCCATTGGGGGCAATTGAGGGCGTAGGTCACGAAAATGACACTGGCAGGTCACGATCTGTTGATCTGCAGAATCGATGTCGCAAATTTCGATTTCGGTCGTCGTCTCGGATTGCGCCCAAATTCTGCCATTGGGGGTAATTGAGGGCGTAGGTCACGAAAATGACACTGGCAGGTCACGATCTGTTGATCTGCAGAATCGATGTCGCAAATTTCGGTTTCGGTCGTCGTCTCGGATTGCGCCCAAATTCTGCCATTGGGGGTAATTGAGGGCGTAGGTCACGAAAATGACACTGGCAGGTCACGATCTGTTGATCTGCAGAATCGATGTCGCAAATTTCGGTTTCGGTCGTCGTCTCGGATTGCGCCCAAATTCTGCTATTTGGGGTAATTGAGGGCGTAGGTCACGAAAATGACAGTGGCAGGTCACGATCTGTTGATCTGCAGAATCGATGTCGCAAATTTCGGTTTCGGTCGTCGTCTCGGATTGGGCCCAAATTCTGCCATTTGGGGTAATTGAGGGCGTAGGTCACGAAAATGACACTGGCAGGTCACGATCTGTTGATCTGCAGAATCGATGTCGCAAATTTCGGTTTCGGTCGTCGTCTCGGATTGCGCCCAAATTCTGCCAATGGGGGGTAATTGAGGGCGTAGGTCACGAAAATGACACTGGCAGGTCACGATCTGTTGATCTGCAGAATCGATGTCGCAAATTTCGGTTTCGGTCGTCGTCTCGGATTGGGCCCAAATTCTGCCATTTGGGGTAATTGAGGGCGTAGGTCACGAAAATGACACTGGCAGGTCACGATCTGTTGATCTGCAGAATCGATGTCGCAAATTTCGGTTTCGGTCGTCGTCTCGGATTGCGCCCAAATTCTGCCAATGGGGTAATTGAGGGTGTAGGTCACGAAAATGACACTGGCAGGTCACGATCTGTTGATCTGCAGAATCGATGTCGCAAATTTCGGCTTCGGTCGTCGTCTCGGATTGCGCCCAAATTCTGCCATTGGGGGTAATTGAGGGTGTAGGTCACGAAAATGACACTGGCAGGTCACGATCTGTTGATCTGCAGAATCGATGTCGCAAATTTCGGTTTCGGTCGTCGTCTCGGATTGCGCCCAAATTCTGCCAATGGGGGTAATTGAGGGTGTAGGTCACGAAAATGACACTGGCAGGTCACGATCTGTTGATCTGCAGAATCGATGTCGCAAATTTCGGTTTCGGTCGTCGTCTCGGATTGCGCCCAAATTCTGCCATTGGGGGTAATTGAGGGCGTAGGTCACGAAAATGACACTGGCAGGTCACGATCTGTTGATCTGCAGAATCGATGTCGCAAATTTCGGTTTCGGTCGTCGTCTCGGATTGGGCCCAAATTCTGCCATTTGGGGTAATTGAGGGCGTAGGTCACGAAAATGACACTGGCAGGTCACGATCTGTTGATCTGCAGAATCGATGTCGCAAATTTCGGTTTCGGTCGTCGTCTCGGATTGCGCCCAAATTCTGCCATTTGGGGTAATTGAGGGCGTAGGTCACGAAAATGACACTGGCAGGTCACGATCTGTTGATCTGCAGAATCGATGTCGCAAATTTCGATTTCGGTCGTCGTCTCGGATTGCGCCCAAATTCTGCCATTGGGGGTAATTGAGGGCGTAGGTCACGAAAATGACACTGGCAGGTCACGATCTGTTGATCTGCAGAATCGATGTCGCAAATTTCGATTTCGGTCGTCGTCTCGGATTGCGCCCAAATTCTGCCATTGGGGGTAATTGAGGGCGTAGGTCACGAAAATAACACTGGCAGGTCACGATCTGTTGATCTGCAGAATCGATGTCGCAAATTTCGGTTTCGGTCGTCGTCTCGGATTGCGCCCAAATTTTGCCATTGGGGGCAATTGAGGGCGTAGGTCACGAAAATGACACTGGCAGGTCACGATCTGTTGATCTGCAGAATCGATGTCGCAAATTTCGATTTCGGTCGTCGTCTCGGATTGCGCCCAAATTCTGCCATTGGGGGTAATTGAGGGCGTAGGTCACGAAAATGACACTGGCAGGTCACGATCTGTTGATCTGCAGAATCGATGTCGCAAATTTCGGTTTCGGTCGTCGTCTCGGATTGCGCCCAAATTCTGCCATTGGGGGTAATTGAGGGCGTAGGTCACGAAAATGACACTGGCAGGTCACGATCTGTTGATCTGCAGAATCGATGTCGCAAATTTCGGTTTCGGTCGTCGTCTCGGATTGGGCCCAAATTCTGCCATTTGGGGTAATTGAGGGCGTAGGTCACGAAAATGACACTGGCAGGTCACGATCTGTTGATCTGCAGAATCGATGTCGCAAATTTCGGTTTCGGTCGTCGTCTCGGATTGCGCCCAATGTCTGCCATTGGGGGTAATTGAGGGCGTAGGTCACGAAAATGACACTGGCAGGTCACGATCTGTTGATCTGCAGAATCGATGTCGCAAATTTCGATTTCGGTCGTCGTCTCGGATTGCGCCCAAATTCTGCCATTGGGGTAATTGAGGGCGTAGGTCACGAAAATGACACTGGCAGGTCACGATCTGTTGATCTGCAGAATCGATGTCGCAAATTTCGGTTTCGGTCGTCGTCTCGGATTGGGCCCAAATTCTGCCATTTGGGGTAATTGAGGGCGTAGGTCACGAAAATGACACTGGCAGGTCACGATCTGTTGATCTGCAGAATCGATGTCGCAAATTTCGATTTCGGTCGTCGTCTCGGATTGCGCCCAAATTCTGCCATTGGGGGTAATTGAGGGCGTAGGTCACGAAAATGACACTGGCAGGTCACGATCTGTTGATCTGCAGAATCGATGTCGCAAATTTCGATTTCGGTCGTCGTCTCGGATTGCGCCCAAATTCTGCCATTGGGGGTAATTGAGGGCGTAGGTCACGAAAATAACACTGGCAGGTCACGATCTGTTGATCTGCAGAATCGATGTCGCAAATTTCGGTTTCGGTCGTCGTCTCGGATTGCGCCCAAATTTTGCCATTGGGGGCAATTGAGGGCGTAGGTCACGAAAATGACACTGGCAGGTCACGATCTGTTGATCTGCAGAATCGATGTCGCAAATTTCGATTTCGGTCGTCGTCTCGGATTGCGCCCAAATTCTGCCATTGGGGGTAATTGAGGGCGTAGGTCACGAAAATGACACTGGCAGGTCACGATCTGTTGATCTGCAGAATCGATGTCGCAAATTTCGGTTTCGGTCGTCGTCTCGGATTGGGCCCAAATTCTGCCATTTGGGGTAATTGAGGGCGTAGGTCACGAAAATGACACTGGCAGGTCACGATCTGTTGATCTGTGGAATCGATGTCGCAAATTTCGGTTTCGGTCGTCGTCTCGGATTGCGCCCAAATTCTGCCATTGGGGGTAATTGAGGGCGTAGGTCACGAAAATGACACTGGCAGGTCACGATCTGTTGATCTGCAGAATCGATGTCGCAAATTTCGGTTTCGGTCGTCGTCTCGGATTGGGCCAAAATTCTGCCATTTGGGGTAATTGAGGGCGTAGGTCACGAAAATGACACTGGCAGGTCACGATCTGTTGATCTGCAGAATCGATGTCGCAAATTTCGATTTCGGTCGTCGTCTCGGATTGCGCCCAAATTCTGCCATTGGGGGTAATTGAGGGCGTAGGTCACGAAAATGACACTGGCAGGTCACGATCTGTTGATCTGCAGAATCGATGTCGCAAATTTCGATTTCGGTCGTCGTCTCGGATTGCGCCCAAATTCTGCCATTGGGGGTAATTGAGGGCGTAGGTCACGAAAATAACACTGGCAGGTCACGATCTGTTGATCTGCAGAATCGATGTCGCAAATTTCGGTTTCGGTCGTCGTCTCGGATTGCGCCCAAATTTTGCCATTGGGGGCAATTGAGGGCGTAGGTCACGAAAATGACACTGGCAGGTCACGATCTGTTGATCTGCAGAATCGATGTCGCAAATTTCGATTTCGGTCGTCGTCTCGGATTGCGCCCAAATTCTGCCATTGGGGGTAATTGAGGGCGTAGGTCACGAAAATGACACTGGCAGGTCACGATCTGTTGATCTGCAGAATCGATGTCGCAAATTTCGGTTTCGGTCGTCGTCTCGGATTGCGCCCAAATTCTGCCATTGGGGGTAATTGAGGGCGTAGGTCACGAAAATGACACTGGCAGGTCACGATCTGTTGATCTGCAGAATCGATGTCGCAAATTTCGGTTTCGGTCGTCGTCTCGGATTGGGCCCAAATTCTGCCATTTGGGGTAATTGAGGGCGTAGGTCACGAAAATGACACTGGCAGGTCACGATCTGTTGATCTGCAGAATCGATGTCGCAAATTTCGGTTTCGGTCGTCGTCTCGGATTGCGCCCAATGTCTGCCATTGGGGGTAATTGAGGGCGTAGGTCACGAAAATGACACTGGCAGGTCACGATCTGTTGATCTGCAGAATCGATGTCGCAAATTTCGATTTCGGTCGTCGTCTCGGATTGCGCCCAAATTCTGCCATTGGGGTAATTGAGGGCGTAGGTCACGAAAATGACACTGGCAGGTCACGATCTGTTGATCTGCAGAATCGATGTCGCAAATTTCGGTTTCGGTCGTCGTCTCGGATTGGGCCCAAATTCTGCCATTTGGGGTAATTGAGGGCGTAGGTCACGAAAATGACACTGGCAGGTCACGATCTGTTGATCTGCAGAATCGATGTCGCAAATTTCGATTTCGGTCGTCGTCTCGGATTGCGCCCAAATTCTGCCATTGGGGGTAATTGAGGGCGTAGGTCACGAAAATGACACTGGCAGGTCACGATCTGTTGATCTGCAGAATCGATGTCGCAAATTTCGATTTCGGTCGTCGTCTCGGATTGCGCCCAAATTCTGCCATTGGGGGTAATTGAGGGCGTAGGTCACGAAAATAACACTGGCAGGTCACGATCTGTTGATCTGCAGAATCGATGTCGCAAATTTCGGTTTCGGTCGTCGTCTCGGATTGCGCCCAAATTTTGCCATTGGGGGCAATTGAGGGCGTAGGTCACGAAAATGACACTGGCAGGTCACGATCTGTTGATCTGCAGAATCGATGTCGCAAATTTCGATTTCGGTCGTCGTCTCGGATTGCGCCCAAATTCTGCCATTGGGGGTAATTGAGGGCGTAGGTCACGAAAATGACACTGGCAGGTCACGATCTGTTGATCTGCAGAATCGATGTCGCAAATTTCGGTTTCGGTCGTCGTCTCGGATTGCGCCCAAATTCTGCCATTGGGGGTAATTGAGGGCGTAGGTCACGAAAATGACACTGGCAGGTCACGATCTGTTGATCTGCAGAATCGATGTCGCAAATTTCGGTTTCGGTCGTCGTCTCGGATTGGGCCCAAATTCTGCCATTTGGGGTAATTGAGGGCGTAGGTCACGAAAATGACACTGGCAGGTCACGATCTGTTGATCTGCAGAATCGATGTCGCAAATTTCGGTTTCGGTCGTCGTCTCGGATTGCGCCCAATGTCTGCCATTGGGGGTAATTGAGGGCGTAGGTCACGAAAATGACACTGGCAGGTCACGATCTGTTGATCTGCAGAATCGATGTCGCAAATTTCGATTTCGGTCGTCGTCTCGGATTGCGCCCAAATTCTGCCATTGGGGGTAATTGAGGGCGTAGGTCACGAAAATGACACTGGCAGGTCACGATCTGTTGATCTGCAGAATCGATGTCGCAAATTTCGGTTTCGGTCGTCGTCTCGGATTGGGCCCAAATTCTGCCATTTGGGGTAATTGAGGGCGTAGGTCACGAAAATGACACTGGCAGGTCACGATCTGTTGATCTGCAGAATCGATGTCGCAAATTTCGATTTCGGTCGTCGTCTCGGATTGCGCCCAAATTCTGCCATTGGGGGTAATTGAGGGCGTAGGTCACGAAAATGACACTGGCAGGTCACGATCTGTTGATCTGCAGAATCGATGTCGCAAATTTCGATTTCGGTCGTCGTCTCGGATTGCGCCCAAATTCTGCCATTGGGGGTAATTGAGGGCGTAGGTCACGAAAATAACACTGGCAGGTCACGATCTGTTGATCTGCAGAATCGATGTCGCAAATTTCGGTTTTGGTCGTCGTCTCGGATTGCGCCCAAATTTTGCCATTGGGGGCAATTGAGGGCGTAGGTCACGAAAATGACACTGGCAGGTCACGATCTGTTGATCTGCAGAATCGATGTCGCAAATTTCGATTTCGGTCGTCGTCTCGGATTGCGCCCAAATTCTGCCATTGGGGGTAATTGAGGGCGTAGGTCACGAAAATGACACTGGCAGGTCACGATCTGTTGATCTGCAGAATCGATGTCGCAAATTTCGGTTTCGGTCGTCGTCTCGGATTGGGCCCAAATTCTGCCATTTGGGGTAATTGAGGGCGTAGGTCACGAAAATGACACTGGCAGGTCACGATCTGTTGATCTGCGGAATCGATGTCGCAAATTTCGGTTTCGGTCGTCGTCTCGGATTGGGCCCAAATTCTGCCATTTGGGGTAATTGAGGGCGTAGGTCACGAAAATGACACTGGCAGGTCACGATCTGTTGACCTGCGGAATCGATGTCGCAAATTTCGGTTTCGGTCGTCGTCTCGGATTGCGCCCAAATTCTGCCATTGGGGGTAATTGAGGGCGTAGGTCACGAAAATGACACTGGCAGGTCACGATCTGTTGATCTGCAGAATCGATGTCGCAAATTTCGGTTTCGGTCGTCGTCTCGGATTGCGCCCAAATTCTGCTATTTGGGGTAATTGAGGGCGTAGGTCACGAAAATGACAGTGGCAGGTCACGATCTGTTGATCTGCAGAATCGATGTCGCAAATTTCGGTTTCGGTCGTCGTCTCGGATTGCGCCCAAATTCTGCCAATGGGGGTAATTGAGGGTGTAGGTCACGAAAATGACACTGGCAGGTCACGATCTGTTGATCTGCAGAATCGATGTCGCAAATTTCGGTTTCGGTCGTCGTCTCGGATTGCGCCCAAATTCTGCCATTGGGGGTAATTGAGGGTGTAGGTCACGAAAATGACACTGGCAGGTCACGATCTGTTGATCTGCAGAATCGATGTCGCAAATTTCGGTTTCGGTCGTCGTCTCGGATTGCGCCCAAATTCTGCCATTGGGGGTAAATGAGGGCGTAGGTCACGAAAATGACACTGGCAGGTCACGATCTGTTGATCTGCGGAATCGATGTCGCAAATTTCGGTTTCGGTCGTCGTCTCGGATTGGGCCCAAATTCTGCCATTTGGGGTAATTGAGGGCGTAGGTCACGAAAATGACACTGGCAGGTCACGATCTGTTGATCTGCGGAATCGATGTCGCAAATTTCGGTTTCGGTCGTCGTCTCGGATTGCGCCCAAATTCTGCCATTGGGGGTAATTGAGGGCGTAGGTCACGAAAATGACAGTGGCAGGTCACGATCTGTTGATCTGCAGAATCGATGTCGCAAATTTCGGTTTCGGTCGTCGTCTCGGATTGCGCCCAAATTCTGCCAATGGGGGTAATTGAGGGTGTAGGTCACGAAAATGACACTGGCAGGTCACGATCTGTTGATCTGCAGAATCGATGTCGCAAATTTCGGTTTCGGTCGTCGTCTCGGATTGCGCCCAAATTCTGCCATTGGGGGTAATTGAGGGTGTAGGTCACGAAAATGACACTGGCAGGTCACGATCTGTTGATCTGCAGAATCGATGTCGCAAATTTCGGTTTCGGTCGTCGTCTCGGATTGCGCCCAAATTCTGCCATTGGGGGTAATTGAGGGCGTAGGTCACGAAAATGACACTGGCAGGTCACGATCTGTTGATCTGCAGAATCGATGTCGCAAATTTCGGTTTCGGTCGTCGTCTCGGATTGCGCCCAAATTTTGCCATTGGGGGTAATTGAGGGCGTAGGTCACGAAAATGACACTGGCAGGTCATGATCTGTTGATCTGCAGAATCGATGTCGCAAATTTCGGTTTCGGTCGTCGTCTCGGATTGCGCCCAAATTTTGCCATTGGGGGCAATTGAGGGCGTAGGTCACGAAAATGACACTGGCAGGTCACGATCTGTTGATCTGCAGAATCGATGTCGCAAATTTCGATTTTGGTCGTCGTCTCGGATTGCGCCCAAATTCTGCCATTGGGGGTAATTGAGGGCGTAGGTCACGAAAATGACACTGGCAGGTCACGATCTGTTGATCTGCAGAATCGATGTCGCAAATTTCGGTTTCGGTCGTCGTCTCGGATTGGGCCCAAATTCTGCCATTTGGGGTAATTGAGGGCGTAGGTCACGAAAATGACACTGGCAGGTCACGATCTGTTGATCTGCGGAATCGATGTCGCAAATTTCGGTTTCGGTCGTCGTCTCGGATTGGGCCCAAATTCTGCCATTTGGGGTAATTGAGGGCGTAGGTCACGAAAATGACAGTGGCAGGTCACGATCTGTTGATCTGCAGAATCGATGTCGCAAATTTCGGTTTCGGTCGTCGTCTCGGATTGCGCCCAAATTCTGCCATTGGGGGTAATTGAGGGTGTAGGTCACGAAAATGACACTGGCAGGTCACGATCTGTTGATCTGCAGAATCGATGTCGCAAATTTCGGTTTCGGTCGTCGTCTCGGATTGCGCCCAAATTCTGCCATTGGGGGTAATTGAGGGCGTAGGTCACGAAAATGACACTGGCAGGTCACGATCTGTTGATCTGCAGAATCGATGTCGCAAATTTCGGTTTCGGTCGTCGTCTCGGATTGCGCCCAAATTTTGCCATTGGGGGTAATTGAGGGCGTAGGTCACGAAAATGACACTGGCAGGTCACGATCTGTTGATCTGCAGAATCGATGTCGCAAATTTCGGTTTCGGTCGTCGTCTCGGATTGCGCCCAAATTTTGCCATTGGGGGCAATTGAGGGCGTAGGTCACGAAAATGACACTGGCAGGTCACGATCTGTTGATCTGCAGAATCGATGTCGCAAATTTCGATTTCGGTCGTCGTCTCGGATTGCGCCCAAATTCTGCCATTGGGGGTAATTGAGGGCGTAGGTCACGAAAATGACACTGGCAGGTCACGATCTGTTGATCTGCAGAATCGATGTCGCAAATTTCGGTTTCGGTCGTCGTCTCGGATTGGGCCCAAATTCTGCCATTTGGGGTAATTGAGGGCGTAGGTCACGAAAATGACACTGGCAGGTCACGATCTGTTGATCTGCGGAATCGATGTCGCAAATTTCGGTTTCGGTCGTCGTCTCGGATTGGGCCCAAATTCTGCCATTTGGGGTAATTGAGGGCGTAGGTCACGAAAATGACACTGGCAGGTCACGATCTGTTGATCTGCGGAATCGATGTCGCAAATTTCGGTTTCGGTCGTCGTCTCGGATTGCGCCCAAATTCTGCCATTGGGGGTAATTGAGGGCGTAGGTCACGAAAATGACACTTGCAGGTCACGATCTGTTGATCTGCAGAATCGATGTCGCAAATTTCGGTTTCGGTCGTCGTCTCGGATTGCGCCCAAATTCTGCCATTGGGGGTAATTGAGGGCGTAGGTCACGAAAATGACACTGGCAGGTCACGATCTGTTGATCTGCAGAATCGATGTCGCAAATTTCGATTTCGGTCGTCGTCTCGGATTGCGCCCAAATTCTGCCATTGGGGGTAATTGAGGGCGTAGGTCACGAAAATAACACTGGCAGGTCACGATCTGTTGATCTGCAGAATCGATGTCGCAAATTTCGGTTTTGGTCGTCGTCTCGGATTGCGCCCAAATTTTGCCATTGGGGGCAATTGAGGGCGTAGGTCACGAAAATGACACTGGCAGGTCACGATCTGTTGATCTGCGGAATCGATGTCGCAAATTTCGGTTTCGGTCGTCGTCTCGGATTGGGCCCAAATTCTGCCATTTGGGGTAATTGAGGGCGTAGGTCACGAAAATGACACTGGCAGGTCACGATCTGTTGACCTGCGGAATCGATGTCGCAAATTTCGGTTTCGGTCGTCGTCTCGGATTGCGCCCAAATTCTGCCATTGGGGGTAATTGAGGGCGTAGGTCACGAAAATGACACTGGCAGGTCACGATCTGTTGATCTGCAGAATCGATGTCGCAAATTTCGGTTTCGGTCGTCGTCTCGGATTGCGCCCAAATTCTGCTATTTGGGGTAATTGAGGGCGTAGGTCACGAAAATGACAGTGGCAGGTCACGATCTGTTGATCTGCAGAATCGATGTCGCAAATTTCGGTTTCGGTCGTCGTCTCGGATTGCGCCCAAATTCTGCCAATGGGGGTAATTGAGGGTGTAGGTCACGAAAATGACACTGGCAGGTCACGATCTGTTGATCTGCAGAATCGATGTCGCAAATTTCGGTTTCGGTCGTCGTCTCGGATTGCGCCCAAATTCTGCCATTGGGGGTAATTGAGGGTGTAGGTCACGAAAATGACACTGGCAGGTCACGATCTGTTGATCTGCAGAATCGATGTCGCAAATTTCGGTTTCGGTCGTCGTCTCGGATTGCGCCCAAATTCTGCCATTGGGGGTAATTGAGGGCGTAGGTCACGAAAATGACACTGGCAGGTCACGATCTGTTGATCTGCGGAATCGATGTCGCAAATTTCGGTTTCGGTCGTCGTCTCGGATTGGGCCCAAATTCTGCCATTTGGGGTAATTGAGGGCGTAGGTCACGAAAATGACACTGGCAGGTCACGATCTGTTGATCTGCGGAATCGATGTCGCAAATTTCGGTTTCGGTCGTCGTCTCGGATTGCGCCCAAATTCTGCCATTGGGGGTAATTGAGGGCGTAGGTCACGAAAATGACAGTGGCAGGTCACGATCTGTTGATCTGCAGAATCGATGTCGCAAATTTCGGTTTCGGTCGTCGTCTCGGATTGCGCCCAAATTCTGCCAATGGGGGTAATTGAGGGTGTAGGTCACGAAAATGACACTGGCAGGTCACGATCTGTTGATCTGCAGAATCGATGTCGCAAATTTCGGTTTCGGTCGTCGTCTCGGATTGCGCCCAAATTCTGCCATTGGGGGTAATTGAGGGTGTAGGTCACGAAAATGACACTGGCAGGTCACGATCTGTTGATCTGCAGAATCGATGTCGCAAATTTCGGTTTCGGTCGTCGTCTCGGATTGCGCCCAAATTCTGCCATTGGGGGTAATTGAGGGCGTAGGTCACGAAAATGACACTGGCAGGTCACGATCTGTTGATCTGCAGAATCGATGTCGCAAATTTCGGTTTCGGTCGTCGTCTCGGATTGCGCCCAAATTTTGCCATTGGGGGTAATTGAGGGCGTAGGTCACGAAAATGACACTGGCAGGTCACGATCTGTTGATCTGCAGAATCGATGTCGCAAATTTCGATTTTGGTCGTCGTCTCGGATTGCGCCCAAATTCTGCCATTGGGGGTAATTGAGGGCGTAGGTCACGAAAATGACACTGGCAGGTCACGATCTGTTGATCTGCAGAATCGATGTCGCAAATTTCGGTTTCGGTCGTCGTCTCGGATTGCGCCCAAATTCTGCCATTGGGGGTAATTGAGGGCGTAGGTCACGAAAATGACACTGGCAGGTCACGATCTGTTGATCTGCAGAATCGATGTCGCAAATTTCGGTTTCGGTCGTCGTCTCGGATTGCGCCCAAATTTTGCCATTGGGGGTAATTGAGGGCGTAGGTCACGAAAATGACACTGGCAGGTCACGATCTGTTGATCTGCAGAATCGATGTCGCAAATTTCGGTTTCGGTCGTCGTCTCGGATTGCGCCCAAATTTTGCCATTGGGGGCAATTGAGGGCGTAGGTCACGAAAATGACACTGGCAGGTCACGATCTGTTGATCTGCAGAATCGATGTCGCAAATTTCGATTTCGGTCGTCGTCTCGGATTGCGCCCAAATTCTGCCATTGGGGGTAATTGAGGGCGTAGGTCACGAAAATGACACTGGCAGGTCACGATCTGTTGATCTGCAGAATCGATGTCGCAAATTTCGGTTTCGGTCGTCGTCTCGGATTGGGCCCAAATTCTGCCATTTGGGGTAATTGAGGGCGTAGGTCACGAAAATGACACTGGCAGGTCACGATCTGTTGATCTGCGGAATCGATGTCGCAAATTTCGGTTTCGGTCGTCGTCTCGGATTGGGCCCAAATTCTGCCATTTGGGGTAATTGAGGGCGTAGGTCACGAAAATGACACTGGCAGGTCACGATCTGTTGATCTGCGGAATCGATGTCGCAAATTTCGGTTTCGGTCGTCGTCTCGGATTGCGCCCAAATTCTGCCATTGGGGGTAATTGAGGGCGTAGGTCACGAAAATGACACTGGCAGGTCACGATCTGTTGATCTGCAGAATCGATGTCGCAAATTTCGGTTTCGGTCGTCGTCTCGGATTGCGCCCAAATTTTGCCATTGGGGGTAATTGAGGGCGTAGGTCACGAAAATGACACTGGCAGGTCACGATCTGTTGATCTGCAGAATCGATGTCGCAAATTTCGGTTTCGGTCGTCGTCTCGGATTGCGCCCAAATTTTGCCATTGGGGGCAATTGAGGGCGTAGGTCACGAAAATGACACTGGCAGGTCACGATCTGTTGATCTGCAGAATCGATGTCGCAAATTTCGATTTCGGTCGTCGTCTCGGATTGCGCCCAAATTCTGCCATTGGGGGTAATTGAGGGCGTAGGTCACGAAAATGACACTGGCAGGTCACGATCTGTTGATCTGCAGAATCGATGTCGCAAATTTCGGTTTCGGTCGTCGTCTCGGATTGGGCCCAAATTCTGCCATTTGGGGTAATTGAGGGCGTAGGTCACGAAAATGACACTGGCAGGTCACGATCTGTTGATCTGCGGAATCGATGTCGCAAATTTCGGTTTCGGTCGTCGTCTCGGATTGGGCCCAAATTCTGCCATTTGGGGTAATTGAGGGCGTAGGTCACGAAAATGACACTGGCAGGTCACGATCTGTTGATCTGCGGAATCGATGTCGCAAATTTCGGTTTCGGTCGTCGTCTCGGATTGCGCCCAAATTCTGCCATTGGGGGTAATTGAGGGCGTAGGTCACGAAAATGACACTGGCAGGTCACGATCTGTTGATCTGCAGAATCGATGTCGCAAATTTCGGTTTCGGTCGTCGTCTCGGATTGCGCCCAAATTCTGCCAATGGGGGTAATTGAGGGTGTAGGTCACGAAAATGACACTGGCAGGTCACGATCTGTTGATCTGCAGAATCGATGTCGCAAATTTCGGTTTCGGTCGTCGTCTCGGATTGCGCCCAAATTCTGCCATTGGGGGTAATTGAGGGCGTAGGTCACGAAAATGACACTGGCAGGTCACGATCTGTTGATCTGCAGAATCGATGTCGCAAATTTCGGTTTCGGTCGTCGTCTCGGATTGCGCCCAAATTTTGCCATTGGGGGTAATTGAGGGCGTAGGTCACGAAAATGACACTGGCAGGTCACGATCTGTTGATCTGCAGAATCGATGTCGCAAATTTCGGTTTCGGTCGTCGTCTCGGATTGCGCCCAAATTCTGCCAATGGGGGTAATTGAGGGTGTAGGTCACGAAAATGACACTGGCAGGTCACGATCTGTTGATCTGCAGAATCGATGTCGCAAATTTCGGTTTCGGTCGTCGTCTCGGATTGCGCCCAAATTCTGCTATTTGGGGTAATTGAGGGCGTAGGTCACGAAAATGACAGTGGCAGGTCACGATCTGTTGATCTGCAGAATCGATGTCGCAAATTTCGGTTTCGGTCGTCGTCTCGGATTGCGCCCAAATTCTGCCAATGGGGGTAATTGAGGGTGTAGGTCACGAAAATGACACTGGCAGGTCACGATCTGTTGATCTGCAGAATCGATGTCGCAAATTTCGGTTTCGGTCGTCGTCTCGGATTGCGCCCAAATTCTGCCATTGGGGGTAATTGAGGGTGTAGGTCACGAAAATGACACTGGCAGGTCACGATCTGTTGATCTGCAGAATCGATGTCGCAAATTTCGGTTTCGGTCGTCGTCTCGGATTGCGCCCAAATTCTGCCATTGGGGGTAATTGAGGGCGTAGGTCACGAAAATGACACTGGCAGGTCACGATCTGTTGATCTGCAGAATCGATGTCGCAAATTTCGGTTTCGGTCGTCGTCTCGGATTGCGCCCAAATTCTGCCAATGGGGGTAATTGAGGGTGTAGGTCACGAAAATGACACTGGCAGGTCACGATCTGTTGATCTGCAGAATCGATGTCGCAAATTTCGGTTTCGGTCGTCGTCTCGGATTGCGCCCAAATTCTGCTATTTGGGGTAATTGAGGGCGTAGGTCACGAAAATGACAGTGGCAGGTCACGATCTGTTGATCTGCAGAATCGATGTCGCAAATTTCGGTTTCGGTCGTCGTCTCGGATTGCGCCCAAATTCTGCCAATGGGGGTAATTGAGGGTGTAGGTCACGAAAATGACACTGGCAGGTCACGATCTGTTGATCTGCAGAATCGATGTCGCAAATTTCGGTTTCGGTCGTCGTCTCGGATTGCGCCCAAATTCTGCCATTGGGGGTAATTGAGGGTGTAGGTCACGAAAATGACACTGGCAGGTCACGATCTGTTGATCTGCAGAATCGATGTCGCAAATTTCGGTTTCGGTCGTCGTCTCGGATTGCGCCCAAATTCTGCCATTGGGGGTAATTGAGGGCGTAGGTCACGAAAATGACACTGGCAGGTCACGATCTCTTGATCTGCAGAATCGATGTCGCAAATTTCGGTTTCGGTCGTCGTCTCGGATTGCGCCCAAATTTTGCCATTGGGGTAATTGAGGGCGTAGGTCACGAAAATGACACTGGCAGGTCACGATCTGTTGATCTGCAGAATCGATGTCGCAAATTTCGGTTTCGGTCGTCGTCTCGGATTGCGCCCAAATTCTGCCACTGGGGGTAATTGAGGGCGTAGGTCACGAAAATGACAGTGGCAGGTCACGATCTGTTGATCTGCAGAATCGATGTCGCAAATTTCGGTTTCGGTCGTCGTCTCGGATTGCGCCCAAATTCTGCCATTGGGGGTAATTGAGGGCGTAGGTCACGAAAATGACACTGGCAGGTCACGATCTGTTGCTCTGCAGAATCGATGTCGCAAATTTCGGTTTCGGTCGTCGTCTCGGATTGCGCCCAAATTTTGCCATTGGGGGTAATTGAGGGCGTAGGTCACGAAAATGACACTGGCAGGTCACGATCTGTTGATCTGCAGAATCGATGTCGCAAATTTCGATTTCGGTCGTCGTCTCGGATTGCGCCCAAATTCTGCCATTGGGGGTAATTGAGGGCGTAGGTCACGAAAATGACACTGGCAGGTCACGATCTGTTGATCTGCAGAATCGATGTCGCAAATTTCGGTTTCGGTCGTCGTCTCGGATTGGGCCCAAATTCTGCCATTTGGGGTAATTGAGGGCGTAGGTCACGAAAATGACACTGGCAGATCACGATATGTTGATCTGCAGAATCGATGTCGCAAATTTCGGTTTCGGTCGTCGTCTCGGATTGCGCCCAAATTCTGCTATTGGGGGTAATTGAGGGCGTAGGTCACGAAAATGACACTGGCAGGTCACGATCTGTTGATCTGCAGAATCGATGTCGCAAATTTCGGTTTCGGTCGTCGTCTCGGATTGCGCCCAAATTCTGCCATTGGGGGTAATTGAGGGCGTAGGTCACGAAAATGACACTGGCAGGTCACGATCTGTTGATCTGCAGAATCGATGTCGCAAATTTCGGTTTCGGTCGTCGTCTCGGATTGCGCCCAAATTCTGCCATTGGGGGTAATTGAGGGCGTAGGTCACGAAAATGACACTTGCAGGTCACGATCTGTTGATCTGCAGAATCGATGTCGCAAATTTCGGTTTCGGTCGTCGTCTCGGATTGCGCCCAAATTCTGCCATTGGGGGTAATTGAGGGCGTAGGTCACGAAAATGACACTGGCAGGTCACGATCTGTTGATCTGCAGAATCGATGTCGCAAATTTCGGTTTCGGTCGTCGTCTCGGATTGCGCCCAAATTCTGCCAATGGGGGTAATTGAGGGTGTAGGTCACGAAAATGACACTGGCAGGTCACGATCTGTTGATCTGCAGAATCGATGTCGCAAATTTCGGTTTCGGTCGTCGTCTCGGATTGCGCCCAAATTCTGCCATTGGGGGTAATTGAGGGCGTAGGTCACGAAAATGACACTGGCAGGTCACGATCTGTTGCTCTGCAGAATCGATGTCGCAAATTTCGGTTTCGGTCGTCGTCTCGGATTGCGCCCAAATTTTGCCATTGGGGGTAATTGAGGGCGTAGGTCACGAAAATGACACTGGCAGGTCACGATCTGTTGATCTGCAGAATCGATGTCGCAAATTTCGATTTCGGTCGTCGTCTCGGATTGCGCCCAAATTCTGCCAATGGGGGTAATTGAGGGCGTAGGTCACGAAAATGACACTGGCAGGTCACGATCTGTTGATCTGCAGAATCGATGTCGCAAATTTCGGTTTCGGTCGTCGTCTCGGATTGCGCCCAAATTCTGCCAATGGGGGTAATTGAGGGTGTAGGTCACGAAAATGACACTGGCAGGTCACGATCTGTTGATCTGCAGAATCGATGTCGCAAATTTCGGTTTCGGTCGTCGTCTCGGATTGCGCCCAAATTCTGCTATTTGGGGTAATTGAGGGCGTAGGTCACGAAAATGACAGTGGCAGGTCACGATCTGTTGATCTGCAGAATCGATGTCGCAAATTTCGGTTTCGGTCGTCGTCTCGGATTGCGCCCAAATTCTGCCAATGGGGGTAATTGAGGGTGTAGGTCACGAAAATGACACTGGCAGGTCACGATCTGTTGATCTGCAGAATCGATGTCGCAAATTTCGGTTTCGGTCGTCGTCTCGGATTGCGCCCAAATTCTGCCATTGGGGGTAATTGAGGGTGTAGGTCACGAAAATGACACTGGCAGGTCACGATCTGTTGATCTGCAGAATCGATGTCGCAAATTTCGGTTTCGGTCGTCGTCTCGGATTGCGCCCAAATTCTGCCATTGGGGGTAATTGAGGGCGTAGGTCACGAAAATGACACTGGCAGGTCACGATCTGTTGATCTGCAGAATCGATGTCGCAAATTTCGGTTTCGGTCGTCGTCTCGGATTGCGCCCAAATTTTGCCATTGGGGGTAATTGAGGGCGTAGGTCACGAAAATGACACTGGCAGGTCACGATCTGTTGATCTGCAGAATCGATGTCGCAAATTTCGGTTTCGGTCGTCGTCTCGGATTGCGCCCAAATTCTGCCAATGGGGGTAATTGAGGGTGTAGGTCACGAAAATGACACTGGCAGGTCACGATCTGTTGATCTGCAGAATCGATGTCGCAAATTTCGGTTTCGGTCGTCGTCTCGGATTGCGCCCAAATTCTGCCACTGGGGGTAATTGAGGGCGTAGGTCACGAAAATGACAGTGGCAGGTCACGATCTGTTGATCTGCAGAATCGATGTCGCAAATTTCGATTTCGGTCGTCGTCTCGGATTGCGCCCAAATTCTGCCATTGGGGGTAATTGAGGGCGTAGGTCACGAAAATGACACTGGCAGGTCACGATCTGTTGATCTGCAGAATCGATGTCGCAAATTTCGATTTCGGTCGTCGTCTCGGATTGCGCCCAAATTCTGCCATTGGGGGTAATTGAGGGCGTAGGTCACGAAAATGACACTGGCAGGTCACGATCTGTTGATCTGCAGAATCGATGTCGCAAATTTCGGTTTCGGTCGTCGTCTCGGATTGGGCCCAAATTCTGCCATTTGGGGTAATTGAGGGCGTAGGTCACGAAAATGACACTGGCAGATCACGATCTGTTGATCTGCAGAATCGATGTCGCAAATTTCGGTTTCGGTCGTCGTCTCGGATTGGGCCCAAATTCTGCCATTGGGGGTAATTGAGGGCGTAGGTCACGAAAATGACACTGGCAGGTCACGATCTGTTGATCTGCAGAATCGATGTCGCAAATTTCGGTTTCGGTCGTCGTCTCGGATTGCGCCCAAATTCTGCCATTGGGGGTAATTGAGGGCGTAGGTCACGAAAATTACACTGGCAGGTCACGATCTGTTGATCTGCAGAATCGATGTCGCAAATTTCGGTTTCGGTCGTCGTCTCGGATTGGGCCCAAATTCTGCCATTGGGGGTAATTGAGGGCGTAGGTCACGAAAATGACACTGGCAGGTCACGATCTGTTGATCTGCAGAATCGATGTCGCAAATTTCGGTTTCGGTCGTCGTCTCGGATTGGGCCCAAATTCTGCCATTGGGGGTAATTGAGGGCGTAGGTCACGAAAATGACACTGGCAGGTCACGATCTGTTGATCTGCAGAATCGATGTCGCAAATTTCGGTTTCGGTCGTCGTCTCGGATTGTGCCCAAATTCTGCCATTGGGGGTAATTGAGGGCGTAGGTCACGAAAATGACACTGGCAGGTCACGATCTGTTGATCTGCAGAATCGATGTCGCAAATTTCGGTTTCGGTCGTCGTCTCGGATTGCGCCCAAATTCTGCTATTTGGGGTAATTGAGGGCGTAGGTCACGAAAATGACAGTGGCAGGTCACGATCTGTTGATCTGCAGAATCGATGTCGCAAACTTCGGTTTCGGTCGTCGTCTCGGATTGGGCACAAATTCTGCCATTTGGGGTAATTGAGGGCGTAGGTCACGAAAATGACAGTGGCAGGTCACGATCTGTTGATCTGCAGAATCGATGTCGCAAATTTCGGTTTCGGTCGTCGTCTCGGATTGCGCCCAAATTCTGCCAATGGGGGTAATTGAGGGTGTAGGTCACGAAAATGACACTGGCAGGTCACGATCTGTTGATCTGCAGAATCGATGTCGCAAATTTCGGTTTCGGTCGTCGTCTCGGATTGCGCCCAAATTCTGCCAATGGGGGTAATTGAGGGTGTAGGTCACGAAAATGACACTGGCAGGTCACGATCTGTTGATCTGCAGAATCGATGTCGCAAATTTCGGTTTCGGTCGTCGTCTCGGATTGCGCCCAAATTCTGCCATTGGGGGTAATTGAGGGTGTAGGTCACGAAAATGACACTGGCAGGTCACGATCTGTTGATCTGCAGAATCGATGTCGCAAATTTCGGTTTCGGTCGTCGTCTCGGATTGCGCCCAAATTCTGCCATTGGGGGTAATTGAGGGCGTAGGTCACGAAAATGACACTGGCAGGTCACGATCTGTTGATCTGCAGAATCGATGTCGCAAATTTCGGTTTCGGTCGTCGTCTCGGATTGCGCCCAAATTCTGCCATTGGGGGTAATTGAGGGTGTAGGTCACGAAAATGACACTGGCAGGTCACGATCTGTTGATCTGCAGAATCGATGTCGCAAATTTCGGTTTCGGTCGTCGTCTCGGATTGCGCCCAAATTCTGCTATTTGGGGTAATTGAGGGCGTAGGTCACGAAAATGACAGTGGCAGGTCACGATCTGTTGATCTGCAGAATCGATGTCGCAAATTTCGGTTTCGGTCGTCGTCTCGGATTGCGCCCAAATTCTGCCAATGGGGGTAATTGAGGGTGTAGGTCACGAAAATGACACTGGCAGGTCACGATCTGTTGATCTGCAGAATCGATGTCGCAAATTTCGGTTTCGGTCGTCGTCTCGGATTGCGCCCAAATTCTGCCATTGGGGGTAATTGAGGGTGTAGGTCACGAAAATGACACTGGCAGGTCACGATCTGTTGATCTGCAGAATCGATGTCGCAAATTTCGGTTTCGGTCGTCGTCTCGGATTGCGCCCAAATTCTGCCATTGGGGGTAATTGAGGGCGTAGGTCACGAAAATGACACTGGCAGGTCACGATCTGTTGATCTGCAGAATCGATGTCGCAAATTTCGGTTTCGGTCGTCGTCTCGGATTGCGCCCAAATTTTGCCATTGGGGGTAATTGAGGGCGTAGGTCACGAAAATGACACTGGCAGGTCACGATCTGTTGATCTGCAGAATCGATGTCGCAAATTTCGGTTTCGGTCGTCGTCTCGGATTGCGCCCAAATTCTGCCAATGGGGGTAATTGAGGGTGTAGGTCACGAAAATGACACTGGCAGGTCACGATCTGTTGATCTGCAGAATCGATGTCGCAAATTTCGGTTTCGGTCGTCGTCTCGGATTGCGCCCAAATTCTGCCACTGGGGGTAATTGAGGGCGTAGGTCACGAAAATGACAGTGGCAGGTCACGATCTGTTGATCTGCAGAATCGATGTCGCAAATTTCGATTTCGGTCGTCGTCTCGGATTGCGCCCAAATTCTGCCATTGGGGGTAATTGAGGGCGTAGGTCACGAAAATGACACTGGCAGGTCACGATCTGTTGATCTGCAGAATCGATGTCGCAAATTTCGATTTCGGTCGTCGTCTCGGATTGCGCCCAAATTCTGCCATTGGGGGTAATTGAGGGCGTAGGTCACGAAAATGACACTGGCAGGTCACGATCTGTTGATCTGCAGAATCGATGTCGCAAATTTCGGTTTCGGTCGTCGTCTCGGATTGGGCCCAAATTCTGCCATTTGGGGTAATTGAGGGCGTAGGTCACGAAAATGACACTGGCAGATCACGATCTGTTGATCTGCAGAATCGATGTCGCAAATTTCGGTTTCGGTCGTCGTCTCGGATTGGGCCCAAATTCTGCCATTGGGGGTAATTGAGGGCGTAGGTCACGAAAATGACACTGGCAGGTCACGATCTGTTGATCTGCAGAATCGATGTCGCAAATTTCGGTTTCGGTCGTCGTCTCGGATTGCGCCCAAATTCTGCCATTGGGGGTAATTGAGGGCGTAGGTCACGAAAATTACACTGGCAGGTCACGATCTGTTGATCTGCAGAATCGATGTCGCAAATTTCGGTTTCGGTCGTCGTCTCGGATTGGGCCCAAATTCTGCCATTGGGGGTAATTGAGGGCGTAGGTCACGAAAATGACACTGGCAGGTCACGATCTGTTGATCTGCAGAATCGATGTCGCAAATTTCGGTTTCGGTCGTCGTCTCGGATTGCGCCCAAATTCTGCCATTGGGGGTAATTGAGGGCGTAGGTCACGAAAATTACACTGGCAGGTCACGATCTGTTGATCTGCAGAATCGATGTCGCAAATTTCGGTTTCGGTCGTCGTCTCGGATTGGGCCCAAATTCTGCCATTGGGGGTAATTGAGGGCGTAGGTCACGAAAATGACACTGGCAGGTCACGATCTGTTGATCTGCAGAATCGATGTCGCAAATTTCGGTTTCGGTCGTCGTCTCGGATTGCGCCCAAATTCTGCCATTGGGGGTAATTGAGGGCGTAGGTCACGAAAATGACACTGGCAGGTCACGATCTGTTGATCTGCAGAATCGATGTCGCAAATTTCGGTTTCGGTCGTCGTCTCGGATTGCGCCCAAATTCTGCTATTTGGGGTAATTGAGGGCGTAGGTCACGAAAATGACAGTGGCAGGTCACGATCTGTTGATCTGCAGAATCGATGTCGCAAACTTCGGTTTCGGTCGTCGTCTCGGATTGGGCACAAATTCTGCCATTTGGGGTAATTGAGGGCGTAGGTCACGAAAATGACAGTGGCAGGTCACGATCTGTTGATCTGCAGAATCGATGTCGCAAATTTCGGTTTCGGTCGTCGTCTCGGATTGCGCCCAAATTCTGCCAATGGGGGTAATTGAGGGTGTAGGTCACGAAAATGACACTGGCAGGTCACGATCTGTTGATCTGCAGAATCGATGTCGCAAATTTCGGTTTCGGTCGTCGTCTCGGATTGCGCCCAAATTCTGCCAATGGGGGTAATTGAGGGTGTAGGTCACGAAAATGACACTGGCAGGTCACGATCTGTTGATCTGCAGAATCGATGTCGCAAATTTCGGTTTCGGTCGTCGTCTCGGATTGCGCCCAAATTCTGCCATTGGGGGTAATTGAGGGTGTAGGTCACGAAAATGACACTGGCAGGTCACGATCTGTTGATCTGCAGAATCGATGTCGCAAATTTCGGTTTCGGTCGTCGTCTCGGATTGCGCCCAAATTCTGCCATTGGGGGTAATTGAGGGCGTAGGTCACGAAAATGACACTGGCAGGTCACGATCTGTTGATCTGCAGAATCGATGTCGCAAATTTCGGTTTCGGTCGTCGTCTCGGATTGCGCCCAAATTCTGCCATTGGGGGTAATTGAGGGTGTAGGTCACGAAAATGACACTGGCAGGTCACGATCTGTTGATCTGCAGAATCGATGTCGCAAATTTCGGTTTCGGTCGTCGTCTCGGATTGCGCCCAAATTCTGCCATTGGGGGTAATTGAGGGCGTAGGTCACGAAAATGACACTGGCAGGTCACGATCTGTTGATCTGCAGAATCGATGTCGCAAATTTCGGTTTCGGTCGTCGTCTCGGATTGCGCCCAAATTTTGCCATTGGGGGTAATTGAGGGCGTAGGTCACGAAAATGACACTGGCAGGTCACGATCTGTTGATCTGCAGAATCGATGTCGCAAATTTCGGTTTCGGTCGTCGTCTCGGATTGCGCCCAAATTCTGCCAATGGGGGTAATTGAGGGTGTAGGTCACGAAAATGACACTGGCAGGTCACGATCTGTTGATCTGCAGAATCGATGTCGCAAATTTCGGTTTCGGTCGTCGTCTCGGATTGCGCCCAAATTCTGCCACTGGGGGTAATTGAGGGCGTAGGTCACGAAAATGACAGTGGCAGGTCACGATCTGTTGATCTGCAGAATCGATGTCGCAAATTTCGGTTTCGGTCGTCGTCTCGGATTGCGCCCAAATTCTGCCATTGGGGGTAATTGAGGGCGTAGGTCACGAAAATGACACTGGCAGGTCACGATCTGTTGCTCTGCAGAATCGATGTCGCAAATTTCGGTTTCGGTCGTCGTCTCGGATTGCGCCCAAATTTTGCCATTGGGGGTAATTGAGGGCGTAGGTCACGAAAATGACACTGGCAGGTCACGATCTGTTGATCTGCAGAATCGATGTCGCAAATTTCGATTTCGGTCGTCGTCTCGGATTGCGCCCAAATTCTGCCATTGGGGGTAATTGAGGGCGTAGGTCACGAAAATGACACTGGCAGGTCACGATCTGTTGATCTGCAGAATCGATGTCGCAAATTTCGGTTTCGGTCGTCGTCTCGGATTGGGCCCAAATTCTGCCATTTGGGGTAATTGAGGGCGTAGGTCACGAAAATGACACTGGCAGATCACGATCTGTTGATCTGCAGAATCGATGTCGCAAATTTCGGTTTCGGTCGTCGTCTCGGATTGCGCCCAAATTCTGCCATTGGGGGTAATTGAGGGCGTAGGTCACGAAAATGACACTGGCAGGTCACGATCTGTTGATCTGCAGAATCGATGTCGCAAATTTCGGTTTCGGTCGTCGTCTCGGATTGCGCCCAAATTCTGCCATTGGGGGTAATTGAGGGCGTAGGTCACGAAAATGACACTGGCAGGTCACGATCTGTTGATCAGCAGAATCGATGTCGCAAATTTCGGTTTCGGTCGTCGTCTCGGATTGGGCCCAAATTCTGCCATTGGGGGTAATTGAGGGCGTAGGTCACGAAAATGACACTGGCAGGTCACGATCTGTTGATCTGCAGAATCGATGTCGCAAATTTCGGTTTCGGTCGTCGTCTCGGATTGCGCCCAAATTCTGCCATTGGGGGTAATTGAGGGCGTAGGTCACGAAAATTACACTGGCAGGTCACGATCTGTTGATCTGCAGAATCGATGTCGCAAATTTCGGTTTCGGTCGTCGTCTCGGATTGGGCCCAAATTCTGCCATTGGGGGTAATTGAGGGCGTAGGTCACGAAAATGACACTGGCAGGTCACGATCTGTTGATCTGCAGAATCGATGTCGCAAATTTCGGTTTCGGTCGTCGTCTCGGATTGCGCCCAAATTCTGCCATTGGGGGTAATTGAGGGCGTAGGTCACGAAAATGACACTGGCAGGTCACGATCTGTTGATCTGCAGAATCGATGTCGCAAATTTCGGTTTCGGTCGTCGTCTCGGATTGCGCCCAAATTCTGCTATTTGGGGTAATTGAGGGCGTAGGTCACGAAAATGACAGTGGCAGGTCACGATCTGTTGATCTGCAGAATCGATGTCGCAAACTTCGGTTTCGGTCGTCGTCTCGGATTGGGCACAAATTCTGCCATTTGGGGTAATTGAGGGCGTAGGTCACGAAAATGACAGTGGCAGGTCACGATCTGTTGATCTGCAGAATCGATGTCGCAAATTTCGGTTTCGGTCGTCGTCTCGGATTGCGCCCAAATTCTGCCAATGGGGGTAATTGAGGGTGTAGGTCACGAAAATGACACTGGCAGGTCACGATCTGTTGATCTGCAGAATCGATGTCGCAAATTTCGGTTTCGGTCGTCGTCTCGGATTGCGCCCAAATTCTGCCAATGGGGGTAATTGAGGGTGTAGGTCACGAAAATGACACTGGCAGGTCACGATCTGTTGATCTGCAGAATCGATGTCGCAAATTTCGGTTTCGGTCGTCGTCTCGGATTGCGCCCAAATTCTGCCATTGGGGGTAATTGAGGGTGTAGGTCACGAAAATGACACTGGCAGGTCACGATCTGTTGATCTGCAGAATCGATGTCGCAAATTTCGGTTTCGGTCGTCGTCTCGGATTGCGCCCAAATTCTGCCATTGGGGGTAATTGAGGGCGTAGGTCACGAAAATGACACTGGCAGGTCACGATCTGTTGATCTGCAGAATCGATGTCGCAAATTTCGGTTTCGGTCGTCGTCTCGGATTGCGCCCAAATTTTGCCATTGGGGGTAATTGAGGGCGTAGGTCACGAAAATGACACTGGCAGGTCACGATCTGTTGATCTGCAGAATCGATGTCGCAAATTTCGGTTTCGGTCGTCGTCTCGGATTGCGCCCAAATTCTGCCAATGGGGGTAATTGAGGGTGTAGGTCACGAAAATGACACTGGCAGGTCACGATCTGTTGATCTGCAGAATCGATGTCGCAAATTTCGGTTTCGGTCGTCGTCTCGGATTGCGCCCAAATTCTGCTATTTGGGGTAATTGAGGGCGTAGGTCACGAAAATGACAGTGGCAGGTCACGATCTGTTGATCTGCAGAATCGATGTCGCAAATTTCGGTTTCGGTCGTCGTCTCGGATTGCGCCCAAATTCTGCCAATGGGGGTAATTGAGGGTGTAGGTCACGAAAATGACACTGGCAGGTCACGATCTGTTGATCTGCAGAATCGATGTCGCAAATTTCGGTTTCGGTCGTCGTCTCGGATTGCGCCCAAATTTTGCCATTGGGGGTAATTGAGGGCGTAGGTCACGAAAATGACACTGGCAGGTCACGATCTGTTGATCTGCAGAATCGATGTCGCAAATTTCGGTTTCGGTCGTCGTCTCGGATTGCGCCCAAATTCTGCCAATGGGGGTAATTGAGGGTGTAGGTCACGAAAATGACACTGGCAGGTCACGATCTGTTGATCTGCAGAATCGATGTCGCAAATTTCGGTTTCGGTCGTCGTCTCGGATTGCGCCCAAATTCTGCTATTTGGGGTAATTGAGGGCGTAGGTCACGAAAATGACAGTGGCAGGTCACGATCTGTTGATCTGCAGAATCGATGTCGCAAATTTCGGTTTCGGTCGTCGTCTCGGATTGCGCCCAAATTCTGCCAATGGGGGTAATTGAGGGTGTAGGTCACGAAAATGACACTGGCAGGTCACGATCTGTTGATCTGCAGAATCGATGTCGCAAATTTCGGTTTCGGTCGTCGTCTCGGATTGCGCCCAAATTCTGCCATTGGGGGTAATTGAGGGTGTAGGTCACGAAAATGACACTGGCAGGTCACGATCTGTTGATCTGCAGAATCGATGTCGCAAATTTCGGTTTCGGTCGTCGTCTCGGATTGCGCCCAAATTTTGCCATTGGGGGTAATTGAGGGCGTAGGTCACGAAAATGACACTGGCAGGTCACGATCTGTTGATCTGCAGAATCGATGTCGCAAATTTCGGTTTCGGTCGTCGTCTCGGATTGCGCCCAAATTCTGCCATTGGGGGTAATTGAGGGTGTAGGTCACGAAAATGACACTGGCAGGTCACGATCTGTTGATCTGCAGAATCGATGTCGCAAATTTCGGTTTCGGTCGTCGTCTCGGATTGCGCCCAAATTCTGCCAATGGGGGTAATTGAGGGTGTAGGTCACGAAAATGACACTGGCAGGTCACGATCTGTTGATCTGCAGAATCGATGTCGCAAATTTCGGTTTCGGTCGTCGTCTCGGATTGCGCCCAAATTCTGCCATTGGGGGTAATTGAGGGTGTAGGTCACGAAAATGACACTGGCAGGTCACGATCTGTTGATCTGCAGAATCGATGTCGCAAATTTCGGTTTCGGTCGTCGTCTCGGATTGCGCCCAAATTTTGCCATTGGGGGTAATTGAGGGCGTAGGTCACGAAAATGACACTGGCAGGTCACGATCTGTTGATCTGCAGAATCGATGTCGCAAATTTCGGTTTCGGTCGTCGTCTCGGATTGCGCCCAAATTCTGCCATTGGGGGTAATTGAGGGTGTAGGTCACGAAAATGACACTGGCAGGTCACGATCTGTTGATCTGCAGAATCGATGTCGCAAATTTCGGTTTCGGTCGTCGTCTCGGATTGCGCCCAAATTCTGCCATTGGGGGTAATTGAGGGTGTAGGTCACGAAAATGACACTGGCAGGTCACGATCTGTTGATCTGCAGAATCGATGTCGCAAATTTCGGTTTCGGTCGTCGTCTCGGATTGCGCCCAAATTTTGCCATTGGGGGTAATTGAGGGCGTAGGTCACGAAAATGACACTGGCAGGTCACGATCTGTTGATCTGCAGAATCGATGTCGCAAATTTCGGTTTCGGTCGTCGTCTCGGATTGCGCCCAAATTCTGCCATTGGGGGTAATTGAGGGTGTAGGTCACGAAAATGACACTGGCAGGTCACGATCTGTTGATCTGCAGAATCGATGTCGCAAATTTCGGTTTCGGTCGTCGTCTCGGATTGCGCCCAAATTTTGCCATTGGGGGTAATTGAGGGCGTAGGTCACGAAAATGACACTGGCAGGTCACGATCTGTTGATCTGCAGAATCGATGTCGCAAATTTCGGTTTCGGTCGTCGTCTCGGATTGCGCCCAAATTCTGCCATTGGGGGTAATTGAGGGTGTAGGTCACGAAAATGACACTGGCAGGTCACGATCTGTTGATCTGCAGAATCGATGTCGCAAATTTCGGTTTCGGTCGTCGTCTCGGATTGCGCCCAAATTCTGCCATTGGGGGTAATTGAGGGTGTAGGTCACGAAAATGACACTGGCAGGTCACGATCTGTTGATCTGCAGAATCGATGTCGCAAATTTCGGTTTCGGTCGTCGTCTCGGATTGCGCCCAAATTTTGCCATTGGGGGTAATTGAGGGCGTAGGTCACGAAAATGACACTGGCAGGTCACGATCTGTTGATCTGCAGAATCGATGTCGCAAATTTCGGTTTCGGTCGTCGTCTCGGATTGCGCCCAAATTCTGCCAATGGGGGTAATTGAGGGTGTAGGTCACGAAAATGACACTGGCAGGTCACGATCTGTTGATCTGCAGAATCGATGTCGCAAATTTCGGTTTCGGTCGTCGTCTCGGATTGCGCCCAAATTCTGCCACTGGGGGTAATTGAGGGCGTAGGTCACGAAAATGACAGTGGCAGGTCACGATCTGTTGATCTGCAGAATCGATGTCGCAAATTTCGGTTTCGGTCGTCGTCTCGGATTGCGCCCAAATTCTGCCATTGGGGGTAATTGAGGGCGTAGGTCACGAAAATGACACTGGCAGGTCACGATCTGTTGATCTGCAGAATCGATGTCGCAAATTTCGGTTTCGGTCGTCGTCTCGGATTGCGCCCAAATTTTGCCATTGGGGGTAATTGAGGGCGTAGGTCACGAAAATGACACTGGCAGGTCACGATCTGTTGATCTGCAGAATCGATGTCGCAAATTTCGATTTCGGTCGTCGTCTCGGATTGCGCCCAAATTCTGCCATTGGGGGTAATTGAGGGCGTAGGTCACGAAAATGACACTGGCAGGTCACGATCTGTTGATCTGCAGAATCGATGTCGCAAACTTCGGTTTCGGTCGTCGTCTCGGATTGGGCCCAAATTCTGCCATTGGGGGTAATTGAGGGCGTAGGTCACGAAAATGACACTGGCAGGTCACGATCTGTTGATCTGCAGAATCGATGTCGCAAATTTCGGTTTCGGTCGTCGTCTCGGATTGCGCCCAAATTCTGCCACTGGGGGTAATTGAGGGCGTAGGTCACGAAAATGACACTGGCAGGTCACGATCTGTTGATCTGCAGAATCGATGTCGCAAATTTCGGTTTCGGTCGTCGTCTCGGATTGCGCCCAAATTCTGCCATTGGGGGTAATTGAGGGCGTAGGTCACGAAAATGACACTGGCAGGTCACGATCTGTTGATCTGCAGAATCGATGTCGCAAATTTCGGTTTCGGTCGTCGTCTCGGATTGCGCCCAAATTTTGCCATTGGGGGTAATTGAGGGCGTAGGTCACGAAAATGACACTGGCAGGTCACGATCTGTTGATCTGCAGAATCGATGTCGCAAATTTCGATTTCGGTCGTCGTCTCGGATTGCGCCCAAATTCTGCCATTGGGGGTAATTGAGGGCGTAGGTCACGAAAATGACACTGGCAGGTCACGATCTGTTGATCTGCAGAATCGATGTCGCAAATTTCGGTTTCGGTCGTCGTCTCGGATTGGGCCCAAATTCTGCCATTGGGGGTAATTGAGGGCGTAGGTCACGAAAATGACACTGGCAGGTCACGATCTGTTGATCTGCAGAATCGATGTCGCAAATTTCGATTTCGGTCGTCGTCTCGGATTGCGCCCAAATTCTGCCATTGGGGGTAATTGAGGGCGTAGGTCACGAAAATGACACTGGCAGGTCACGATCTGTTGATCTGCAGAATCGATGTCGCAAATTTCGGTTTCGGTCGTCGTCTCGGATTGGGCCCAAATTCTGCCATTTGGGGTAATTGAGGGCGTAGGTCACGAAAATGACACTGGCAGGTCACGATCTGTTGATCTGCAGAATCGATGTCGCAAACTTCGGTTTCGGTCGTCGTCTCGGATTGGGCCCAAATTCTGCCATTTGGGGTAATTGAGGGCGTAGGTCACGAAAATGACAGTGGCAGGTCACGATCTGTTGATCTGCAGAATCGATGTCGCAAATTTCGGTTTCGGTCGTCGTCTCGGATTGCGCCCAAATTCTGCCATTGGGGGTAATTGAGGGCGTAGGTCACGAAAATGACACTGGCAGGTCACGATCTGTTGATCTGCAGAATCGATGTCGCAAATTTCGGTTTCGGTCGTCGTCTCGGATTGCGCCCAAATTCTGCCAATGGGGGTAATTGAGGGTGTAGGTCACGAAAATGACACTGGCAGGTCACGATCTGTTGATCTGCAGAATCGATGTCGCAAATTTCGGTTTCGGTCGTCGTCTCGGATTGCGCCCAAATTCTGCCACTGGGGGTAATTGAGGGCGTAGGTCACGAAAATGACACTGGCAGGTCACGATCTGTTGATCTGCAGAATCGATGTCGCAAATTTCGGTTTCGGTCGTCGTCTCGGATTGCGCCCAAATTCTGCCACTGGGGGTAATTGAGGGCGTAGGTCACGAAAATGACACTGGCAGGTCACGATCTGTTGATCTGCAGAATCGATGTCGCAAATTTCGATTTCGGTCGTCGTCTCGGATTGCGCCCAATGTCTGCCATTGGGGGTAATTGAGGGCGTAGGTCACGAAAATGACAGTGGCAGGTCACGATCTGTTGATCTGCAGAATCGATGTCGCAAATTTCGGTTTCGGTCGTCGTCTCGGATTGCGCCCAAATTTTGCCATTGGGGGTAATTGAGGGCGTAGGTCACGAGAATGACACTGGCAGGTCACGATCTGTTGATCTGCAGAATCGATGTCGCAAATTTCGGTTTCGGTCGTCGTCTCGGATTGGGCCCAAATTCTGCCATTTGGGGTAATTGAGGGCGTAGGTCACGAAAATGACACTGGCAGGTCACGATCTGTTGATCTGCGGAATCGATGTCGCAAATTTCGGTTTCGGTCGTCGTCTCGGATTGCGCCCAAATTCTGCCATTGGGGGTAATTGAGGGCGTAGGTCACGAAAATGACACTGGCAGGTCACGATCTGTTGATCTGCAGAATCGATGTCGCAAATTTCGGTTTCGGTCGTCGTCTCGGATTGCGCCCAAATTTTGCCATTGGGGGTAATTGAGGGCGTAGGTCACGAAAATGACACTGGCAGGTCACGATCTGTTGATCTGCAGAATCGATGTCGCAAATTTCGGTTTCGGTCGTCGTCTCGGATTGCGCCCAAATTTTGCCATTGGGGGCAATTGAGGGCGTAGGTCACGAAAATGACACTGGCAGGTCACGATCTGTTGATCTGCAGAATCGATGTCGCAAATTTCGATTTCGGTCGTCGTCTCGGATTGCGCCCAAATTCTGCCATTGGGGGTAATTGAGGGCGTAGGTCACGAAAATGACACTGGCAGGTCACGATCTGTTGATCTGCAGAATCGATGTCGCAAATTTCGGTTTCGGTCGTCGTCTCGGATTGGGCCCAAATTCTGCCATTTGGGGTAATTGAGGGCGTAGGTCACGAAAATGACACTGGCAGGTCACGATCTGTTGATCTGCAGAATCGATGTCGCAAACTTCGGTTTCGGTCGTCGTCTCGGATTGGGCCCAAATTCTGCCATTGGGGGTAATTGAGGGCGTAGGTCACGAAAATGACACTGGCAGGTCACGATCTGTTGATCTGCAGAATCGATGTCGCAAATTTCGGTTTCGGTCGTCGTCTCGGATTGCGCCCAAATTCTGCCATTTGGGGTAATTGAGGGCGTAGGTCACGAAAATGACAGTGGCAGGTCACGATCTGTTGATCTGCAGAATCGATGTCGCAAATTTCGGTTTCGGTCGTCGTCTCGGATTGCGCCCAAATTCTGCTATTTGGGGTAATTGAGGGCGTAGGTCACGAAAATGACAGTGGCAGGTCACGATCTGTTGATCTGCAGAATCGATGTCGCAAATTTCGGTTTCGGTCGTCGTCTCGGATTGGGCCCAAATTCTGCCATTTGGGGTAATTGAGGGCGTAGGTCACGAAAATGACACTGGCAGGTCACGATCTGTTGATCTGCAGAATCGATGTCGCAAACTTCGGTTTCGGTCGTCGTCTCGGATTGGGCCCAAATTCTGCCATTTGGGGTAATTGAGGGCGTAGGTCACGAAAATGACAGTGGCAGGTCACGATCTGTTGATCTGCAGAATCGATGTCGCAAATTTCGGTTTCGGTCGTCGTCTCGGATTGCGCCCAAATTCTGCCATTGGGGGTAATTGAGGGCGTAGGTCACGAAAATGACACTGGCAGGTCACGATCTGTTGATCTGCAGAATCGATGTCGCAAATTTCGGTTTCGGTCGTCGTCTCGGATTGCGCCCAAATTCTGCCAATGGGGGTAATTGAGGGTGTAGGTCACGAAAATGACACTGGCAGGTCACGATCTGTTGATCTGCAGAATCGATGTCGCAAATTTCGGTTTCGGTCGTCGTCTCGGATTGCGCCCAAATTCTGCCACTGGGGGTAATTGAGGGCGTAGGTCACGAAAATGACACTGGCAGGTCACGATCTGTTGATCTGCAGAATCGATGTCGCAAATTTCGGTTTCGGTCGTCGTCTCGGATTGCGCCCAAATTCTGCCACTGGGGGTAATTGAGGGCGTAGGTCACGAAAATGACACTGGCAGGTCACGATCTGTTGATCTGCAGAATCGATGTCGCAAATTTCGATTTCGGTCGTCGTCTCGGATTGCGCCCAATGTCTGCCATTGGGGGTAATTGAGGGCGTAGGTCACGAAAATGACAGTGGCAGGTCACGATCTGTTGATCTGCAGAATCGATGTCGCAAATTTCGGTTTCGGTCGTCGTCTCGGATTGCGCCCAAATTTTGCCATTGGGGGTAATTGAGGGCGTAGGTCACGAGAATGACACTGGCAGGTCACGATCTGTTGATCTGCAGAATCGATGTCGCAAATTTCGGTTTCGGTCGTCGTCTCGGATTGGGCCCAAATTCTGCCATTTGGGGTAATTGAGGGCGTAGGTCACGAAAATGACACTGGCAGGTCACGATCTGTTGATCTGCGGAATCGATGTCGCAAATTTCGGTTTCGGTCGTCGTCTCGGATTGCGCCCAAATTCTGCCATTGGGGGTAATTGAGGGCGTAGGTCACGAAAATGACACTGGCAGGTCACGATCTGTTGATCTGCAGAATCGATGTCGCAAATTTCGGTTTCGGTCGTCGTCTCGGATTGCGCCCAAATTTTGCCATTGGGGGTAATTGAGGGCGTAGGTCACGAAAATGACACTGGCAGGTCACGATCTGTTGATCTGCAGAATCGATGTCGCAAATTTCGGTTTCGGTCGTCGTCTCGGATTGCGCCCAAATTTTGCCATTGGGGGCAATTGAGGGCGTAGGTCACGAAAATGACACTGGCAGGTCACGATCTGTTGATCTGCAGAATCGATGTCGCAAATTTCGATTTCGGTCGTCGTCTCGGATTGCGCCCAAATTCTGCCATTGGGGGTAATTGAGGGCGTAGGTCACGAAAATGACACTGGCAGGTCACGATCTGTTGATCTGCAGAATCGATGTCGCAAATTTCGGTTTCGGTCGTCGTCTCGGATTGGGCCCAAATTCTGCCATTTGGGGTAATTGAGGGCGTAGGTCACGAAAATGACACTGGCAGGTCACGATCTGTTGATCTGCAGAATCGATGTCGCAAACTTCGGTTTCGGTCGTCGTCTCGGATTGGGCCCAAATTCTGCCATTTGGGGTAATTGAGGGCGTAGGTCACGAAAATGACAGTGGCAGGTCACGATCTGTTGATCTGCAGAATCGATGTCGCAAATTTCGGTTTCGGTCGTCGTCTCGGATTGGGCCCAAATTCTGCCATTTGGGGTAATTGAGGGCGTAGGTCACGAAAATGACACTGGCAGGTCACGATCTGTTGATCTGCGGAATCGATGTCGCAAATTTCGGTTTCGGTCGTCGTCTCGGATTGCGCCCAAATTCTGCCATTGGGGGTAATTGAGGGCGTAGGTCACGAAAATGACACTGGCAGGTCACGATCTGTTGATCTGCAGAATCGATGTCGCAAATTTCGGTTTCGGTCGTCGTCTCGGATTGCGCCCAAATTCTGCTATTTGGGGTAATTGAGGGCGTAGGTCACGAAAATGACAGTGGCAGGTCACGATCTGTTGATCTGCAGAATCGATGTCGCAAATTTCGGTTTCGGTCGTCGTCTCGGATTGCGCCCAAATTCTGCCAATGGGGGTAATTGAGGGTGTAGGTCACGAAAATGACAGTGGCAGGTCACGATCTGTTGATCTGCAGAATCGATGTCGCAAATTTCGGTTTCGGTCGTCGTCTCGGATTGCGCCCAAATTCTGCCATTGGGGGTAATTGAGGGTGTAGGTCACGAAAATGACACTGGCAGGTCACGATCTGTTGATCTGCAGAATCGATGTCGCAAATTTCGGTTTCGGTCGTCGTCTCGGATTGCGCCCAAATTCTGCCATTGGGGGTAATTGAGGGTGTAGGTCACGAAAATGACACTGGCAGGTCACGATCTGTTGATCTGCAGAATCGATGTCGCAAATTTCGGTTTCGGTCGTCGTCTCGGATTGCGCCCAAATTCTGCCATTGGGGGTAATTGAGGGTGTAGGTCACGAAAATGACACTGGCAGGTCACGATCTGTTGATCTGCAGAATCGATGTCGCAAATTTCGGTTTCGGTCGTCGTCTCGGATTGCGCCCAAATTCTGCCAATGGGGGTAATTGAGGGCGTAGGTCACGAAAATGACACTGGCAGGTCACGATCTGTTGATCTGCAGAATCGATGTCGCAAATTTCGGTTTCGGTCGTCGTCTCGGATTGCGCCCAAATTCTGCCATTGGGGTAATTGAGGGTGTAGGTCACGAAAATGACACTGGCAGGTCACGATCTGTTGATCTGCAGAATCGATGTCGCAAATTTCGGTTTCGGTCGTCGTCTCGGATTGCGCCCAAATTCTGCCATTGGGGGTAATTGAGGGCGTAGGTCACGAAAATGACACTGGCAGGTCACGATCTGTTGATCTGCAGAATCGATGTCGCAAATTTCGGTTTCGGTCGTCGTCTCGGATTGCGCCCAAATTCTGCCAATGGGGGTAATTGAGGGTGTAGGTCACGAAAATGACACTGGCAGGTCACGATCTGTTGATCTGCAGAATCGATGTCGCAAATTTCGGTTTCGGTCGTCGTCTCGGATTGCGCCCAAATTCTGCCACTGGGGGTAATTGAGGGCGTAGGTCACGAAAATGACAGTGGCAGGTCACGATCTGTTGATCTGCAGAATCGATGTCGCAAATTTCGATTTCGGTCGTCGTCTCGGATTGCGCCCAAATTCTGCCATTGGGGGTAATTGAGGGCGTAGGTCACGAAAATGACAGTGGCAGGTCACGATCTGTTGATCTGCAGAATCGATGTCGCAAATTTCGGTTTCGGTCGTCGTCTCGGATTGCGCCCAAATTCTGCCATTGGGGGTAATTGAGGGCGTAGGTCACGAAAATGACAGTGGCAGGTCACGATCTGTTGATCTGCAGAATCGATGTCGCAAATTTCGGTTTCGGTCGTCGTCTCGGATTGCGCCCAAATTCTGCCATTGGGGGTAATTGAGGGCGTAGGTCACGAAAATAACACTGGCAGGTCACGATCTGTTGATCTGCAGAATCGATGTCGCAAATTTCGGTTTCGGTCGTCGTCTCGGATTGCGCCCAAATTTTGCCATTGGGGGTAATTGAGGGCGTAGGTCACGAAAATGACACTGGCAGGTCACGATCTGTTGATCTGCAGAATCGATGTCGCAAATTTCGATTTCGGTCGTCGTCTCGGATTGCGCCCAAATTCTGCCATTGGGGGTAATTGAGGGCGTAGGTCACGAAAATGACACTGGCAGGTCACGATCTGTTGATCTGCAGAATCGATGTCGCAAATTTCGGTTTCGGTCGTCGTCTCGGATTGGGCCCAAATTCTGCCATTTGGGGTAATTGAGGGCGTAGGTCACGAAAATGACACTGGCAGGTCACGATCTGTTGATCTGCGGAATCGATGTCGCAAATTTCGGTTTCGGTCGTCGTCTCGGATTGCGCCCAAATTCTGCCATTGGGGGTAATTGAGGGCGTAGGTCACGAAAATGACACTGGCAGGTCACGATCTGTTGATCTGCAGAATCGATGTCGCAAATTTCGGTTTCGGTCGTCGTCTCGGATTGCGCCCAAATTCTGCTATTTGGGGTAATTGAGGGCGTAGGTCACGAAAATGACAGTGGCAGGTCACGATCTGTTGATCTGCAGAATCGATGTCGCAAATTTCGGTTTCGGTCGTCGTCTCGGATTGCGCCCAAATTCTGCCATTTGGGGTAATTGAGGGCGTAGGTCACGAAAATGACAGTGGCAGGTCACGATCTGTTGATCTGCAGAATCGATGTCGCAAATTTCGGTTTCGGTCGTCGTCTCGGATTGCGCCCAAATTCTGCCATTGGGGGTAATTGAGGGCGTAGGTCACGAAAATGACAGTGGCAGGTCACGATCTGTTGATCTGCAGAATCGATGTCGCAAATTTCGGTTTCGGTCGTCGTCTCGGATTGCGCCCAAATTCTGCTATTTGGGGTAATTGAGGGCGTAGGTCACGAAAATGACAGTGGCAGGTCACGATCTGTTGATCTGCAGAATCGATGTCGCAAATTTCGGTTTCGGTCGTCGTCTCGGATTGCGCCCAAATTCTGCCATTTGGGGTAATTGAGGGCGTAGGTCACGAAAATGACAGTGGCAGGTCACGATCTGTTGATCTGCAGAATCGATGTCGCAAATTTCGGTTTCGGTCGTCGTCTCGGATTGCGCCCAAATTCTGCCATTTGGGGTAATTGAGGGCGTAGGTCACGAAAATGACAGTGGCAGGTCACGATCTGTTGATCTGCAGAATCGATGTCGCAAATTTCGGTTTCGGTCGTCGTCTCGGATTGCGCCCAAATTCTGCCATTGGGGGTAATTGAGGGCGTAGGTCACGAGAATGACACTGGCAGGTCACGATCTGTTGATCTGCAGAATCGATGTCGCAAATTTCGGTTTCGGTCGTCGTCTCGGATTGCGCCCAAATTCTGCTATTTGGGGTAATTGAGGGCGTAGGTCACGAAAATGACAGTGGCAGGTCACGATCTGTTGATCTGCAGAATCGATGTCGCAAATTTCGGTTTCGGTCGTCGTCTCGGATTGCGCCCAAATTCTGCCATTTGGGGTAATTGAGAGCGTAGGTCACGAAAATGACAGTGGCAGGTCACGATCTGTTGATCTGCAGAATCGATGTCGCAAATTTCGGTTTCGGTCGTCGTCTCGGATTGCGCCCAAATTCTGCCATTGGGGGTAATTGAGGGCGTAGGTCACGAAAATGACAGTGGCAGGTCACGATCTGTTGATCTGCAGAATCGATGTCGCAAATTTCGGTTTCGGTCGTCGTCTCGGATTGCGCCGAAATTCTGCTATTTGGGGTAATTGAGGGCGTAGGTCACGAAAATGACACTGGCAGGTCACGATCTGTTGATCTGCGGAATCGATGTCGCAAATTTCGGTTTCGGTCGTCGTCTCGGATTGCGCCCAAATTCTGCCATTGGGGGTAATTGAGGGCGTAGGTCACGAAAATGACACTGGCAGGTCACGATCTGTTGATCTGCAGAATCGATGTCGCAAATTTCGGTTTCGGTCGTCGTCTCGGATTGCGCCCAAATTCTGCTATTTGGGGTAATTGAGGGCGTAGGTCACGAAAATGACAGTGGCAGGTCACGATCTGTTGATCTGCAGAATCGATGTCGCAAATTTCGGTTTCGGTCGTCGTCTCGGATTGCGCCCAAATTCTGCCATTTGGGGTAATTGAGGGCGTAGGTCACGAAAATGACAGTGGCAGGTCACGATCTGTTGATCTGCAGAATCGATGTCGCAAATTTCGGTTTCGGTCGTCGTCTCGGATTGCGCCCAAATTCTGCCATTGGGGGTAATTGAGGGCGTAGGTCACGAAAATGACAGTGGCAGGTCACGATCTGTTGATCTGCAGAATCGATGTCGCAAATTTCGGTTTCGGTCGTCGTCTCGGATTGCGCCGAAATTCTGCTATTTGGGGTAATTGAGGGCGTAGGTCACGAAAATGACACTGGCAGGTCACGATCTGTTGATCTGCGGAATCGATGTCGCAAATTTCGGTTTCGGTCGTCGTCTCGGATTGCGCCCAAATTCTGCCATTGGGGGTAATTGAGGGCGTAGGTCACGAAAATGACACTGGCAGGTCACGATCTGTTGATCTGCAGAATCGATGTCGCAAATTTCGGTTTCGGTCGTCGTCTCGGATTGCGCCCAAATTCTGCTATTTGGGGTAATTGAGGGCGTAGGTCACGAAAATGACAGTGGCAGGTCACGATCTGTTGATCTGCAGAATCGATGTCGCAAATTTCGGTTTCGGTCGTCGTCTCGGATTGCGCCCAAATTCTGCCATTTGGGGTAATTGAGGGCGTAGGTCACGAAAATGACAGTGGCAGGTCACGATCTGTTGATCTGCAGAATCGATGTCGCAAATTTCGGTTTCGGTCGTCGTCTCGGATTGCGCCCAAATTCTGCCATTGGGGGTAATTGAGGGCGTAGGTCACGAAAATGACAGTGGCAGGTCACGATCTGTTGATCTGCAGAATCGATGTCGCAAATTTCGGTTTCGGTCGTCGTCTCGGATTGCGCCCAAATTCTGCTATTTGGGGTAATTGAGGGCGTAGGTCACGAAAATGACAGTGGCAGGTCACGATCTGTTGATCTGCAGAATCGATGTCGCAAATTTCGGTTTCGGTCGTCGTCTCGGATTGCGCCCAAATTCTGCTATTTGGGGTAATTGAGGGCGTAGGTCACGAAAATGACAGTGGCAGGTCACGATCTGTTGATCTGCAGAATCGATGTCGCAAATTTCGGTTTCGGTCGTCGTCTCGGATTGCGCCCAAATTCTGCCATTTGGGGTAATTGAGGGCGTAGGTCACGAGAATGACAGTGGCAGGTCACGATCTGTTGATCTGCAGAATCGATGTCGCAAATTTCGGTTTCGGTCGTCGTCTCGGATTGCGCCCAAATTCTGCTATTTGGGGTAATTGAGGGCGTAGGTCACGAAAATGACAGTGGCAGGTCACGATCTGTTGATCTGCAGAATCGATGTCGCAAATTTCGGTTTCGGTCGTCGTCTCGGATTGCGCCCAAATTCTGCCATTTGGGGTAATTGAGGGCGTAGGTCACGAAAATGACAGTGGCAGGTCACGATCTGTTGATCTGCAGAATCGATGTCGCAAATTTCGGTTTCGGTCGTCGTCTCGGATTGCGCCCAAATTCTGCCATTGGGGGTAATTGAGGGCGTAGGTCACGAAAATGACAGTGGCAGGTCACGATCTGTTGATCTGCAGAATCGATGTCGCAAATTTCGGTTTCGGTCGTCGTCTCGGATTGCGCCCAAATTCTGCCATTGGGGGTAATTGAGGGCGTAGGTCACGAGAATGACACTGGCAGGTCACGATCTGTTGATCTGCAGAATCGATGTCGCAAATTTCGGTTTCGGTCGTCGTCTCGGATTGCGCCCAAATTCTGCTATTTGGGGTAATTGAGGGCGTAGGTCACGAAAATGACAGTGGCAGGTCACGATCTGTTGATCTGCAGAATCGATGTCGCAAATTTCGATTTCGGTCGTCGTCTCGGATTGCGCCCAATGTCTGCCATTGGGGGTAATTGAGGGCGTAGGTCACGAAAATGACAGTGGCAGGTCACGATCTGTTGATCTGCAGAATCGATGTCGCAAATTTCGGTTTCGGTCGTCGTCTCGGATTGCGCCCAAATTCTGCCATTGGGGGTAATTGAGGGCGTAGGTCACGAGAATGACACTGGCAGGTCACGATCTGTTGATCTGCAGAATCGATGTCGCAAATTTCGGTCTCGGTCGTCGTCTCGGATTGGGCCCAAATTCTGCCATTTGGGGTAATTGAGGGCGTAGGTCACGAAAATGACACTGGCAGGTCACGATCTGTTGATCTGCGGAATCGATGTCGCAAATTTCGGTTTCGGTCGTCGTCTCGGATTGCGCCCAAATTCTGCCATTGGGGGTAATTGAGGGCGTAGGTCACGAAAATGACACTGGCAGGTCACGATCTGTTGATCTGCAGAATCGATGTCGCAAATTTCGGTTTCGGTCGTCGTCTCGGATTGCGCCCAAATTCTGCTATTTGGGGTAATTGAGGGCGTAGGTCACGAAAATGACAGTGGCAGGTCACGATCTGTTGATCTGCAGAATCGATGTCGCAAATTTCGGTTTCGGTCGTCGTCTCGGATTGGGCCCAAATTCTGCCATTTGGGGTAATTGAGGGCGTAGGTCACGAAAATGACACTGGCAGGTCACGATCTGTTGATCTGCGGAATCGATGTCGCAAATTTCGGTTTCGGTCGTCGTCTCGGATTGGGCCCAAATTCTGCCATTTGGGGTAATTGAGGGCGTAGGTCACGAAAATGACACTGGCAGGTCACGATCTGTTGATCTGCGGAATCGATGTCGCAAATTTCGGTTTCGGTCGTCGTCTCGGATTGCGCCCAAATTCTGCCATTGGGGGTAATTGAGGGCGTAGGTCACGAAAATGACACTGGCAGGTCACGATCTGTTGATCTGCAGAATCGATGTCGCAAATTTCGGTTTCGGTCGTCGTCTCGGATTGCGCCCAAATTCTGCCAATGGGGGTAATTGAGGGTGTAGGTCACGAAAATGACACTGGCAGGTCACGATCTGTTGATCTGCAGAATCGATGTCGCAAATTTCGGTTTCGGTCGTCGTCTCGGATTGCGCCCAAATTCTGCCATTGGGGGTAATTGAGGGTGTAGGTCACGAAAATGACACTGGCAGGTCACGATCTGTTGATCTGCAGAATCGATGTCGCAAATTTCGGTTTCGGTCGTCGTCTCGGATTGCGCCCAAATTCTGCCATTGGGGGTAATTGAGGGCGTAGGTCACGAAAATGACACTGGCAGGTCACGATCTGTTGATCTGCAGAATCGATGTCGCAAATTTCGGTTTCGGTCGTCGTCTCGGATTGCGCCCAAATTTTGCCATTGGGGGTAATTGAGGGCGTAGGTCACGAAAATGACAGTGGCAGGTCACGATCTGTTGATCTGCAGAATCGATGTCGCAAATTTCGGTTTCGGTCGTCGTCTCGGATTGCGCCCAAATTCTGCCATTGGGGGTAATTGAGGGCGTAGGTCACGAAAATGACACTGGCAGGTCACGATCTGTTGATCTGCAGAATCGATGTCGCAAATTTCGGTTTCGGTCGTCGTCTCGGATTGCGCCCAAATTCTGCCAATGGGGGTAATTGAGGGTGTAGGTCACGAAAATGACACTGGCAGGTCACGATCTGTTGATCTGCAGAATCGATGTCGCAAATTTCGGTTTCGGTCGTCGTCTCGGATTGCGCCCAAATTCTGCTATTTGGGGTAATTGAGGGCGTAGGTCACGAAAATGACAGTGGCAGGTCACGATCTGTTGATCTGCAGAATCGATGTCGCAAATTTCGGTTTCGGTCGTCGTCTCGGATTGCGCCCAAATTCTGCCAATGGGGGTAATTGAGGGTGTAGGTCACGAAAATGACAGTGGCAGGTCACGATCTGTTGATCTGCAGAATCGATGTCGCAAATTTCGGTTTCGGTCGTCGTCTCGGATTGCGCCCAAATTCTGCCATTGGGGGTAATTGAGGGTGTAGGTCACGAAAATGACACTGGCAGGTCACGATCTGTTGATCTGCAGAATCGATGTCGCAAATTTCGGTTTCGGTCGTCGTCTCGGATTGCGCCCAAATTCTGCCATTGGGGGTAATTGAGGGTGTAGGTCACGAAAATGACACTGGCAGGTCACGATCTGTTGATCTGCAGAATCGATGTCGCAAATTTCGGTTTCGGTCGTCGTCTCGGATTGCGCCCAAATTCTGCCATTGGGGGTAATTGAGGGTGTAGGTCACGAAAATGACACTGGCAGGTCACGATCTGTTGATCTGCAGAATCGATGTCGCAAATTTCGGTTTCGGTCGTCGTCTCGGATTGCGCCCAAATTCTGCCAATGGGGGTAATTGAGGGCGTAGGTCACGAAAATGACACTGGCAGGTCACGATCTGTTGATCTGCAGAATCGATGTCGCAAATTTCGGTTTCGGTCGTCGTCTCGGATTGCGCCCAAATTCTGCCATTGGGGTAATTGAGGGTGTAGGTCACGAAAATGACACTGGCAGGTCACGATCTGTTGATCTGCAGAATCGATGTCGCAAATTTCGGTTTCGGTCGTCGTCTCGGATTGCGCCCAAATTCTGCCATTGGGGGTAATTGAGGGCGTAGGTCACGAAAATGACACTGGCAGGTCACGATCTGTTGATCTGCAGAATCGATGTCGCAAATTTCGGTTTCGGTCGTCGTCTCGGATTGCGCCCAAATTCTGCCAATGGGGGTAATTGAGGGTGTAGGTCACGAAAATGACACTGGCAGGTCACGATCTGTTGATCTGCAGAATCGATGTCGCAAATTTCGGTTTCGGTCGTCGTCTCGGATTGCGCCCAAATTCTGCCACTGGGGGTAATTGAGGGCGTAGGTCACGAAAATGACAGTGGCAGGTCACGATCTGTTGATCTGCAGAATCGATGTCGCAAATTTCGATTTCGGTCGTCGTCTCGGATTGCGCCCAAATTCTGCCATTGGGGGTAATTGAGGGCGTAGGTCACGAAAATGACAGTGGCAGGTCACGATCTGTTGATCTGCAGAATCGATGTCGCAAATTTCGGTTTCGGTCGTCGTCTCGGATTGCGCCCAAATTCTGCCATTGGGGGTAATTGAGGGCGTAGGTCACGAAAATGACAGTGGCAGGTCACGATCTGTTGATCTGCAGAATCGATGTCGCAAATTTCGGTTTCGGTCGTCGTCTCGGATTGCGCCCAAATTCTGCCATTGGGGGTAATTGAGGGCGTAGGTCACGAAAATAACACTGGCAGGTCACGATCTGTTGATCTGCAGAATCGATGTCGCAAATTTCGGTTTCGGTCGTCGTCTCGGATTGCGCCCAAATTTTGCCATTGGGGGTAATTGAGGGCGTAGGTCACGAAAATGACACTGGCAGGTCACGATCTGTTGATCTGCAGAATCGATGTCGCAAATTTCGATTTCGGTCGTCGTCTCGGATTGCGCCCAAATTCTGCCATTGGGGGTAATTGAGGGCGTAGGTCACGAAAATGACACTGGCAGGTCACGATCTGTTGATCTGCAGAATCGATGTCGCAAATTTCGGTTTCGGTCGTCGTCTCGGATTGGGCCCAAATTCTGCCATTTGGGGTAATTGAGGGCGTAGGTCACGAAAATGACACTGGCAGGTCACGATCTGTTGATCTGCGGAATCGATGTCGCAAATTTCGGTTTCGGTCGTCGTCTCGGATTGCGCCCAAATTCTGCCATTGGGGGTAATTGAGGGCGTAGGTCACGAAAATGACACTGGCAGGTCACGATCTGTTGATCTGCAGAATCGATGTCGCAAATTTCGGTTTCGGTCGTCGTCTCGGATTGCGCCCAAATTCTGCTATTTGGGGTAATTGAGGGCGTAGGTCACGAAAATGACAGTGGCAGGTCACGATCTGTTGATCTGCAGAATCGATGTCGCAAATTTCGGTTTCGGTCGTCGTCTCGGATTGCGCCCAAATTCTGCCATTTGGGGTAATTGAGGGCGTAGGTCACGAAAATGACAGTGGCAGGTCACGATCTGTTGATCTGCAGAATCGATGTCGCAAATTTCGGTTTCGGTCGTCGTCTCGGATTGCGCCCAAATTCTGCCATTGGGGGTAATTGAGGGCGTAGGTCACGAAAATGACAGTGGCAGGTCACGATCTGTTGATCTGCAGAATCGATGTCGCAAATTTCGGTTTCGGTCGTCGTCTCGGATTGCGCCCAAATTCTGCTATTTGGGGTAATTGAGGGCGTAGGTCACGAAAATGACAGTGGCAGGTCACGATCTGTTGATCTGCAGAATCGATGTCGCAAATTTCGGTTTCGGTCGTCGTCTCGGATTGCGCCCAAATTCTGCCATTTGGGGTAATTGAGGGCGTAGGTCACGAAAATGACAGTGGCAGGTCACGATCTGTTGATCTGCAGAATCGATGTCGCAAATTTCGGTTTCGGTCGTCGTCTCGGATTGCGCCCAAATTCTGCCATTTGGGGTAATTGAGGGCGTAGGTCACGAAAATGACAGTGGCAGGTCACGATCTGTTGATCTGCAGAATCGATGTCGCAAATTTCGGTTTCGGTCGTCGTCTCGGATTGCGCCCAAATTCTGCCATTGGGGGTAATTGAGGGCGTAGGTCACGAGAATGACACTGGCAGGTCACGATCTGTTGATCTGCAGAATCGATGTCGCAAATTTCGGTTTCGGTCGTCGTCTCGGATTGCGCCCAAATTCTGCTATTTGGGGTAATTGAGGGCGTAGGTCACGAAAATGACAGTGGCAGGTCACGATCTGTTGATCTGCAGAATCGATGTCGCAAATTTCGGTTTCGGTCGTCGTCTCGGATTGCGCCCAAATTCTGCCATTTGGGGTAATTGAGAGCGTAGGTCACGAAAATGACAGTGGCAGGTCACGATCTGTTGATCTGCAGAATCGATGTCGCAAATTTCGGTTTCGGTCGTCGTCTCGGATTGCGCCCAAATTCTGCCATTGGGGGTAATTGAGGGCGTAGGTCACGAAAATGACAGTGGCAGGTCACGATCTGTTGATCTGCAGAATCGATGTCGCAAATTTCGGTTTCGGTCGTCGTCTCGGATTGCGCCGAAATTCTGCTATTTGGGGTAATTGAGGGCGTAGGTCACGAAAATGACACTGGCAGGTCACGATCTGTTGATCTGCGGAATCGATGTCGCAAATTTCGGTTTCGGTCGTCGTCTCGGATTGCGCCCAAATTCTGCCATTGGGGGTAATTGAGGGCGTAGGTCACGAAAATGACACTGGCAGGTCACGATCTGTTGATCTGCAGAATCGATGTCGCAAATTTCGGTTTCGGTCGTCGTCTCGGATTGCGCCCAAATTCTGCTATTTGGGGTAATTGAGGGCGTAGGTCACGAAAATGACAGTGGCAGGTCACGATCTGTTGATCTGCAGAATCGATGTCGCAAATTTCGGTTTCGGTCGTCGTCTCGGATTGCGCCCAAATTCTGCCATTTGGGGTAATTGAGGGCGTAGGTCACGAAAATGACAGTGGCAGGTCACGATCTGTTGATCTGCAGAATCGATGTCGCAAATTTCGGTTTCGGTCGTCGTCTCGGATTGCGCCCAAATTCTGCCATTGGGGGTAATTGAGGGCGTAGGTCACGAAAATGACAGTGGCAGGTCACGATCTGTTGATCTGCAGAATCGATGTCGCAAATTTCGGTTTCGGTCGTCGTCTCGGATTGCGCCGAAATTCTGCTATTTGGGGTAATTGAGGGCGTAGGTCACGAAAATGACACTGGCAGGTCACGATCTGTTGATCTGCGGAATCGATGTCGCAAATTTCGGTTTCGGTCGTCGTCTCGGATTGCGCCCAAATTCTGCCATTGGGGGTAATTGAGGGCGTAGGTCACGAAAATGACACTGGCAGGTCACGATCTGTTGATCTGCAGAATCGATGTCGCAAATTTCGGTTTCGGTCGTCGTCTCGGATTGCGCCCAAATTCTGCTATTTGGGGTAATTGAGGGCGTAGGTCACGAAAATGACAGTGGCAGGTCACGATCTGTTGATCTGCAGAATCGATGTCGCAAATTTCGGTTTCGGTCGTCGTCTCGGATTGCGCCCAAATTCTGCCATTTGGGGTAATTGAGGGCGTAGGTCACGAAAATGACAGTGGCAGGTCACGATCTGTTGATCTGCAGAATCGATGTCGCAAATTTCGGTTTCGGTCGTCGTCTCGGATTGCGCCCAAATTCTGCCATTGGGGGTAATTGAGGGCGTAGGTCACGAAAATGACAGTGGCAGGTCACGATCTGTTGATCTGCAGAATCGATGTCGCAAATTTCGGTTTCGGTCGTCGTCTCGGATTGCGCCCAAATTCTGCTATTTGGGGTAATTGAGGGCGTAGGTCACGAAAATGACAGTGGCAGGTCACGATCTGTTGATCTGCAGAATCGATGTCGCAAATTTCGGTTTCGGTCGTCGTCTCGGATTGCGCCCAAATTCTGCTATTTGGGGTAATTGAGGGCGTAGGTCACGAAAATGACAGTGGCAGGTCACGATCTGTTGATCTGCAGAATCGATGTCGCAAATTTCGGTTTCGGTCGTCGTCTCGGATTGCGCCCAAATTCTGCCATTTGGGGTAATTGAGGGCGTAGGTCACGAGAATGACAGTGGCAGGTCACGATCTGTTGATCTGCAGAATCGATGTCGCAAATTTCGGTTTCGGTCGTCGTCTCGGATTGCGCCCAAATTCTGCTATTTGGGGTAATTGAGGGCGTAGGTCACGAAAATGACAGTGGCAGGTCACGATCTGTTGATCTGCAGAATCGATGTCGCAAATTTCGGTTTCGGTCGTCGTCTCGGATTGCGCCCAAATTCTGCCATTTGGGGTAATTGAGGGCGTAGGTCACGAAAATGACAGTGGCAGGTCACGATCTGTTGATCTGCAGAATCGATGTCGCAAATTTCGGTTTCGGTCGTCGTCTCGGATTGCGCCCAAATTCTGCCATTGGGGGTAATTGAGGGCGTAGGTCACGAAAATGACAGTGGCAGGTCACGATCTGTTGATCTGCAGAATCGATGTCGCAAATTTCGGTTTCGGTCGTCGTCTCGGATTGCGCCCAAATTCTGCCATTGGGGGTAATTGAGGGCGTAGGTCACGAGAATGACACTGGCAGGTCACGATCTGTTGATCTGCAGAATCGATGTCGCAAATTTCGGTTTCGGTCGTCGTCTCGGATTGCGCCCAAATTCTGCTATTTGGGGTAATTGAGGGCGTAGGTCACGAAAATGACAGTGGCAGGTCACGATCTGTTGATCTGCAGAATCGATGTCGCAAATTTCGATTTCGGTCGTCGTCTCGGATTGCGCCCAATGTCTGCCATTGGGGGTAATTGAGGGCGTAGGTCACGAAAATGACAGTGGCAGGTCACGATCTGTTGATCTGCAGAATCGATGTCGCAAATTTCGGTTTCGGTCGTCGTCTCGGATTGCGCCCAAATTCTGCCATTGGGGGTAATTGAGGGCGTAGGTCACGAGAATGACACTGGCAGGTCACGATCTGTTGATCTGCAGAATCGATGTCGCAAATTTCGGTCTCGGTCGTCGTCTCGGATTGGGCCCAAATTCTGCCATTTGGGGTAATTGAGGGCGTAGGTCACGAAAATGACACTGGCAGGTCACGATCTGTTGATCTGCGGAATCGATGTCGCAAATTTCGGTTTCGGTCGTCGTCTCGGATTGCGCCCAAATTCTGCCATTGGGGGTAATTGAGGGCGTAGGTCACGAAAATGACACTGGCAGGTCACGATCTGTTGATCTGCAGAATCGATGTCGCAAATTTCGGTTTCGGTCGTCGTCTCGGATTGCGCCCAAATTCTGCTATTTGGGGTAATTGAGGGCGTAGGTCACGAAAATGACAGTGGCAGGTCACGATCTGTTGATCTGCAGAATCGATGTCGCAAATTTCGGTTTCGGTCGTCGTCTCGGATTGGGCCCAAATTCTGCCATTTGGGGTAATTGAGGGCGTAGGTCACGAAAATGACACTGGCAGGTCACGATCTGTTGATCTGCGGAATCGATGTCGCAAATTTCGGTTTCGGTCGTCGTCTCGGATTGGGCCCAAATTCTGCCATTTGGGGTAATTGAGGGCGTAGGTCACGAAAATGACACTGGCAGGTCACGATCTGTTGATCTGCGGAATCGATGTCGCAAATTTCGGTTTCGGTCGTCGTCTCGGATTGCGCCCAAATTCTGCCATTGGGGGTAATTGAGGGCGTAGGTCACGAAAATGACACTGGCAGGTCACGATCTGTTGATCTGCAGAATCGATGTCGCAAATTTCGGTTTCGGTCGTCGTCTCGGATTGCGCCCAAATTCTGCCAATGGGGGTAATTGAGGGTGTAGGTCACGAAAATGACACTGGCAGGTCACGATCTGTTGATCTGCAGAATCGATGTCGCAAATTTCGGTTTCGGTCGTCGTCTCGGATTGCGCCCAAATTCTGCCATTGGGGGTAATTGAGGGTGTAGGTCACGAAAATGACACTGGCAGGTCACGATCTGTTGATCTGCAGAATCGATGTCGCAAATTTCGGTTTCGGTCGTCGTCTCGGATTGCGCCCAAATTCTGCCATTGGGGGTAATTGAGGGCGTAGGTCACGAAAATGACACTGGCAGGTCACGATCTGTTGATCTGCAGAATCGATGTCGCAAATTTCGGTTTCGGTCGTCGTCTCGGATTGCGCCCAAATTTTGCCATTGGGGGTAATTGAGGGCGTAGGTCACGAAAATGACAGTGGCAGGTCACGATCTGTTGATCTGCAGAATCGATGTCGCAAATTTCGGTTTCGGTCGTCGTCTCGGATTGCGCCCAAATTCTGCCATTGGGGGTAATTGAGGGCGTAGGTCACGAAAATGACAGTGGCAGGTCACGATCTGTTGATCTGCAGAATCGATGTCGCAAATTTCGGTTTCGGTCGTCGTCTCGGATTGCGCCCAAATTCTGCCATTGGGGGTAATTGAGGGCGTAGGTCACGAAAATGACAGTGGCAGGTCACGATCTGTTGATCTGCAGAATCGATGTCGCAAATTTCGGTTTCGGTCGTCGTCTCGGATTGCGCCGAAATTCTGCTATTTGGGGTAATTGAGGGCGTAGGTCACGAAAATGACACTGGCAGGTCACGATCTGTTGATCTGCGGAATCGATGTCGCAAATTTCGGTTTCGGTCGTCGTCTCGGATTGCGCCCAAATTCTGCCATTGGGGGTAATTGAGGGCGTAGGTCACGAAAATGACACTGGCAGGTCACGATCTGTTGATCTGCAGAATCGATGTCGCAAATTTCGGTTTCGGTCGTCGTCTCGGATTGCGCCCAAATTCTGCTATTTGGGGTAATTGAGGGCGTAGGTCACGAAAATGACAGTGGCAGGTCACGATCTGTTGATCTGCAGAATCGATGTCGCAAATTTCGGTTTCGGTCGTCGTCTCGGATTGCGCCCAAATTCTGCCATTTGGGGTAATTGAGGGCGTAGGTCACGAAAATGACAGTGGCAGGTCACGATCTGTTGATCTGCAGAATCGATGTCGCAAATTTCGGTTTCGGTCGTCGTCTCGGATTGCGCCCAAATTCTGCCATTGGGGGTAATTGAGGGCGTAGGTCACGAAAATGACAGTGGCAGGTCACGATCTGTTGATCTGCAGAATCGATGTCGCAAATTTCGGTTTCGGTCGTCGTCTCGGATTGCGCCCAAATTCTGCTATTTGGGGTAATTGAGGGCGTAGGTCACGAAAATGACAGTGGCAGGTCACGATCTGTTGATCTGCAGAATCGATGTCGCAAATTTCGGTTTCGGTCGTCGTCTCGGATTGCGCCCAAATTCTGCCATTTGGGGTAATTGAGGGCGTAGGTCACGAAAATGACAGTGGCAGGTCACGATCTGTTGATCTGCAGAATCGATGTCGCAAATTTCGGTTTCGGTCGTCGTCTCGGATTGCGCCCAAATTCTGCCATTGGGGGTAATTGAGGGCGTAGGTCACGAGAATGACACTGGCAGGTCACGATCTGTTGATCTGCAGAATCGATGTCGCAAATTTCGGTTTCGGTCGTCGTCTCGGATTGCGCCCAAATTCTGCTATTTGGGGTAATTGAGGGCGTAGGTCACGAAAATGACAGTGGCAGGTCACGATCTGTTGATCTGCAGAATCGATGTCGCAAATTTCGGTTTCGGTCGTCGTCTCGGATTGCGCCCAAATTCTGCCATTTGGGGTAATTGAGGGCGTAGGTCACGAGAATGACAGTGGCAGGTCACGATCTGTTGATCTGCAGAATCGATGTCGCAAATTTCGGTTTCGGTCGTCGTCTCGGATTGCGCCCAAATTCTGCTATTTGGGGTAATTGAGGGCGTAGGTCACGAAAATGACAGTGGCAGGTCACGATCTGTTGATCTGCAGAATCGATGTCGCAAATTTCGGTTTCGGTCGTCGTCTCGGATTGCGCCCAAATTCTGCCATTTGGGGTAATTGAGGGCGTAGGTCACGAAAATGACAGTGGCAGGTCACGATCTGTTGATCTGCAGAATCGATGTCGCAAATTTCGGTTTCGGTCGTCGTCTCGGATTGCGCCCAAATTCTGCCATTGGGGGTAATTGAGGGCGTAGGTCACGAAAATGACAGTGGCAGGTCACGATCTGTTGATCTGCAGAATCGATGTCGCAAATTTCGGTTTCGGTCGTCGTCTCGGATTGCGCCCAAATTCTGCCATTGGGGGTAATTGAGGGCGTAGGTCACGAGAATGACACTGGCAGGTCACGATCTGTTGATCTGCAGAATCGATGTCGCAAATTTCGGTTTCGGTCGTCGTCTCGGATTGCGCCCAAATTCTGCTATTTGGGGTAATTGAGGGCGTAGGTCACGAAAATGACAGTGGCAGGTCACGATCTGTTGATCTGCAGAATCGATGTCGCAAATTTCGATTTCGGTCGTCGTCTCGGATTGCGCCCAATGTCTGCCATTGGGGGTAATTGAGGGCGTAGGTCACGAAAATGACAGTGGCAGGTCACGATCTGTTGATCTGCAGAATCGATGTCGCAAATTTCGGTTTCGGTCGTCGTCTCGGATTGCGCCCAAATTCTGCCATTGGGGGTAATTGAGGGCGTAGGTCACGAGAATGACACTGGCAGGTCACGATCTGTTGATCTGCAGAATCGATGTCGCAAATTTCGGTTTCGGTCGTCGTCTCGGATTGGGCCCAAATTCTGCCATTTGGGGTAATTGAGGGCGTAGGTCACGAAAATGACACTGGCAGGTCACGATCTGTTGATCTGCGGAATCGATGTCGCAAATTTCGGTTTCGGTCGTCGTCTCGGATTGCGCCCAAATTCTGCCATTGGGGGTAATTGAGGGCGTAGGTCACGAAAATGACACTGGCAGGTCACGATCTGTTGATCTGCAGAATCGATGTCGCAAATTTCGGTTTCGGTCGTCGTCTCGGATTGCGCCCAAATTCTGCTATTTGGGGTAATTGAGGGCGTAGGTCACGAAAATGACAGTGGCAGGTCACGATCTGTTGATCTGCAGAATCGATGTCGCAAATTTCGGTTTCGGTCGTCGTCTCGGATTGGGCCCAAATTCTGCCATTTGGGGTAATTGAGGGCGTAGGTCACGAAAATGACACTGGCAGGTCACGATCTGTTGATCTGCGGAATCGATGTCGCAAATTTCGGTTTCGGTCGTCGTCTCGGATTGGGCCCAAATTCTGCCATTTGGGGTAATTGAGGGCGTAGGTCACGAAAATGACACTGGCAGGTCACGATCTGTTGATCTGCGGAATCGATGTCGCAAATTTCGGTTTCGGTCGTCGTCTCGGATTGCGCCCAAATTCTGCCATTGGGGGTAATTGAGGGCGTAGGTCACGAAAATGACACTGGCAGGTCACGATCTGTTGATCTGCAGAATCGATGTCGCAAATTTCGGTTTCGGTCGTCGTCTCGGATTGCGCCCAAATTCTGCTATTTGGGGTAATTGAGGGCGTAGGTCACGAAAATGACAGTGGCAGGTCACGATCTGTTGATCTGCAGAATCGATGTCGCAAATTTCGGTTTCGGTCGTCGTCTCGGATTGCGCCCAAATTCTGCCAATGGGGGTAATTGAGGGTGTAGGTCACGAAAATGACACTGGCAGGTCACGATCTGTTGATCTGCGGAATCGATGTCGCAAATTTCGGTTTCGGTCGTCGTCTCGGATTGCGCCCAAATTCTGCCATTGGGGGTAATTGAGGGCGTAGGTCACGAAAATGACACTGGCAGGTCACGATCTGTTGATCTGCAGAATCGATGTCGCAAATTTCGGTTTCGGTCGTCGTCTCGGATTGCGCCCAAATTCTGCTATTTGGGGTAATTGAGGGCGTAGGTCACGAAAATGACAGTGGCAGGTCACGATCTGTTGATCTGCAGAATCGATGTCGCAAATTTCGGTTTCGGTCGTCGTCTCGGATTGCGCCCAAATTCTGCCAATGGGGGTAATTGAGGGTGTAGGTCACGAAAATGACACTGGCAGGTCACGATCTGTTGATCTGCGGAATCGATGTCGCAAATTTCGGTTTCGGTCGTCGTCTCGGATTGCGCCCAAATTCTGCCATTGGGGGTAATTGAGGGCGTAGGTCACGAAAATGACACTGGCAGGTCACGATCTGTTGATCTGCAGAATCGATGTCGCAAATTTCGGTTTCGGTCGTCGTCTCGGATTGCGCCCAAATTCTGCTATTTGGGGTAATTGAGGGCGTAGGTCACGAAAATGACAGTGGCAGGTCACGATCTGTTGATCTGCAGAATCGATGTCGCAAATTTCGGTTTCGGTCGTCGTCTCGGATTGGGCCCAAATTCTGCCATTTGGGGTAATTGAGGGCGTAGGTCACGAAAATGACACTGGCAGGTCACGATCTGTTGATCTGCGGAATCGATGTCGCAAATTTCGGTTTCGGTCGTCGTCTCGGATTGGGCCCAAATTCTGCCATTTGGGGTAATTGAGGGCGTAGGTCACGAAAATGACACTGGCAGGTCACGATCTGTTGATCTGCGGAATCGATGTCGCAAATTTCGGTTTCGGTCGTCGTCTCGGATTGCGCCCAAATTCTGCCATTGGGGGTAATTGAGGGCGTAGGTCACGAAAATGACACTGGCAGGTCACGATCTGTTGATCTGCAGAATCGATGTCGCAAATTTCGGTTTCGGTCGTCGTCTCGGATTGCGCCCAAATTCTGCTATTTGGGGTAATTGAGGGCGTAGGTCACGAAAATGACAGTGGCAGGTCACGATCTGTTGATCTGCAGAATCGATGTCGCAAATTTCGGTTTCGGTCGTCGTCTCGGATTGCGCCCAAATTCTGCCAATGGGGGTAATTGAGGGTGTAGGTCACGAAAATGACACTGGCAGGTCACGATCTGTTGATCTGCAGAATCGATGTCGCAAATTTCGGTTTCGGTCGTCGTCTCGGATTGCGCCCAAATTCTGCCATTGGGGGTAATTGAGGGTGTAGGTCACGAAAATGACACTGGCAGGTCACGATCTGTTGATCTGCAGAATCGATGTCGCAAATTTCGGTTTCGGTCGTCGTCTCGGATTGCGCCCAAATTCTGCCATTGGGGGTAATTGAGGGCGTAGGTCACGAAAATGACACTGGCAGGTCACGATCTGTTGATCTGCAGAATCGATGTCGCAAATTTCGGTTTCGGTCGTCGTCTCGGATTGCGCCCAAATTTTGCCATTGGGGGTAATTGAGGGCGTAGGTCACGAAAATGACACTGGCAGGTCACGATCTGTTGATCTGCAGAATCGATGTCGCAAATTTCGGTTTCGGTCGTCGTCTCGGATTGCGCCCAAATTTTGCCATTGGGGGTAATTGAGGGCGTAGGTCACGAAAATGACACTGGCAGGTCACGATCTGTTGATCTGCAGAATCGATGTCGCAAATTTCGGTTTCGGTCGTCGTCTCGGATTGCGCCCAAATTCTGCCAATGGGGGTAATTGAGGGTGTAGGTCACGAAAATGACACTGGCAGGTCACGATCTGTTGATCTGCAGAATCGATGTCGCAAATTTCGGTTTCGGTCGTCGTCTCGGATTGCGCCCAAATTCTGCCACTGGGGGTAATTGAGGGCGTAGGTCACGAAAATGACACTGGCAGGTCACGATCTGTTGATCTGCAGAATCGATGTCGCAAATTTCGGTTTCGGTCGTCGTCTCGGATTGCGCCCAAATTCTGCCACTGGGGGTAATTGAGGGCGTAGGTCACGAAAATGACACTGGCAGGTCACGATCTGTTGATCTGCAGAATCGATGTCGCAAATTTCGATTTCGGTCGTCGTCTCGGATTGCGCCCAATGTCTGCCATTGGGGGTAATTGAGGGCGTAGGTCACGAAAATGACAGTGGCAGGTCACGATCTGTTGATCTGCAGAATCGATGTCGCAAATTTCGGTTTCGGTCGTCGTCTCGGATTGCGCCCAAATTTTGCCATTGGGGGTAATTGAGGGCGTAGGTCACGAGAATGACACTGGCAGGTCACGATCTGTTGATCTGCAGAATCGATGTCGCAAATTTCGGTTTCGGTCGTCGTCTCGGATTGGGCCCAAATTCTGCCATTTGGGGTAATTGAGGGCGTAGGTCACGAAAATGACACTGGCAGGTCACGATCTGTTGATCTGCGGAATCGATGTCGCAAATTTCGGTTTCGGTCGTCGTCTCGGATTGCGCCCAAATTCTGCCATTGGGGGTAATTGAGGGCGTAGGTCACGAAAATGACACTGGCAGGTCACGATCTGTTGATCTGCAGAATCGATGTCGCAAATTTCGGTTTCGGTCGTCGTCTCGGATTGCGCCCAAATTCTGCTATTTGGGGTAATTGAGGGCGTAGGTCACGAAAATGACAGTGGCAGGTCACGATCTGTTGATCTGCAGAATCGATGTCGCAAATTTCGGTTTCGGTCGTCGTCTCGGATTGCGCCCAAATTCTGCCAATGGGGGTAATTGAGGGTGTAGGTCACGAAAATGACACTGGCAGGTCACGATCTGTTGATCTGCAGAATCGATGTCGCAAATTTCGGTTTCGGTCGTCGTCTCGGATTGCGCCCAAATTCTGCCATTGGGGGTAATTGAGGGTGTAGGTCACGAAAATGACACTGGCAGGTCACGATCTGTTGATCTGCAGAATCGATGTCGCAAATTTCGGTTTCGGTCGTCGTCTCGGATTGCGCCCAAATTCTGCCATTGGGGGTAATTGAGGGCGTAGGTCACGAAAATGACAGTGGCAGGTCACGATCTGTTGATCTGCAGAATCGATGTCGCAAATTTCGGTTTCGGTCGTCGTCTCGGATTGCGCCCAAATTCTGCTATTTGGGGTAATTGAGGGCGTAGGTCACGAAAATGACAGTGGCAGGTCACGATCTGTTGATCTGCAGAATCGATGTCGCAAATTTCGGTTTCGGTCGTCGTCTCGGATTGCGCCCAAATTCTGCCATTGGGGGTAATTGAGGGTGTAGGTCACGAAAATGACACTGGCAGGTCACGATCTGTTGATCTGCAGAATCGATGTCGCAAATTTCGGTTTCGGTCGTCGTCTCGGATTGCGCCCAAATTCTGCCATTGGGGGTAATTGAGGGCGTAGGTCACGAAAATAACACTGGCAGGTCACGATCTGTTGATCTGCAGAATCGATGTCGCAAATTTCGGTTTCGGTCGTCGTCTCGGATTGGGCCCAAATTCTGCCATTTGGGGTAATTGAGGGCGTAGGTCACGAAAATGACACTGGCAGGTCACGATCTGTTGATCTGCAGAATCGATGTCGCAAATTTCGGTTTCGGTCGTCGTCTCGGATTGCGCCCAAATTCTGCTATTTGGGGTAATTGAGGGCGTAGGTCACGAAAATGACAGTGGCAGGTCACGATCTGTTGATCTGCAGAATCGATGTCGCAAATTTCGGTTTCGGTCGTCGTCTCGGATTGCGCCCAAATTCTGCCAATGGGGGTAATTGAGGGTGTAGGTCACGAAAATGACACTGGCAGGTCACGATCTGTTGATCTGCGGAATCGATGTCGCAAATTTCGGTTTCGGTCGTCGTCTCGGATTGCGCCCAAATTCTGCCATTGGGGGTAATTGAGGGCGTAGGTCACGAAAATGACACTGGCAGGTCACGATCTGTTGATCTGCAGAATCGATGTCGCAAATTTCGGTTTCGGTCGTCGTCTCGAATTGCGCCCAAATTCTGCTATTTGGGGTAATTGAGGGCGTAGGTCACGAAAATGACAGTGGCAGGTCACGATCTGTTGATCTGCAGAATCGATGTCGCAAATTTCGGTTTCGGTCGTCGTCTCGGATTGGGCCCAAATTCTGCCATTTGGGGTAATTGAGGGCGTAGGTCACGAAAATGACACTGGCAGGTCACGATCTGTTGATCTGCGGAATCGATGTCGCAAATTTCGGTTTCGGTCGTCGTCTCGGATTGGGCCCAAATTCTGCCATTTGGGGTAATTGAGGGCGTAGGTCACGAAAATGACACTGGCAGGTCACGATCTGTTGATCTGCGGAATCGATGTCGCAAATTTCGGTTTCGGTCGTCGTCTCGGATTGCGCCCAAATTCTGCCATTGGGGGTAATTGAGGGCGTAGGTCACGAAAATGACACTGGCAGGTCACGATCTGTTGATCTGCAGAATCGATGTCGCAAATTTCGGTTTCGGTCGTCGTCTCGGATTGCGCCCAAATTCTGCTATTTGGGGTAATTGAGGGCGTAGGTCACGAAAATGACAGTGGCAGGTCACGATCTGTTGATCTGCAGAATCGATGTCGCAAATTTCGGTTTCGGTCGTCGTCTCGGATTGCGCCCAAATTCTGCCAATGGGGGTAATTGAGGGTGTAGGTCACGAAAATGACACTGGCAGGTCACGATCTGTTGATCTGCAGAATCGATGTCGCAAATTTCGGTTTCGGTCGTCGTCTCGGATTGCGCCCAAATTCTGCCATTGGGGGTAATTGAGGGTGTAGGTCACGAAAATGACACTGGCAGGTCACGATCTGTTGATCTGCAGAATCGATGTCGCAAATTTCGGTTTCGGTCGTCGTCTCGGATTGCGCCCAAATTCTGCCATTGGGGGTAATTGAGGGCGTAGGTCACGAAAATGACACTGGCAGGTCACGATCTGTTGATCTGCAGAATCGATGTCGCAAATTTCGGTTTCGGTCGTCGTCTCGGATTGCGCCCAAATTTTGCCATTGGGGGTAATTGAGGGCGTAGGTCACGAAAATGACACTGGCAGGTCACGATCTGTTGATCTGCAGAATCGATGTCGCAAATTTCGGTTTCGGTCGTCGTCTCGGATTGCGCCCAAATTTTGCCATTGGGGGTAATTGAGGGCGTAGGTCACGAAAATGACACTGGCAGGTCACGATCTGTTGATCTGCAGAATCGATGTCGCAAATTTCGGTTTCGGTCGTCGTCTCGGATTGCGCCCAAATTCTGCCAATGGGGGTAATTGAGGGTGTAGGTCACGAAAATGACACTGGCAGGTCACGATCTGTTGATCTGCAGAATCGATGTCGCAAATTTCGGTTTCGGTCGTCGTCTCGGATTGCGCCCAAATTCTGCCACTGGGGGTAATTGAGGGCGTAGGTCACGAAAATGACACTGGCAGGTCACGATCTGTTGATCTGCAGAATCGATGTCGCAAATTTCGATTTCGGTCGTCGTCTCGGATTGCGCCCAATGTCTGCCATTGGGGGTAATTGAGGGCGTAGGTCACGAAAATGACAGTGGCAGGTCACGATCTGTTGATCTGCAGAATCGATGTCGCAAATTTCGGTTTCGGTCGTCGTCTCGGATTGCGCCCAAATTTTGCCATTGGGGGTAATTGAGGGCGTAGGTCACGAGAATGACACTGGCAGGTCACGATCTGTTGATCTGCAGAATCGATGTCGCAAATTTCGGTTTCGGTCGTCGTCTCGGATTGGGCCCAAATTCTGCCATTTGGGGTAATTGAGGGCGTAGGTCACGAAAATGACACTGGCAGGTCACGATCTGTTGATCTGCGGAATCGATGTCGCAAATTTCGGTTTCGGTCGTCGTCTCGGATTGCGCCCAAATTCTGCCATTGGGGGTAATTGAGGGCGTAGGTCACGAAAATGACACTGGCAGGTCACGATCTGTTGATCTGCAGAATCGATGTCGCAAATTTCGGTTTCGGTCGTCGTCTCGGATTGCGCCCAAATTCTGCTATTTGGGGTAATTGAGGGCGTAGGTCACGAAAATGACAGTGGCAGGTCACGATCTGTTGATCTGCAGAATCGATGTCGCAAATTTCGGTTTCGGTCGTCGTCTCGGATTGCGCCCAAATTCTGCCAATGGGGGTAATTGAGGGTGTAGGTCACGAAAATGACACTGGCAGGTCACGATCTGTTGATCTGCAGAATCGATGTCGCAAATTTCGGTTTCGGTCGTCGTCTCGGATTGCGCCCAAATTCTGCCATTGGGGGTAATTGAGGGTGTAGGTCACGAAAATGACACTGGCAGGTCACGATCTGTTGATCTGCAGAATCGATGTCGCAAATTTCGGTTTCGGTCGTCGTCTCGGATTGCGCCCAAATTCTGCCATTGGGGGTAATTGAGGGCGTAGGTCACGAAAATGACAGTGGCAGGTCACGATCTGTTGATCTGCAGAATCGATGTCGCAAATTTCGGTTTCGGTCGTCGTCTCGGATTGCGCCCAAATTCTGCTATTTGGGGTAATTGAGGGCGTAGGTCACGAAAATGACAGTGGCAGGTCACGATCTGTTGATCTGCAGAATCGATGTCGCAAATTTCGGTTTCGGTCGTCGTCTCGGATTGCGCCCAAATTCTGCCATTGGGGGTAATTGAGGGTGTAGGTCACGAAAATGACACTGGCAGGTCACGATCTGTTGATCTGCAGAATCGATGTCGCAAATTTCGGTTTCGGTCGTCGTCTCGGATTGCGCCCAAATTCTGCCATTGGGGGTAATTGAGGGCGTAGGTCACGAAAATAACACTGGCAGGTCACGATCTGTTGATCTGCAGAATCGATGTCGCAAATTTCGGTTTCGGTCGTCGTCTCGGATTGGGCCCAAATTCTGCCATTTGGGGTAATTGAGGGCGTAGGTCACGAAAATGACACTGGCAGGTCACGATCTGTTGATCTGCGGAATCGATGTCGCAAATTTCGGTTTCGGTCGTCGTCTCGGATTGCGCCCAAATTCTGCCATTGGGGGTAATTGAGGGCGTAGGTCACGAGAATGACACTGGCAGGTCACGATCTGTTGATCTGCAGAATCGATGTCGCAAATTTCGGTTTCGGTCGTCGTCTCGGATTGCGCCCAAATTCTGCTATTTGGGGTAATTGAGGGCGTAGGTCACGAAAATGACAGTGGCAGGTCACGATCTGTTGATCTGCAGAATCGATGTCGCAAATTTCGGTTTCGGTCGTCGTCTCGGATTGCGCCCAAATTCTGCCAATGGGGGTAATTGAGGGTGTAGGTCACGAAAATGACACTGGCAGGTCACGATCTGTTGATCTGCAGAATCGATGTCGCAAATTTCGGTTTCGGTCGTCGTCTCGGATTGCGCCCAAATTCTGCCATTGGGGGTAATTGAGGGTGTAGGTCACGAAAATGACACTGGCAGGTCACGATCTGTTGATCTGCAGAATCGATGTCGCAAATTTCGGTTTCGGTCGTCGTCTCGGATTGCGCCCAAATTCTGCCATTGGGGGTAATTGAGGGCGTAGGTCACGAAAATGACAGTGGCAGGTCACGATCTGTTGATCTGCAGAATCGATGTCGCAAATTTCGGTTTCGGTCGTCGTCTCGGATTGCGCCCAAATTCTGCTATTTGGGGTAATTGAGGGCGTAGGTCACGAAAATGACAGTGGCAGGTCACGATCTGTTGATCTGCAGAATCGATGTCGCAAATTTCGGTTTCGGTCGTCGTCTCGGATTGCGCCCAAATTCTGCCATTGGGGGTAATTGAGGGTGTAGGTCACGAAAATGACACTGGCAGGTCACGATCTGTTGATCTGCAGAATCGATGTCGCAAATTTCGGTTTCGGTCGTCGTCTCGGATTGCGCCCAAATTCTGCCATTGGGGGTAATTGAGGGCGTAGGTCACGAAAATAACACTGGCAGGTCACGATCTGTTGATCTGCAGAATCGATGTCGCAAATTTCGGTTTCGGTCGTCGTCTCGGATTGGGCCCAAATTCTGCCATTTGGGGTAATTGAGGGCGTAGGTCACGAAAATGACACTGGCAGGTCACGATCTGTTGATCTGCAGAATCGATGTCGCAAATTTCGGTTTCGGTCGTCGTCTCGGATTGCGCCCAAATTCTGCCATTGGGGGTAATTGAGGGTGTAGGTCACGAAAATGACACTGGCAGGTCACGATCTGTTGATCTGCAGAATCGATGTCGCAAATTTCGGTTTCGGTCGTCGTCTCGGATTGCGCCCAAATTCTGCCATTGGGGGTAATTGAGGGCGTAGGTCACGAAAATGACAGTGGCAGGTCACGATCTGTTGATCTGCAGAATCGATGTCGCAAATTTCGGTTTCGGTCGTCGTCTCGGATTGCGCCCAAATTCTGCTATTTGGGGTAATTGAGGGCGTAGGTCACGAAAATGACAGTGGCAGGTCACGATCTGTTGATCTGCAGAATCGATGTCGCAAATTTCGGTTTCGGTCGTCGTCTCGGATTGCGCCCAAATTCTGCCATTGGGGGTAATTGAGGGTGTAGGTCACGAAAATGACACTGGCAGGTCACGATCTGTTGATCTGCAGAATCGATGTCGCAAATTTCGGTTTCGGTCGTCGTCTCGGATTGCGCCCAAATTCTGCCATTGGGGGTAATTGAGGGCGTAGGTCACGAAAATAACACTGGCAGGTCACGATCTGTTGATCTGCAGAATCGATGTCGCAAATTTCGGTTTCGGTCGTCGTCTCGGATTGGGCCCAAATTCTGCCATTTGGGGTAATTGAGGGCGTAGGTCACGAAAATGACACTGGCAGGTCACGATCTGTTGATCTGCGGAATCGATGTCGCAAATTTCGGTTTCGGTCGTCGTCTCGGATTGCGCCCAAATTCTGCCATTGGGGGTAATTGAGGGCGTAGGTCACGAGAATGACACTGGCAGGTCACGATCTGTTGATCTGCAGAATCGATGTCGCAAATTTCGGTTTCGGTCGTCGTCTCGGATTGCGCCCAAATTCTGCTATTTGGGGTAATTGAGGGCGTAGGTCACGAAAATGACAGTGGCAGGTCACGATCTGTTGATCTGCAGAATCGATGTCGCAAATTTCGGTTTCGGTCGTCGTCTCGGATTGCGCCCAAATTCTGCCATTGGGGGTAATTGAGGGCGTAGGTCACGAAAATGACAGTGGCAGGTCACGATCTGTTGATCTGCAGAATCGATGTCGCAAATTTCGGTTTCGGTCGTCGTCTCGGATTGCGCCCAAATTCTGCTATTTGGGGTAATTGAGGGCGTAGGTCACGAAAATGACAGTGGCAGGTCACGATCTGTTGATCTGCAGAATCGATGTCGCAAATTTCGGTTTCGGTCGTCGTCTCGGATTGCGCCCAAATTCTGCCATTTGGGGTAATTGAGGGCGTAGGTCACGAAAATGACAGTGGCAGGTCACGATCTGTTGATCTGCAGAATCGATGTCGCAAATTTCGGTTTCGGTCGTCGTCTCGGATTGCGCCCAAATTCTGCCATTGGGGGTAATTGAGGGCGTAGGTCACGAGAATGACACTGGCAGGTCACGATCTGTTGATCTGCAGAATCGATGTCGCAAATTTCGGTTTCGGTCGTCGTCTCGGATTGCGCCCAAATTCTGCTATTTGGGGTAATTGAGGGCGTAGGTCACGAAAATGACAGTGGCAGGTCACGATCTGTTGATCTGCAGAATCGATGTCGCAAATTTCGGTTTCGGTCGTCGTCTCGGATTGCGCCCAAATTCTGCCATTTGGGGTAATTGAGGGCGTAGGTCACGAAAATGACAGTGGCAGGTCACGATCTGTTGATCTGCAGAATCGATGTCGCAAATTTCGGTTTCGGTCGTCGTCTCGGATTGCGCCCAAATTCTGCCATTGGGGGTAATTGAGGGCGTAGGTCACGAAAATGACAGTGGCAGGTCACGATCTGTTGATCTGCAGAATCGATGTCGCAAATTTCGGTTTCGGTCGTCGTCTCGGATTGCGCCGAAATTCTGCTATTTGGGGTAATTGAGGGCGTAGGTCACGAAAATGACAGTGGCAGGTCACGATCTGTTGATCTGCAGAATCGATGTCGCAAATTTCGGTTTCGGTCGTCGTCTCGGATTGCGCCCAAATTCTGCCATTTGGGGTAATTGAGGGCGTAGGTCACGAAAATGACAGTGGCAGGTCACGATCTGTTGATCTGCAGAATCGATGTCGCAAATTTCGGTTTCGGTCGTCGTCTCGGATTGCGCCCAAATTCTGCCATTGGGGGTAATTGAGGGCGTAGGTCACGAGAATGACACTGGCAGGTCACCATCTGTTGATCTGCAGAATCGATGTCGCAAATTTCGGTTTCGGTCGTCGTCTCGGATTGCGCCCAAATTCTGCTATTTGGGGTAATTGAGGGCGTAGGTCACGAAAATGACAGTGGCAGGTCACGATCTGTTGATCTGCAGAATCGATGTCGCAAATTTCGGTTTCGGTCGTCGTCTCGGATTGCGCCCAAATTCTGCTATTTGGGGTAATTGAGGGCGTAGGTCACGAAAATGACAGTGGCAGGTCACGATCTGTTGATCTGCAGAATCGATGTCGCAAATTTCGGTTTCGGTCGTCGTCTCGGATTGCGCCCAAATTCTGCCATTGGGGGTAATTGAGGGCGTAGGTCACGAAAATGACAGTGGCAGGTCACGATCTGTTGATCTGCAGAATCGATGTCGCAAATTTCGGTTTCGGTCGTCGTCTCGGATTGCGCCCAAATTCTGCTATTTGGGGTAATTGAGGGCGTAGGTCACGAAAATGACAGTGGCAGGTCACGATCTGTTGATCTGCAGAATCGATGTCGCAAATTTCGGTTTCGGTCGTCGTCTCGGATTGCGCCCAAATTCTGCCATTTGGGGTAATTGAGGGCGTAGGTCACGAAAATGACAGTGGCAGGTCACGATCTGTTGATCTGCAGAATCGATGTCGCAAATTTCGGTTTCGGTCGTCGTCTCGGATTGCGCCCAAATTCTGCCATTGGGGGTAATTGAGGGCGTAGGTCACGAGAATGACACTGGCAGGTCACGATCTGTTGATCTGCAGAATCGATGTCGCAAATTTCGGTTTCGGTCGTCGTCTCGGATTGCGCCCAAATTCTGCTATTTGGGGTAATTGAGGGCGTAGGTCACGAAAATGACAGTGGCAGGTCACGATCTGTTGATCTGCAGAATCGATGTCGCAAATTTCGGTTTCGGTCGTCGTCTCGGATTGCGCCCAAATTCTGCCATTTGGGGTAATTGAGGGCGTAGGTCACGAAAATGACAGTGGCAGGTCACGATCTGTTGATCTGCAGAATCGATGTCGCAAATTTCGGTTTCGGTCGTCGTCTCGGGTTGCGCCCAAATTCTGCCATTGGGGGTAGTTAGCACATTGCCTGTAGATCACTGAAAGGGATAATATTGTCGTGTATAGGAAGCACTTCTCGTGCTCAGCGTCCTTGACTTATAATTCACTCACTATTACTCTTCAGTGGTAGGTTCTAACGACATCGTTCGCTCTCTACCTATTACAGACTCGTTCTAAGAGCTGGTACCCTCAGCGCAATGGTGTATTCTTCTCACGAGATCAATACTTCTTCCACCGCAGAGCTGCCGATTGTGTTCCATCTGCATTTTCTGTGCTGGTAGAATCGACGCGAGAGGCCATATAGTGAAAAGTTCTCATATGGTTCGCGTCGTCTGTACAGTAAGTACCTGTTCATGCTTCGCCACGGGAGGTATTGGTCGGCCAGGCAAAGCATACATAGCGATTTTTGCCGAGCGATCGCCTAGCTTTGGCTGGCTGAGCAATCCCTCCCGTCGTGCAGTACTTCTGTAGCACTGCTTGCTATGGAATACGTCGACAACCTATACGCTTCTCCGAAGAATTGGCTACTGGTACCTTCCGAGTAGTGTCAAAAATCACCACTGAGCAACAAAAACCATACAACACCCCCTGAATGCTAAATCTTGTCTAGGAATTACACTTTTTCTCATATACTTCAATGTCAGTCGCCCTGTGTACACTCAAACAAACTACATATGCATTTCATACACAATCTGGTGCCGAATAGCGATATAATAACAATTTATGTCAACAAAAACAATTTAGAAGATCGGGTCGGGGAACTCGAACACCACTTCTTTGCCAGTGAGCTTCCTGTATACGGACACAAACGTATCGACCTTGTGCTCAACGTTCGTCTGCTGTGCCTTATCCAGATGAACCTGGAATGCAAACAACCATAAAAGAGAAAATGTGCTGTGAATAATCTTGAAACATAACACTCCCATTCAGCTATTCATCCGTCTGGCTACAAAACCAGTAGCTGTCAATTCCCTAGAAACGTTTCGGATTTCAGACCCTTGTCCAGCTATGAAACTACAACGAGACCAACTATCACTTTCGAAGTTTTATGTACAACGCCTGTCCTTTCAAACCGTGCTCTACTCTTTAAGAAGTCGGTTCTTATAGGGAAACAGGCTCACTCATGTACAATAAACTCCAGGGACCAGATTCACCGACCACTTACAGCAATCTAACGGTGAAAATACTGCCGAAATCCCTTATAGGGCGGCTTATCAACAAGCGACATGGTTTCAATGCCCGAAATGTTTAATGCTTCACCATATCGCTTGTTGATAAGCCGCGCTATCAAGGATTCCGGCAGTATATTCACCGTTAAATTGCTGTAAGTCGTTGATGAATCCGGCCCCTGGAGTTCCTTCCCTTGCCATGTCTGTGCTGATGTGGTTGAATTCTGTGTTTCGTGTCAGCAAAGGACAGCACACAACTGAACCAAAGCATGTATATCTTGTACGCTTCTCTATGAGGTCCTTTCTTCACCCATTATACTGTATGGTATGTGACTAGCCTTGCTCAGTTTGTTAGAGATTTGGTGAAAATTTCCTCCACTTGAAAAGGAACCTCTGATGCAATTGCACGTTGTACACGTAATACAGACATGTTCTGAAAACTGATAGGTTTCTCATCTCGGAGGATGGCTCATGCCTCCCAGATCATGCACCGCGTGTGCGAAACGCTGTGCAAAGTCTCGACTCACTATGCGGTCGAGGGCGGGGCAGAAAAATCCAGCACAATTTTCGATCCAAATCAATCAAGCAAGCATGACGAACGTCTTATACATTCAGCAACAAACCAGCTGATATCCTACTGGATTGATTTGGATCGAAAATTGTGTTGGATTTTTCTGCCCCGCGCTCGACCGCCTACTGCGTCGAGACTTTGCACAGCGTATCGCACACGCGGTACATGAACTGAGAGGCATGAGCCATCCTTCGAGAAGAGAAACCTATCAGTTTTCAGAACATGTCTGTATTATGAGCAACGAAGGGAAGCGCCGAGAAGTCTCAGCTACGTGCTTCGCCGCTAAGACTTCTTCAGCAACCACCCTATTCCATGCTTACGAACCCCTAGCGTATGTATTGGGTCAATCGTTTTGCTGCTGGATGTATCCTTTATGCTCGTTTTAGGCAGATCAAAACGTCAGATTCCGTTGCCCCACATTCTACCGGCCGCCCACCGCATCGAGACTTTCCGACGTGCTTCCCACATGCGGTACATGCTCTGAAAGCGCGGGGGCCACCCAAGGAGATGAAAGTCTTCCAGACGTGTCACACGACAACGATGTGAAATTACAACAGATCCCTTCACAAGTCCAAGAAATTCTTCCAAATCTCCAGAAAAAATTGAGCAAGACTAGGGCCGTCTAGTAGAATGACTTTTCAGTTGCGGTCATTTCGTGAAGGGCAGAGCCTTCTATGCCACTCAACAACGGTAGACGTTAACAAGAACCATATAAATCAGCCAGCACTGCGAAAACCTCGACAAACAGGGCGGACAGTGAGCAACAAGTAGGCGGTGAAATTATGGGTACCTCAAAGAATGAATATAATATGATAAAGTCTTACGTTGAACAGCAAGAAAGCGAAAACCTGAGGAAATTCCTATCAGGGCAAGATCTCAGGCGTAATCATCTGTGACAGGCTCACCAACGACTTACAGCAATCTAACGGTGACAATAGTGCCGAAATCCCTGATAGCGCGTCTTATCAGTGAAGCATTCACCATATCGCTTGCTGATAAGCCGCGCTATCAAGGATTTCGGCAGTATTTTCACCGTTGGATTGCTGTAACTCGTTGATGAATCTGGCCCCGAACGTTAAAATGAATACCACTCGATAATCTCCACCCTTCAACCAGTAGAAAAATACGCTACTTTTTTGCAACTTGCTGAACCGAGTTGAGGGCTCCAAATGTTCACCACAGAATCGTACAGCTGCGCAAGGCAGCGTTTTTGCATATTCTGCTTCTTCGATGCTCGTGAGGCACTGTTCTGTGTGACTATTGAATTCCATGGTAAAATTTCAGGTCCCCAAACTCGGCAGGGTTAAGGACTCTGCCAAAAATAAAGCACAACTTTCTTCTACTTGAATAAATGAAATTTTCGAAGTGATATTCATTATCACCGTTCACACGTACGCCTGACCAAGAGAAGGAGACTGTCTCAACGGTGGGTCGGAACAGCCCAAGTGTTGTATATAGGCAGAATCGCCTCTCCCTGAGAAACAAAATGCAAATATCTCGACCCCAATGCAGCTCTGCGCAGAGTTAGGTACGACGGAAGTTGGGTCGTTGGCGGCGTTAGCCTTCTGCCTGCGCGCGAAGGGCTGGCTCAAGTTGGATGGAAACAGCGATGACGAGCGAGCGGTGGAGCAATGGGTTAAGGGCCGGCGTAATACTCGTGATCGCTGTTTCCAGCCAACTTGAGCCAGCCTTCCGCGTGCAGGCAAAGGACTATCGCCACCAACGGTCCAATACCGTCGCCCCCAACTCTACGCAGAGTTGTATTGGGGTCGAGATGTTTGCATTTTGTTGTTTCCCAGAGAGAGGCGATCCTGCCCATATCCAACACTTGGGCCTTCCGTCCTATCGTTGAGATAGTTTCCTGGTGAAACCCTTACGTGACTAGGTGATGGAAGTAAGTCATGTGCTCCTATGCAGTTTCATTGTAATTGCTTCATGAGCGTTAACAACGACAGCGTAAACCTTATTCCATTCCGTAAATTGAGAAGGTTCGGGTTTAAGATCCTGATCGGAAGGAAGTGGGCGAAAATTCTTTCATCTATCGCTGAACTTCACAGAGGAATAGTTACGGCTCCTCTTTATTGGAAGTTCGCTCCAGTTGACTGCTAGGAATCCCAGAATTATCCTTGCCACCATAGCTTTGCTCCGTTGTCCCACATAAGCGCCAAAAATGCATGGAATTTCACGAGCAATTTCGATGAATTACTACTTTCATAAATTGTATGATGTCTGATAACTTGGAAAAGTCTGAACCACTGCTGGTGTATCGAGTGCACCCAAAAAATTAGGTAAGTCCCGTTTATAATCAAACGAAGGGCGACGCGGACGAACGAAGTCGGAAGCGTAAACTAGGTCTAACCACCAAACTTTTATTTCTCAACTAAAGTAGGATAAATTTTTCAAGCAAAGAGTGATAAATTACGCTAAAACTGTGCAAATTGGACCGATATTCGAGTTTGGCACATTCACGACTCCATTCTGTCACACAATACGGAAACTATCAGTTAAGAAAATAGGGATAATGGGAGTGTACTTTTGTTTGGCACACGTCACGACATCCTGAACTGCTCTCAACAGCATGCCATAGAACCTTCATGCAGCTAACTAGGGAAGGGTTTCGAGCTCCCATGGAACTTCAAGTTGAGACCAGGATCATTGGAAAGAGCTCGGAATGCTGATTACAAATATCGGTGTCAAAATTGCAAAATGAAACTCCTGAGCGAGTTATGCCCTGCCGAAATCGGGGGACCTCACCACACGCTGGCCATGCGAAAGAGCTGGCGCGAGAGCGATGAGTCATAAGGGCTTCGTAAGAGTAGATGCAGCTGCTCCCGCTCTTCAGGTGGGACGTCGTTGGTTCGGCTCCCCTTGCTGCCAGCGTTTTTGCAAATCATAATTTATCTTCGAAATGACCTTTTGTTCTGAATTATGACACGCGTTTGATTAAATATCCATGAAAACTACCATACACATTTCCAAAAATGCTTGAAGGCAAAAGCTGCTATGGTAACATTTTTATTTACGATTTTGCACAAATGGAGTCCAAATCAATGCATTGAACAACTAGAGGTGCTTCTAACAACCTTGGCATTCATGGAAAATGAGGCGTTGTAGAGAGGGTGCGTGTATAAGATATGCTATGTATGAGTAACATATTTGTTTCACGCATATTTCTGCTTTGTTCCGTGGAATGATTTGGACTTCATTTGTGCAAAATAGTAAATAAAAATATCACCATAGCAGGTTTTTGCCTTCAAGCATTTTTACAAACGTGTATGGTAGTTTTCCCGACTATTTAATCAAATATTGTCATAATTCAGAATATAAGGTCATTTCGAAGATGATTCATGATTTGCAAAAAAAACACGGCAGCGACGGAAAACGAACCGATGACGTTGCACCTGACGAGCGGGAGCACTACCCCTGCGTCGCCGCCGCAGGTCGTTCTTACGGGACCCCGACGACTCACCATTTTCGCACAGCCAGCCTCTGGTGAGGCCCGCGATTTCGGCAGGCCATAACTCGCTCAGGAATTTCATTTTGCAATTTTGACACCCATATTCGTAATCAGCATTCCGAGCTCTTTCTAATGATCCTGGTCTCAACTTGAAGTTCCATGGGAGGTCGAAACCCTTCCCTAGTAAGAGGAACGGATTCCATGATCATTCAAACAGTATTTCTCTTTCGAGACGCGCTGCAGAACTGCTATATGTAGACAACAGAACACGGGAATCCTGGCCCATTCAGGTTTTTCTACGTCTCCCACGATTTCGACGAAAAACATTTTTACGAATAAAAAATCGTTGCGCTGCCCATTACACTGTGTCCATTAATTCGTTACAAATTGGCTTGTACGCATAATTATGCGCCATATAATAAAAGAATAAATAAAAAGAAAACCTTGCCTTTTCCCCGATTCATGGTAAACCCTGAGTGAAATAGGCATATTAAGTCCCCATTGGAACAAGAAATTCCTATGCGAGACAACAACAAATGACAACAAAGCACCTTATAAACCAATAAGATCCAATTGAAAGTGCTTCGAGGCGAATGGCTATGGTTTTTCTTCATATCTACCATATTCACACCAAATTGTTCACTATTCAAGCCAATTTGGCTTGAAAAGGTCCAATTTGATGTCAAAATTGCATAATTCCCACAAACGACACGATTATTGCCTTCGCGCAACTCATTGCAATGGGTTTTAGCTTGCTACAGCAAAAGGTAACTGTCCGATGAAGTGGTAATGCTCTGTCGACAAAAAGTGTCGCAGTGCGACCATTATCATCAACCGATCTACGCGGGTTATCGGCCCACATGCATATATGAATACGCCATGGTTCCTATCCGCGATTGAGAACGTAGACCAATTCCAAAAAAGCTGGACGTCAGGAGCAGCGAAAACGAAGTGCTACATGCCCCGTGGCTCTTTGAAGGCCAACACTTTTTCAAAATAAATAAACAAATCATAAATAATCCTGGTTCTTCCTACACATGTAACATCCACTTTGAAACCCGGAATGGGAAGCAGACCAAACTTCAGCAAAACAATATATGCAGCAGAATGTTTCTAAACCCACCTTCAACAACTTCTTGCCGTCGAGCTTGACGCGCGTGCGCTTTCCGACAACTTCGGCGGGGAAGACCATCTCGTCGAGCCAGGCCTCGTGGACAGCGGTGAGGGTACGCGAGCGTGGCCTCTGCTGCTTCATCGGCACCTTCTTCGATCCACGCAGGGGCTTCGGAAGAATTCGGCGCTGAAATGCAGAAGTCTTGCTGCTGAAAAGTAAAATCGGACCAGGATTTTCACTTTAAAAGCACTTGCGAGCAATAAAGAAGCGTTTCACTTGCAATTTTGTCGCAAACTATATTTCCTCGTGCAGTTCTTAACAACTTTATATCAATTCACCATCTTTATTTGTGCTTTAGGATTTCGTATAAAGCTAAAGAGCTAAGATAGGTTTATTGCTTTAATCGGGCTACGTTTGGGGGTAATCGCCTCCTTTAGAGCCGAGAAAGGCAAAAGGATTTAAGAAGATTACTCAGCCAAGGATCATTTCAGGTCACAGAAGCTCCAATAACTAGTGATAGAATGGGACAAAGGGGGAGTAGGCAACCTGACCAACCTTATGGAAACAGTGAGAGACTGCTAAGTCACCCTCGGATGGACGAACAGGTAAGTGAATGAGACTTGAATGAAACACCCAAGAGGGCGCCAACCAGGGGCCAAATTCGTCAACGACCTACAGCAGTTTAACGGAGAAAATACTGCCGAAATTCCTGATAGTGCGGCTTATCAACAAGCGATAGGAGAAATGTTTCACCAAATCGCTTGATAAGCCGCTTCATCAGTATTTTCTCCGTTAAATTGCTGTAAGTCGTTGATGAATCTGGACCCAGAAGGTCACTGAAGATGGGACCCAAAGGGATAATCCCATTCACTCACGCCTCTCTCCATCCGAGTGTGCCTTATCAGCCTCTCGACTGCTTCCATAATGTCAGTCGGGTTATCTTACTCCCTTTTGTCTCTTTCTTTCACTAGTTTTTGGTGCTTCTGTAATTTGAAGGGATCCTTGGACAAGTGATTTCCCCCAACTCCCCTTGTCTTCTTCAGACTCTGCAAAAGGGAATTACGCCGAAACCTAAGCCGAGTAAAGATTAACAGTTTTACACGAAATCCTACAGCACAAATAAGGAACATGCCAAGATTCAACGACAGTCGGGCATGGAAAAGGTAATGTACCCTGTTTCCTATTCTTTTTCATTTTGCAGAGCCAAGTCTACTCCTCGCCAACTCCTTGTCCATTAGAATGTGTAGAAGTCATTTGAAAACTGATTAAAATAAAAATGCCAATGGTGCCTAGATTCGGCTGCTTCCGTATCTTATGGTTAGCATGACATTACAAGGCTCTTGATGTATTCTTGATGAAGCATAAACCAAGACTGTTATCCGCACTTATTCAGCTTACGCTTCGGTTAACTCCCCTTTTCACAGTCTGGAAAGGCCGAAAACGTCCGCACAGCTATCAACACAACGACACTTTCAAAATACAGAAGACAATCCCTAGAAAAACAGATGCAAAGACCAATACCCTGGCTGCAAGTGGAAGGTTAACTTTCAAATGGACACCAAAAAGGACCATTAACCGCTTGCAAGTGTCGAATCGTACACATATTCTCCTTAAGATTAGCACTAGCATTCCGTACTACGAGATAGCGTTTGCGCCAGCAATATTGGAAACGCTTCGCACCTTTCAGACTCTTAAAAAACGCGTTCGTAGAACGTTAGCTGAAACAAGTGTTTGTCAGCGGTCAAAAAGAACACACCAACAACAGAAAGTTGAACTGTTCGACGAAGCAGTATGCAGTATCGATAAAAGTACCGAACTGCGACCATTATCATCACTTGATATTCGCGGGTTATCGGCCCACAAGCATATATAAATACGCCATGGTTCCTATCCGCGTAAAAAGATACTTCTTGGAAGAGGGAATACGCAGAACAGCGAGACTAGCAATGGCTACAACACAATTTCGTATGGCCCCTGTCGCGCTCCATCATGGACACCGGTAACTGAGCACCCTGTTGCTGAAGGTCAGTTACATTCTAACAATGTCTTTATCGGCTTTCAAGAATCTGGTGACTGTTGAAGCACCTTTAGGGTTTCCTGAGCGCGCTGGATTGTCCTTTTAGTGGAATGTAGTACTCAATAGTTCTCTCTTTTTTTACATGTTATCTCATTTTATTAGGTTGTCCGGAAATTAATGCAGATTTTCGAGCTCCAACTATAGAGCGGGACTTTTGGCAAAACTTTACCTTGGAATAGTGCATAATTATACACTGTCACAAAGCTGGTTTTGTGCGTTTTCTCACTGTGCTATTCGTTTTTAATATAGATTTCTTCACGACAGATGTTGTAGGCTATAAATGGACGTGTCAAAGCAGGAATTTCGGCAGATTTACTTCTATAAGTTCAAGCTCGGGCATACTGCGGCGGAAACGACTCGGAACATCAACAAGGTATGGGGATAAGGAAGTGTTAACGAACGAATCTACGGCGATACGCTGGTTTCAAAAATTTCGTCGAGGTGAATTCGATCTTGAGGATGAGGCAGGTCGCGGACAGTTTCTTGAATTCGGGCGAAACAATGACGGCAGAAACAATTCGAATCAGTTTCTTTAAGCCTCAGTTGGCAGGTATCGAGGTTGTAAGCTATCACAGCGATGTTTTGTTGCGATCAAATCTTCTAGCGCCAGGCGGGACTCGAACCCGCACCTCCCTCTGACCGGGCGGGAATGCTCTACGCCTTTACACCGCCGGCGCCGTTTGATCGAACGCAACATCTACACCTCGTGGGACCGATCAGCACCCACCCGTGTCCGGGATGTGCCGGCCGCTAACACCAGCATGAAACCAGTTATGCTGATGGTCTTGATAGAAACAATTCGAATCAGTTCCTTTAAGTCCCAAGGAATGCTCTATGCCTTTACACCACCGGCGCCGTTTGATCGCTGCAGAAGTTGAACGAGTTGGGCTACGAAACTCTACCACGCCCACCACATTCACCGGAACTTTCGCCAAACAACTACCACTTCTTCAGGCATCAGGATTAGTTCTTGATTGAGGAATGCTTCAATAACCGAGCCCAGGTGGAAACCGCCTTCGATGAATTCATCCCTCCAGAACTCCAGTCTTCTATGAAACAGGGATAAGTAAGCGACATATTGGCAAAGATGTGTAGACTCGAATGGTTCTTACTTTGATTAATAACGTTGTGGTTGAGCTGAGACATCTCGTTTTAAAGTTTGAGGTCCAAAACCTGTATTCATTTCCGGACAACCTAATCCTTATTAAAAGGTATTCCGTTGTCGATGGTGATAATGAGTTTTCCTCTGTTGATTCTTTTGTGCAAGAAATGGCTTCCACCTCCAAATAAATAAATAACACATAAATAAAGTCTGAGAACTTTGGAATCTGCACTAGCTTTGTGGAAATCTGTACGCTGTGCTACAGCCATCCCTATTTAAGAGTAGTATAACAATTGAAGCATAGATATATGTTTTCAGCTCTCTGACAGCTATCAGATATCTCCCTAATTTCTCCGTTTTTTAGACGCTAACCCGTGTGCGCACAAAGAACTCCGGGATGAGGTTTATCTAACGCACATGTGTCAAGATAGGTCATAGAATCGGTCTTAAAAGGGCCTTATGTTTGCTCATGCTGTGTTCGAGTCCAACAGTCACCCCCACATCAACATCAACATCTCTAATAAGTACATTTTATTCAGATTAGCAGAGGATACACGGTGAAAAGTGTTGGGAATTCAAGGAGCCGTGAAACGCCGCGCCATCACCTTCCTTGAACCACTGGAAACACTGTAAGGTAGATCGGTAAACTCGGACCACTAGCTGTTTACCATAAGCTGGAGCGGAATGAATCATTTTCGGATATCCCAGTCCGAATCATCTAAAATCTCGGGGTCCGCGAAATTGCCGTTATCCGAAAATTCCACCTATCTGAAGATTCGATTGGATCGAATGAACTGAATAAACCATCTTCGGATATCCTGATCCGAATCATCCAAAAATCCACAAAATCGCCGTTGTCCGAGTTATCCAAAAAACGTGAATTCGGGAAGTTGCCGTTATCCGAGTCATCCAATTAAACACTAACAGTCGACAATGTCGATATCTGCAGCTACCTATTCTCAATTCTAGGTTCGACGTTTCATCCCTTCTTAGAGCTATGAATGCAAGGTGGAGAGTGTTACTGATTGTTTAAGCAGTATTTTCATTCTCGAGCTTTGAGCAAAGTTCCATCCCCACTAGCGGGACCGCTATTCTGAAAATTTTGCAGCCTTCTATTAAAATCCGTCTTAATTAAACAAGAATTTGTAAGCTTAAAAAACCCGAATAGTCGATCAGCATGGAACGTTGCATAAATCTCTGCAAAGCAATTGTTACCTCAAAATCAATACCACACTACACCAAAGACCGAAATGTCGGACTTAAACCTAGAACTGAATAAAGTAACGGCAAATCTCGAGTCAACTGCCAGAGTTTAGAGGTGTTCCACGCGCTCAAACGCTAATCCTCATCGTTCGTGCGGGTTACTAACGGATACTTAGCTTGCATCAGCACAATATGCATAAAAACAAAGATAGGTGCGTGCCTGCGACCGCTCGGCCTATACACACAAGAAGAATGAGTAACATTCATAAACCACAAACGCGCTGAAATCCCAGACATTATTCGAAGAGAAGGAACAGAAGCCAAAACTATCATGTTTGTGCACCATGAAATATGGTGCACAAACTCTAATTCCACCCTTCGAGCAAAGATCGAAAACCTCGGCATTTGAAAGACCTAATCATACAGATTTAATTGCCCAATTTGTGACTCCGAAGAAGGCGATATCGCCGAAACGTCAGTCGATCAATAAAACATGTCTCATCTCGAATTCGGGTTCAACACTACGGTACACAAGTGGACACAAATCATAAAGTAACACATCCAAGAGCGCAATTAGTACACCAGTGCCACTGCGCTGTTAACCAAAATGACGTGAAAATGGAGAAGTCCTCCCAAAGTTTGGACGCGCTCACCTTTTAAACCCCAACTATGCTGTACTCCATCATCTTACAAGCTTCACCATTGCTAGCATGTGTACACCATACACTACGCGACTCTGGTAAAGCAAATCTTGGTAAGTAAACCCACCGCGAGCAATTTAAGCTCCAATGGGCAAGCAGTGTAAGCTGAACTGACGAGGACACTTTTTTAAGAAAGATTTCCAGGAAATACAAACGAAATGTTGGGAAAAAGAACATAGTCAACAGCTACTCCGAGCACCAGAGCGGCTATGAATCATCAGAGGCTTTCAAGGACAGCTCTTTTGCACAAACTGGTACTAAACATCAGTCGTTACCTATTAAGTGAACTTCCTATCAATCTGAAGCGATTCGAAAATGAACCAAAAACAAAAGAGCCGTACCGCTTTGACCCTTTCTAGCTCTAGTGCCTTACCCTGCAACCCTGTTGATACAATCTCAAGAACAGAACATGGACAAACCTTGGCCAGGAAGAGCACATGCTTGCCGCCGAACTTCTTCTCCAGCTCACGCACGAGGCGCACTTGGACTTTGTGGAACTGCTTCAGCTGAGGCACGGGAACGTACACGACAATCACTGACTTGTTTCCGATCTCGATTTCCTGAAACATTTTCGAGTGAGAAGCGGAAGTTGGTCTAAAGCACATAGAAAGTTGTAGGGGAAAGTGTTTTGACTGTTCGACGAAGTGGTAATGCACTAGCGACAAAAGTGAGGAAGTGCGACCATTATCATCAATTGATTTTCGCGGTTTTTCGGCCCATAGAGCGTATATTAACACTCCGTGGTTCCTATCCGCGGTTTATGCGACCGAGTTGTTCAAAACGTGCAAAGAAGACACTTCTCTGATCGTGAACAACTCATTTTATGAAGAAGAAATAACCTTAAGAATCACGTCTGGTTTATTACTGCTCAGCTGATTGCTACACTCACTCCTACACAAACAGAAAGCAGTTAATAAGGCTAAGCCCTGACAGGTTCTGTTGTAGGGCGAGGAATAAGCTAGCTACGGGACTAGAAATGAATAAATTAACGCCCACCACTACTCCTGACGCTTCACCTAAACATTCCTTTAGTGGAAGGAGTCGTTTTCTCTAAGCAGTCGAAATCATGGTTTCAGCTCTTACCTCGAAAGCTATTAGTAGCAGTAGAGTCTTTAGAAGTCGTTTGAAAAGCTTTATCCTATACAAGTGTTACGTATTGTAAACCCACGCCATCAGATGCATTCACCTTATTTTGTGTAACCAGGAATTCCCGTTCCTGCGTGACAGCATTGGTAGTTGTTACGCCGCGTTTTTGGTCCTCAAGAGTTCAATACCACAGTCATTTCGTTGCTTTTACGGATTCAAATAACATGTGTAATGGTCGCCTCTTTCTTACCCATGTGCCAAACAACTGTTTCTCACACATGTTGATCTCGTATCGGTTGTAGAATTGGTCAAAGAGATGAGGTCTGGTGAAGCATTTTAGTCGAAGCCCCGTAACCTCGTTCGCCACGGGTTAAGCTGCCTACAAGCCCCGATAGATATGACTTATGGTACGTGTTCGGAACAAGGATCTTCTCAGTGGAGCCATCACCCTACCAAAAAGGAGTCGATCTTTCATGTTACCATTCCCAGGGTTGCCAGATTTTTTCATAACTGTGGCACCTGCGTAGTATAAATTGCTCTGATGATTAAGTAGTCCTTTGTATTTTCTTGTCTTTACTTGATTGCTTGATGTAGTTTACTTTGTTTAGGCGCGTCTTAGGATGTTTAATATAAATAAATAAATGGACCACAAATTTTAAAACAAAAAGGTAACACACAAATACATATAACTACAACTGCATGACGTCCAAGACTCTCACCTATGGTCAATCTACTAGTTATGGAACAGAGAGTAAACCTTTTCTCGTGATTTGCACTATTGACCATTCATAGATATCCATTCCAATATAAGAAAAGGCAACGGGAGTTGAGTATAAGTGCCCCGAGTTACTTGCGCGACTGAGGTTGATCTCAAGAAGGCAAATGTTAGATGATGGCATTGCTACCGCCCCGATATCACGCACTTCGCGCTTCCACAGGGCCAGGAAATTCGCGCTTGATGATAAAACGAAAATGAGAAAAACGATAAAGGCAAAATACAAACGAAAGCTTCACGCGGACAGCATTTCGTGACTTTTCTACAAGAAAGAGCCTCACGCTAGGCGATGATGCGTTTTTAACGAACTCTTTACTGAAATCGTCACCGCACGATGGCATTTTTCTGTTACATTGCCAGATTTCTTTAGTGAATTCTGCTTAGGGTCTTACGACGGTTTTACTTTCAGTAGGCATCAAAAAGGACCTCAACACTCGTCTTCAACCCACTAGAAACCTTGGTTTCCTAAGGGTTGCGGATGCACTTCCTCCTAGGCATTGATAGCTTCAACAACAAAACAAAAACAAAAAACATGTTGGAATAGCACACTGTGATTTCCCAGCCACGCAGGTCATTAGGGTCGCGAAGGGATAATAAACACTCGTGATAAGAGAGGGAAGAGCTAGCCGAGCTTGGACAATGGAAGACTGGAACGAGTTGATAGAACTATTAGCAGGAAATTACTCTGTACTATTTCACAACTGCTTAGCTGGACTTGTTTTTATACAGAAAAATTCGTATGGAATCTGCGGCGCTGAAAGCATCTTCACAACTTTCGCGACACAATAATCAAAACTAAATGACAAGGACAGATGAGACTTGTATTAACACCTCAGAAGCCTTAGCGAATTTCTTTGTGATATCCCGCATCGTGCTTTGTGACGAAAGAAAAACCGCTTTCCATTATCAGCATTCGGCACGTTGTGCTTCATGATCAGATCTATTGGCAGTCAGTCTCCAAAGGGGTTAAAGAAGCAAGTGAGCCTTTTCAACGTAGTCAAGAAGCGAACTCTTTCAGCGCGTAATGGTATAAATGAAGCCACTGACTTTTCCATCAATCAAAAGCCACTTATAATCCACATGTAGATTGTAGAAAGACAACCAACGCAAAGTAATACGTTCACCTGTAGAACGGATCAATGAGCGTTCCACGTGAACATCAAAACGAAATAAGGAAAAAGCCACAATTAGGAAGAAACACATTCAGCAACCTATGTCATAGATTTAGGTGACTATTCTCTGCGCTATGCGGGCCAAGGGGGAGCTGGTACTCCATGGATCCATCCTGGTAGGGGTGGGGGTTTCAATAATGACGATAAAGCTGAAGATGACTACTTAACAGCGGATACGCACTGAGCAAGCCTACAATAGGACCTTCATATGCAATTCCTTACCCCTGGTAGGTAATCATGTTTGTAACCATCTGCAAACAAACGCGGCAAATATGAACAGCGGCACAATTTATTCCACGGTCCATTTTCTTTTCCTTGCCCTGCTCCCCTCCGACTAGGAGATTCAATCTACAGCTCACGGGGAGGGTGATGGCATTTTTTACTTCCTTGGAAGTCTAGGACTTGAAATATGGGATTATATAGAGAAATCGGCACAAATAGGTCCGGAAGTCACCATGTAGGATAGCCCTACGAAACGGTTTGTGCTTTTTGAAACCGAAACTTTTCGCAGCAATGGTGTGCTCTACTCCTAAAATGAACTAAGGTAGGCCATTTCCGATGCAACTGGTCACTGGACATACACATGCCTCTTACCAAGGCGTACGAAGTGAATAAGGGGCGACACTCCTGACCCTATTTGCGCCGAAAAATTGTTGTCATTACAACAGAGCCCCCCCCCCCTCCGTTTTAACACGCCCTGTTCTCTGAATGAAGCTCACTTTTCATAGTAAAAAAATGAGCTGCAGCATTGCTCTTCTCATTTAAGCACAGAAATCTCTAGTCTTTTATTATTTTCATTTTCATCGATCTTTTCATGACAAATAACTATCTCACTAATCAGCGCAGTAACAAACGATATGTTTCATAATATAGACCAAGCGTAATTACGACGACGTTGGCCTAAGCGCGTCAACTTTTCAGTCCTAGTCATTGCAAAAACACTGTATATTGATCCAAATGCAGGCAGTAAAGTTGAAGCAGAAAAATAATATCTCAGGCAATCCTTGACTTGTAGATATGCGACAAAACAAAAGCAAAAAGACAAAAGATTGCGATTCTCACCCGAACTCCAACGATGTACAGCTCACGAAGTTGAGCCTTAATGTCGGCGTTGCTCTCCAGGTCAACCAGGGCTTGTGAGACTTGTTTTTCCAGCTCAGTGGTCACCGCCCCATCGGGCTTCATTAATTTACCTATGATCTCAGGCATTTTTGTGCACCCAGTTGAAGCTGAAAGTAGGAATCTTCAAAAAGTTCAACTGAAACGGGTCGGAAAACCGCATTCATGTCATTCTACGAGAGAATACGGGTTCTGTACAGCAAAGTGAGACAAAACGTTAGTATAATTGACCGCAACCGGATAAAAACAAGAAAAAAAGGCGGCGAAACGACAGCAGGAAGTTTTCAAGCGCCCGAAGGACCAAACATTATGAGAGATGTGACAAAGACACAAAATCCTCAAGCTAGAGTCCCTCCCCAGCAATGTTTTAAAGCTCAAACTAATCGAAATTAAGAAAGATCGAAAAAGAAAACGCGTAGGCCAGCGGCGCAGACTTGGCGCGCATACTGTAATGATAAGGCGTGGATCCGTGCGGGACCGCAATGACGAGATGCTCACGCGACCTTCGATAGGATATCAGCTGGCGAACCCGTCCAAGCGAGTACTTTGGAGGGAGAACTGCTTAGTGGGACTCTAATGGTTTCAAATCAAACTTCTTACATTAGTGAGAAGTCGTACAGTAACCCAAAATTGGAGAACTGACGGCTTGAACCGAGGAAATCTAGTGAAATGTGGACATATCACCCCGCTTTCGATGCCGATCTTGATTAGGGAGCGTCACTTTTTCAACTCTTTTGAATGCTTCTGCACTATAGGCAGCGTATGACGACAACAAGGGCTATTAGCAGTAAGAAAACTACAAGAATCCCTCGAAAACTAAGAGCAACACTATAGAAGGGTGCAGGAGCAGCGAAAAGAACTTCTCAGCAACTGAGGTGCCCCGCGGGCAATACCGTGACCTCGGACAATCTGGGGCCGGATTCATCAAAGTTACTGCAGTAACTTTGATGAATCCGGCCCCTGGGAACGAACTCAGTATCTCTTTCTTAAACCTAGTAATCGTTAGAAGAAGCCGGCCGGGATGTATAGACCGACGTGAAGTTGCAAAGTCCTCCCAAGGCCTAATTTCGACCTGTAAAGGATGCTTCACCCATTTCCCTGCTCTCTCCCCCTTGAAATGGTCGTTTTAGAATAGATTTTGTGTTGTGCTGCGAAGTCGATCGATATCGATCAGACAGCGCGGATAGTCGATGCCGCAGGTTTGCGCGCGTTTAGCACTTGAAGTATGAACCCCGAGTAATGGGTTAATAGCCATATCAATAGTCTGCGAGGGTAGTGACCTATCCGCCTTGGCAAAGTATGCTAATTGATCACCTTCAGAAATATCCCTGTGGAAATCGAGTCGATCGGTAAAAAACGATAAACGTGTTTTGACCGCATCCCACTTTGCATCTCTGATTAACCAAAATATCACCAAAATTTGCCGCTTCCATCACGAAAAAATTGAAATCAACATCCCTGACAGCCCTATTGTCAAGACTACTACCGGGGAATTGTCCCTGGGCGTGCACAGTGAGCAGTTGCAACGGAAGGAGCAGCCAATCAGCCGTAGGTATTATGAGTGATACACCGAGGTTTCTGATTGGCTGCCCTAGTGCCCATCCAGGGGCAACTTCCCTATAGTATCAAAGAAAAAACAGCAATATAATCGCTGAACAAAAAAGAGGACGAAAAATTGTACAATCTCTGGACACATAAGAGATAGGTTCCGATGCAGTATTCTTGAATGCGCTAATGGAACAATCCTAATGGGGGGGGGGGGGGGGGAGGAGGAGGAGGGCTAGCAAACCAGTTTGAAAACATACAGAGTGGCCTTCCCCAATTAGGAAACTGTGATAGACAACCTAATTGTAGATTAGGCTACTGTTCTGTCTAGGAATTACTTTGTTGCCAGTCGCTAATGTAGCCTATATGTCAGGGAGACACGCACCAGAGCAATCAGGCATCAATAAACGGACGTGCCGTAGCGTACAGCGTACAGACTTATATCTGACAGACTAGCACGTGGTGTTGTGATTGGCTGGTGCGTCGCCACTCCTCATCAGTAGGCCACATTAACGACTAGTACCTCATTCTTTCCATTTTGTAGAGCAAATGGGTGGCTGAAGATGCATGCTGCTGGTCCCTAAGCCACCCATCCTTGTGGGCTGCACGATTGCTTCCAGCACCAAAAATGATCCTCCGCGTTGCTTAATCGACATCAGAAAACTCATGCTGCCATAAGGCGCGGCGGCATAACTATAAACCCTGGTTAGCGAACAGCTGGTAAGTAAATGTCTGTATGGGCCAGATTCACCAACCGCTTACCGCCATCGAACGGTGAAAATAGCGCCAAACCTGATGCTGATGAATGTAATGTCAGGGTGTTTGACGGTATTTCCACCGTTAGAGGGCGGTGAGCGGTTGATGGGTCTGGCCCCGGTGCTTCAGTTTCCAGAGGGTAGAGAGCTGTTGAACGCATTCAGGTAAATTTCTCAGCAATATCGGCCGTGATAACGCTTCCTGCTGATTCCGAGGCTGTAGGTGAGACGAGTAGGGTCACTTCATTTTCGACAAAGCGATCCAGTGGTGTGGTTTGTCGATCATACCGAACCTGAGTGCGTTAGCTGGGCTTCTGCTACCATTAGTAGAATCAGACGGTACAGATTTGCAGATGACACGTTCCAAAGAGGCCAGACACCTGAAGGTACGTCCATAGTTCTGTCGTTCAGTAGAGTAGTTTGGGTGGATTAGGAGATGCTTCGTCGGACCTATCCTAGTCGGAAGGGGGCAACAATAAAGTGCCAGTTGCGCAGGCGATAACATGCCACACAACCATATCCACCAAACTTAGATCACAATCATGGGGCCCAGTTGAATCTCTCGTAGAAGCACAAGGAGGTAATGGAGACGCAAATCTCCACATGCCCCCTCCGATTAGGATAGATCCGTTTCATCTTACTATCCTTTCTCCTGAATCTCCGCGCGAGCTCAGTGATTGGTTTCGATCGCTGTAAAGAGTTCTTTGTAAACCAGTTTGCTTTAAATTTTTTCGGCGCAAAGCGGTTCGGAGGGGGTCACCTGCATTCAGTAGTTAGCCACCTTCGCAAGGAGGCACACGAATATTCAGCTATAACAGAAGTAGCCTAGATCAGTTTAGCACAACGGTAGACCATGTCAGTGCTGTGTAAATTTTACCAATTTGGCGCGGTACAAAATGTTTACTAGGGCTGGCTCACATGGCGGCCCCTCCGAGCCGCTTTGTGCCATTTTTTTCCATCAATCTCAATCTCAGTTAGTGAGTGGAGTGCCTTTCTCCACTAGGATGGAGCCCATATTCTGAACAGAAATAAATCTCCAGCTTAGAGGTAGACGCGCTAACTAAGAGCCATAGCTCGGCGCTGTAGCGTTCCCAATTGGGTGGGGCCAGTGTGAGTGTTTCCGTAGTAGCATTGCAGCTGTTAGACCGACCACCCTTCCCTCCCCTTCGCCTTAGGCCTGAGTTATACTCCCGCGGGAGCATACGCGGAACGTCCGCGGACCAATGGTGCACGGCGGAGGCGGGCGTGGCGAGGCGCGGCGATTGGCCAGGTGAGGAGTCTCGGCGCGATTCCCGCCCTTCCGCGGATGCTCCCGCGGGAGTATAACTCAGGCCTTAGCCCTAGTTTACACTTGCGCCGCTGCGCAGCGCGGCACGATGGTCGGGATAGATATCGACCAGGCGGTGCGAAAAATCGATATCTACGGTGATCGTGGTGCCGCGCCGCGTGGCGGCGCAAGTATAAACTAGGGTGTTCAGAGCTCCATCGCGGCACTATGCGACGCAGTGCTAAGCCCCCATATCGATTCGGCGACGCGAGGATCGATATGGGAACTTCTCAATACGTTGCGTCGCACTGCGACGGAACTCCATAGAGCGCCTAAAGCCCTAGCGGTAGCCTTATTGTAGTTTGGCCAGGCGTAGATATTTCTGATGTACAGCCTACGGTAGGGTACAGGTCTAGAAAGGGCCGGGGAGTGGGTTCACAGTGTATCCCTTCCACACCTGGTAGCCCTACCCAAGCTAAAGCAGGGTTAGATCTCCTATGGTTATATTACCCTCCCCACCGTCAGCCCCCAATTGGCCTAATAGGCCAGGCACGGATCACAGCTCGACCGCACTCCACAGTCCAGCTGCCGCTCCTACCGCCCTGTTGGCGTCTGCAGTGCGGCGTCGCAGCGTCGCCCGACGCGCGCCCCACGGTATTGATTGGCGCTGCTTGCGGTGCGTTTCGCGCCCAGATCTATAGCATCCTGATTCTTCTGCTTGAATGAGAGCCTGCGACTTCGAGCGGGCATTCATCCATCAATACGATGCTGCCTTCTTCTCAAACCGCGTCTTCGAACAATAATTCGGGAGCTGCCGACGCTTCTACCAAGGAGGACCACTGCACCACCTCTCTTCGCGTAAGAGACTTTTAGATTTCAGCCACTGGAGCGCAAAATAGCGATTGTCTATGCTATATAGCCGATATTTCCGGTGTTTCTACTGTCTCGCGGCGCGGCGACTTAGTATAAACTGCCTTAGGACTTTACGAGATCGAGCCTTCGTCCTCTATTTTTCAGTCAAGGGTTACATATGGCGACTCGACATCTCGCCACAAAGAAAAGCACCATGGAAAGTCCGCAGCCGTCAAAAGGAGCAAAGGTAGGTGAAGTCGAGTCGGCGACAGGCTCTCAGCAGTTCGATTGAATTGTCTGCTTCTCAGGTTCGAAGGCCGAAAGCGGCGGAAAATGGAAGGGACCGCTGAGCGGTCGCCAGTTGGAGGAGGACCAAATTCACCAGGAAAAAGCGTACAGGGAGGAGAGATTCATGGACGAGGAGAGGATGACGTTCAAGGACTGGCATCGCCGTCTCAGGGCCGCTGAGCTGCGAGGGAACGCTCGTCGTTGGAAAGCGGTTGGTTGGTTTAGCTAACGCTCACCCTATTAACGAGGGACCAGATTCATCTACCGCTTACCGGCCGGTAATGTGAAAAGTACCGCCAAACCTGGACTGACGAATGTCGTATCAGGGGGTTTGGCGGCATCTTCATCGTTAGAGGGCGGTAAGCGGTTGATGAATCTGGCCCCAGGTGGTACATTCCGAGAACAGAGCCGTCTTACTGTGATTGGTTGAAGAGCATGTTTTTCGATGCTGCGGTGAGCTGCGCCCGGAATGTACCAACCCGGTTGTAGGTGTTACTCTTTAGTAAACCACTGACAGATTAGGGTCTGCTTATATCATTTTCAAGTTCAATTGTACACTTCTCACGTCAAATTGGACACTTCTAAACTGACCTAAGGCTTTTGAAATCAAAGGGAACTCTTCTAACTTGAGATAATCAATAGGCAGATTAAACTACAACGCACTCACTAAGATGGTTAGAATAATTTTTGTTCAAGAAAAACAAGGTGCAACTTTCTTTGAAGTTTTTTAGGTCATCTCCCACAGGATGTGTAATAATTTTATAAATTTTTTTTGAGAAAAAACAACAAATTAAAACTTGTTTTGAAGCCCAACAAGGCAGCAATTGTGTAGTGCATTAAAAGACTGGATGACACCATGTGCTAGAAAAACTTCACGCATTCAAAAGCATGTTGGATAAGTTTCTGGGAACCTGATTCCAAAGTTGCTCTTGATTCTCTCCAATGTTCACTATGGTTCTAGTATCATTTCCTCTCTGTTACGTTATGTTTCTTACTCTTCTTTTAGCATCCCGTTTTAGCTAGATGTAAGTCTGTATTGTGTTGGATAGTTTGTCTGGTGATTGTTATGGAACAGTGTTGTAACATGGAATTCCATGTAATAAATACAATATTTAAAAAGAAAAACAAGGTGCAACTTTCTTTGAAGTTTTTTAGGTCATCTCCCACAGGATGTGTAATAATTTTATAAATTTTTTTTGAGAAAAAACAACAAATTAAAACTTGTTTTGAAGCCCAACAAGGCAGCAATTGTGTAGTGCATTAAAAGACTGGATGACACCATGTGCTAGAAAAGCAAGTCGCAATGTTTATTTGATTAATGGTGTAAATACTGTTTACATGCAGCATCAGAGCTATGATGTGTTTTTCAGGTGTGAAACTCCTTGCGAACAGAAATTTTACCATCAATCGAATAAAAGTAGCAACGTCTTGGACGAGGGTATTCCACAGTCTCCTGTTTTAGCAGTAAAAAATGGCCACCTCCTGCTGTTTAAAACAAGCTTGAAATCATTGTTTTTCCTCAAAAAAATGAAATTTTTTATAAAATTTCAAACTATCTGTTCTCTTATTGGGAGGTGAAGTAAAACTTCAAAGAAAGATATACTAAACTTTTCCTCGCGCAAAAATCATTCTACCCTTTTTTGGAGAGCCTCTAGTTTAGTGTAGAAGAAGCTCATTTCGATTTGGAGAGTTCGTTTTAAATTCAAAAGTCTTAGGCTAGCTTAGGCCTGAGTTATACTCCCGCGGGAGCATCCGCGGAATGGCGGGAATCGCGCCGAGACTCCTTACCTGGCCAATGGCCGCGCCTCGCCACGCCCGCCTCCGCCGTGCACCATTGGTCCGCGGACGTTCCGCGGATGCTCCCGCGGGAGTATAACAGAGGCCTTAGAAGAGTGTCCAATTTGACGTAAAAGATGTCCAATTTGATTTAGAAAGTGTCCAGTTCGATGTGAAAATGGTAAATGTCGAAGTTAGGACTTTTACTACCCAAAAACAGGCGAGAATTGTGTCAAAACCGGTCAGTTTAGCTACTTCTGATTTCAGAAGCGTGCACAGGATGAGCAGAAGGCCATGGAAGCGGCAAGTTCGTTTGCGCAGCCGATTCGTCCGAAGCCGCCTCTGCCGCTGAAGTTGATCAGCCTCTAAGAAGTGCCCAACTTCAAGTTCTTCGTCGAAACCCAACCAGTTCATTTACATTTCGGTTCACTTCTCAGCGATTGTTGATTTCTACTCCGTAGATCCTTATTCTCGAAAAATGAAGCCTCTTGGAAGTCATGCGTTTCTCCACATGGCAAGCTGAGCTGCACTGCATTGATGTACTTTAAGTTGTCGTATCGTATTGTGGGCGCGTGTAGCGCAGTCGGAGGAGGCGCGACTGTCGCGTGCACCCGATACCAGGTTCCTCGTTCGGATTTTCCGCCCAGGCCAACCAAGCCTTCCATCCCTCCGGGGTCGGTGAATTGGTACCAGACTTGTCTGGGAAGGATAGAGCGCTGACTTGTTCATCGGCTGGCCACCGCAAGTCATTGTATGGCCAAATACGCATTCATGTCGCCTCCACGACATCCCGTAGAAGTAGAATGCGCTGGCGCATCCCAGAAGGGATTGAGTAACGGCGTCCTTTATCCTTTATCCTTATCGTATTGTAGTTGGGTTTGATTCTGAGATTTATTTTGACTCGTTTGTCCGCATTTCCCCCGTCCGCACAAAATTAGTGGTCGCTCTCTAGGCTTCGTACAGAAGCCAGTCATCGCTATCAATTTTCATCAGAGGACGCCAAAATATTGGCCGCTGGTCCCACAGCAAAAATACCGATAGACCAATCGATACCGATCGGTATTTCAATTTGCCAATTGACCGTGTAAGATTTGAAGGGTGTGAGCTACCTGGCCTGTGAATTTGAACAGTTCTGATCGCGAAATGATACCGATTGCAGACGTCGCCCAAAGTGTGTGGAGATTCAGAAGACGTGCCCTAGATTCGTTCAACGTGCGTAGGGATCCAGAACATCTGCTGAAGATGTCGTCTTACGCTCGTTGGACGACGTCTTCAGCAGGTCTTGAAGACGTCGTCCAACGTGCATAGGGATTCAGAAGACGCGGCGCAGACGTCCAACTTGCGTAGGAATTCCGAGTAAGAGGACCAGTAGGAGGGAGACCAGTGAAAAGGGGATCAGCAAGGGAGAACCACTAGAGAAGTGAATAAGAGGGGACCAGTATTTCCATCAATATCGTCCACTGGGCGTCGGGTTTCTGAAGACGCGTCACAGAAGTCGTGTCACATGTGTCGGCCTGCAAAAGGAGTGTCATAGACGTCATGACAACGTGATGACATGCCACACATTGCGTCGGACATTTGAAATGATATAATCCATAGAAGCCAGTTTAGCGACGCGTTCCATCGATCGATTTGGCCACCATACATGCTGTCGCGTCGAAGTATAAACGTGCCCTAAGAAGTTGAGGTGTAAAAACGTAATCGATCGAGTGGTCACATGTCGTCGAACATTTGAGATTATATTATCGATTGCAGCCCACTGAGCGACGCGATCAATCGATCAATCGATTTGGACACTACACATGCGATCGCGTCGCTCGGCGACGGAAGTATAGTCAGGGTTTAAGGCGTTGAAGTGTAGAAATGAGGCCGATCGCAGAGTATAAGGCATTTCCGGACAAGCAATAGCAGCGGGTTCGTGTCCCGCCCGAGGCTTTAGCGGTTGAAAATACCTCACAATTTTGACAAAAAATCGGTTTTTTCATAGAACTTCATTCATTTGCACGAAATCGAACACAGTAGGCACAACTAGCACTATCACTAAGCATCATATACCGGTACGGATATCCTTATTAAGATGTTAGACGAATGAGAAGGAGAAGAAGATGGCGACGACGACGACAACAACAACAGCAACGACGAGTGGGCTGTCCCAGAAGTTCAGCATGAGTATCATTCGGTGCATGACGACTTTCGGAACAGGCAATGCAATGCGGCTGTCGAGCACAGGGTTCAGGCAACCCTTGGGGCTATTCAGTGGTTCAGTGGAAGAGGTGATTTAGAACGCGTCCGTTAGCTATATGACATGGGTACAGTCTATTTTACGCGTATTTCCGTCTACAATTTCAAACTCTAATCGATATGCATCTTATACGTATGTATGTACTATATACAGTTCGTTGTACGACCCTCTGGAAACTGCAGGCATTTGATGATGACGGGCAACGGTACTATGGGAGACATGCCACTGAGCGTGTACATGGAGCGGGAGCAGCCAGCGAGCCGCCCAGGGAAACTCCCCCTATAGTACCTGGATAGCATATGACGATAGAAAGGGCAACACATGGCAATGTACGAAAGTGAAACGACGATGCTGGCGGCTGCAACGGCCATAAGTGGATATGACGGGCAGGGACTGACGACTACAGCTCCTGCTTCGATGAGATCTGCTGCTTTAGCCTCTGAAGGTCGGCAGCCAGTTGATTCACAGTCTCCAGTAGATTCTCGAGCGCCGCCGTCTGCTGGTCTGATTTGCCTTGGTCGGCTAGTCTAAATAATTAAAAATAAGTGAAAAGTGAAACTATGTTAGTATTCAACCAAATTATGAACGAAGCTGCTGCCCAAGTGAGTCTCGAACCCTCTTCCTTCGCTCCCTGATTCAAGACGGTAGCCGTTATAACATCAGAAAAAAGAAAACACGACGATTTGGACCCATACGACCCATATGACCCATTGAGTTAAGGGTTTTCGCTACAACTAGAGAAAGTGTTCTTCTAGATAACTCCACCTCTACCCAACCATATATTCGTATGACACCATTTTCTTTGCCAAAAATTTGAAAAATCGAAATTAAAAGAAAAAATTGGGTACTTATCGGAATTTTGCCCGGGTGTACGGGCAGCAGCAAGCGAGACACTAACTAACCAAAACACTGATTGCGGCAGCTGCTTATTCGCTTCACCCGTTTATACTTCGACACCGAGCGACGCGACGCCACGTATGGTGGCCATATTGATCGAGCGAGGCGATCGATCAATTTGGCCACTAGGCCTTTGTCATACCATCGCTCACCCGAGCGACGCCTAATGATATGCACCCATATCGATCCCATCGCGCCGTCCGATCGATATGGGAGCATATCATTAGGCGTCGCTCGGGGTGAGCGATGGTATGACAAAGGCCCTATGCATGCCTACGCGTCGCTCGGCGTCCGAAGTATAAACGGGGCCTATCGCTGGCTCTCTAGCATAGACATCCACATTCACCCGGCTCCCTGCAGAAACTCCGAGATGTGACCCAACCTGGGCTAAATCCGATCAGAACCATAGGCTTCACAGCAGTTCACGTCAGACACCTATAATGCACAGAGGAGCTGTGGCTGCAAACTGCGTGCAATAAAGAGACCGCGCCGTGCACTCGTCTAGCTCGACGTAATTTCCATTCGATAGGCACCGTGTTGCTTACTTGAAAGACACGGTGTGTTTTATGTAAAAAAAGACCAAATTGTACCGTAGGTAAGTGTGTAAGCCCTAGTTTACACTTGCGCCGCCACGCGGCGCGGCATCACGGTCGCCATAGATATCGATTTTTCGCGTCGCCCCGTCGATATCTATCCCAACCATGGTGCCGCGTCGCGCAGCGGCACAAGTATAAACTAGTGCTAACTGCACACAAACAGAATTTTAGCTACTAATCAATGAAAAATCGTAACACACCTCGGTGGACTGCGCAGCACAATCCCTTTTATTACCTTTAAAGAATGCCCCGTTGCTGCATTTTAAAAACAAGCCTTCACCCATTATCATCTCTTGAAAATGTATTTATAAAATTTCAAACAGTGCGTTCATTTAGTGAATCAGTAAAGATAAGAAAAAATTCAAAAAAGCCATACTAAGAAAATTGGCCTGCGCAAAAATCATTGGTACATGTCGCGAAAGTGAGCAGCATAGGTAAGTGGGAGTGCGCCAGCCAAAAATAACGAAGCAAAGCACAGAACGAACACATGCCGGTCGATCAGGGTAGCGATTGTACCAGGCTGTCCAATAATTCTTGTCCGAAAATGTCACCATTTTAATTTTTTTCAACTTTATTGAAAAACAAGTCTAATCAACAATATAATCATCACAGTTATCCACAATAGTGGCCCATCGATTGGGCAGGTCGCCGGTGCCCTTCGCCCGGAACTCCGGGGGCTGCGACTCGAAGAAGTCCGCGATGTCGGATTTGAGGTTGTCGTAGTTGGTGAATTTTCTTCCGGGCAAATGGTGCTTCAGCGGGCGGAACAAGTGGTAGTCGGAGGGGGCGAGGTCCGGGGAATACGGCGGATGGGCAACCGTCTCCCAGCCGAGCGTCGCCAACTTCTGCTGGGTCTCCTTCGCCACGTGGGGGCACGCGTTGTCGTGCAGCAGGTGGGCCGAGGCCCGTCGGGGACGCTTTTCTCGGATGGCGGCGGCTAGTTCCTCGAGCTGATCGGTGTAGATGGAGGCGGTGACCGTCCTGCCTTGCGGGAGCAGCTCGAAGTGCGTGGCGTCCCACCAGCAGCAGAGCATGATCTTCAGCGGGTGCTCCCTGTCCTCGAGGCTCGTGTCGCCGCTCTCGAAACGATTGAACCAGCGCCTGACTGCGCATTGGGACACTGCACCCTTCTTGCACGCTCTGTAGATGTTGGCGACCGCGGTGCCCGTGTCGTTGCCCAGCAGCCACTCGTAGTACATGAACGTACGAATTCGACCTTGGTCCATTTTAGCTTGTACTGGTAGCTAGACGCGGCGACTGCGCCTTATATACCCCTAGCGTGGAACTCTGGAGAACCTTCTAGAAGGTTTTTACACTTGCCTGATATTATAACTCTTCTAAGGAAAATTATAGAATTTTGAAAATTTTCGGAAAGGATTTATTGGACAGCCTGGTACACGTCCTCTCTGAATGGTACGCCTATTTAATGCGGTCTGATTGGATGAGGCGTTTCCATCTCCCAATGCTGCTCGTCTTCGCGACATATACCAAATAACTTTATTCTTTTCGGAGAGTCTCTAGTTTAGTTTAAAAGATGGAATCTGATTTTGAAGATGTTCGGCTTGATTTCAAAGGCGCCAAGATCGCTCAGAGGAGTGGTTAATTTGATTTAAAAAATATCCAAATTGACGTGAAAATGGTACATAAGTACACCATCAAATCCTCTGCTTTCCAGCATCTAAGGACAGAAATAGGAATATTGCATGAAATAAAATAATAAAACTTTTGTGTCTATCAATACAGTGTAAACATTGTTCGCTTAAGTTTTTCTGCGGTGGTGAACTTTGTATTAAAATTTTTCTTTAACAAAAGACGATTTCGACCTTATTAGACCATGTCTATTTAAATAAGAAAAAACAAAGCAAAAAATAAAATTAAAATAGAAAATAAAATCTTCGACTGCTCAATCTCTATAATTACTCGAAGAAATGACACGACTTCAGACACAATAAATAAATTCGATTCGGTTTGCAAAATGTCATTTTACTTTTAAAAAATGTCCGCCTTCGAATTAAAGGATCTTCCTAGGTTAGTGCCCCGTCCCTCGACTAGGTCAACACATCACCAGAAGCCCCGTAATTATGCGATAAGCGACGGGCGTGGCGGATCTGCTTCGCCGAACAGCGCCGTCGTCACAAAACACACCAATGTTTTCGTGGTTTATGTACTTTGGTTCGATTTTTTGGTATATGTCGCTTAGGTGAGCAGCATTGGTAGGTGGGAACGCCGAAACCAATCAGACCGTATTGAATGGGCATGCCATTCAGAGAGGGCGTACTCAGTCGGTACCATGATGGGCTGGCATGTGCTCGGGCTGTGCTCTGTTTGGTTGTTATTGGCTGGGGTGCTCCAACCTACTAATGCTGCTCACCTACGCGACATGTACCGATTTTTTTTTGTGAAAAGAAGCGGCCTCGTTACCTCCTCAGAACCTGTGAGACGTCGTCTCCGAGCGTCGGCTGCGTCTCAATAGTGGCCACGCGGAACAGCAGCAACATGTTGAGGAACAGTAGACCAGCAAGTAGACCTGAACGAAAGGAACATCATCGACTGCTCAGGGCAGAATGACCCCATGAACGCCTTCTACTCGCCTAAACGATCGCTACATTTCTAGGTTTCAAATCAATGAAACGAATGTCCATTAAACAAATGCCAGACTTGAATTCAGCTTTACAAATAACCTTTAAGCGGAGGAAATAAAAATTTGATTAAGTATTTTAGACTAAAAAAAGAAAATAAACATATTGCTAGAAAGAATGTAAGAAAGTGGCTCAAAATGAAAAATAATGTTCACGGGCAATGCGTCAAAAGAACAAAAAGATCCCAAAGAAAGAAATAGAGAAAGATGAGCAAAAAAAGACTGACAAGGAGAGCCTCCAAACTGGCGGTGAGCTTTAGCGATAAAATTTTTACAGGATGTAGGGTCCCGTGTGGGTTCAAAACCATAGTTACTTTTTTTCGGAGTGCTCTTCTGTGGTCGAAAAAAATCGTGTGGACGCGCGAGCGCAAAGTTCATGACGCCCATCCGCCACCCAGTCCAATGTGGTCGGTTGGCGTAGTGGTAGTGTTGTACAGTACCGCCGCTAAACATTCAACCAAACGACGTTTGCGACGCAAAAACGCGTTTTTTGCGTCGCATCATGATAACTTTATTCAAAATAGAGGCTTTCTCACCAAAATTTACAAGGGCACCTAACATCACCCTACCTACCCATGGGCATGCAACCGCCATTAAAAAATGGATGGAAGCCTGAAAACCAGTGCCGCAATTAAGGAGGGCCCTAATTGCTGTGACCCGACCCAACACCGTCGCCGAGTCTCGCTTAATTATGCCCCCAAGCACAAATAGTGCTGCCCAGTTGAATTTTAAAATTCTTACACCTCATTAAATTTTATTTTCCTTTTATTTATGACCTTCCTCTGGCTGCGACAATTCATTTGGTACCAAATTTGGCAGGAAAATATGCACTGAGTCTGCAGCTGCTTCAACCGATTTTGTTTATTTCAACGGAAGGCTCAGTCAAAGCTCGGTATTGTAGCTTGCAATCTGTTCATCTTAAAGGAGGGAAAATGACATAGAAAATTGACGTTTCGAGTTCGTTTTGGGCATTTGCGTGCTGGTTGCAATTCGTCATAGCTGCAGTGAACCTTGGTGGACAACACTCTCTGTCGCCAAGTTTGGATGCGAATATCCATGCACTAAGGAATGAGTTAGTCCAGAAATACGCCAACGCTAACCATACACAATATACAGACTCCAAGTATGAAATATCGAGAAACCAGGTGATCAGATGGCAGAATTTCAAGTGGCTAAAGTGAAGCCTCTTTCAGAAGTGCAACTGAGTTTCTACAGCGTTTCACGCTCAGTCTTCGCAGAATGAATGCTCGAAAGCCCAGTATGGTAATTAAGCAATTTTTCGCTAAAAATCTTCAACCAGTTCGGACGCCAATATTTGAACGCACAAGATCGAGCGCTGGTGTAGAGACCTTCTTCGATCATAATTGCGCTGACCTGACATGCCCTACAGAGACATTGCATTCGGCTGTATGACCAACGAGTTCCTCATTTCCCTTTCTCGTAATTACGGTATCGTCTTTATGCAGCCCACCATTATCGATCCATCCTGCCAAATCTCGATGAGATTTTGGGTTTTCCGGTTTGGTAGATCACACAGACTCCATAATTCTTAAAATTGTGTCCCTAGTCGCAAGACAAAATACGTATATATCATTTTCTCGTCGAGCTGGACACTTTTCAAATAAAATTGGACACTTCTAATTGCAAGCTAGCCTTAGAAATTTGAAATCAAATTAAACGTCTTCCAAATTGAAAGGAAAAATTTCTTCACGAATACTTCAAGAAGGGTAGAATAATTTTTTTGCAAGAAAAACGTTCTGTAACTTTTTGAAATTCTGTTTAGCTCAGCTGCCCGAACGAGTGTAATAATTTTATACAATTTTTTTTTTAAATAAGTAATAAACTAAATTTTGTCTTAAAGCGCAACAAAACCCTTGAAAAGCTCGTCGCAATTTTTACTTGACTGACAGTGTGAACATAAAGCATCAAAGTGAGAATATGTGTGTTTTTTACAATTTTCTTTGTTATATTGTTTACAGGAGTAAAACTCTATGCAAAAAGCGATTTTGCTATCAATCGAATAAAAATCGCGACGTCATGGACAAGTGCATGACACAATCCCCTTTTAGCGCTAAAAACTGCCGCTTTTCTGCTCTTTAAAGCAGGATATAAACCATTATTTTTCACAAAAATGAGAATTTCATAAAACTTCAAACAAAGTGTTCAATTTTTGTGTAAGTGAATTAAAACTTGAAAGAAACCATAATGAAATTTCCTTAAGCAAAAAATCATACCCATCATACAATAACGCGCTAGGCGATGGATCATCCTATCGATCGGCGGGGCCGCAGAAATTAGCGGGGGAAAATCGGTGTGGAAAAGGATGGGGGAAGTAGGGGGGAAATTACGACACGAAAATAGCGAAAAATACCCAGACTTCTTCTTCCTGCCTAGGAAAATTTTTGTGGATGTCGTCCAGGCGGCCGGAAACTTTACCCCTGGGGGTAGTCGAGGTCGCTCAACTTCACAAGTACATGGTCGTGGGTTCGATTCCCCCTTGCACCGTGTTTTTGCATTTTGCGACTTACCGTCAGTGGGACCCTTTATCCCACTTCCAACACATTTTAGAACAAAAACACAACAACAAATGTCATTTAGGTTCATCGAGCTCTTTGAAAGTGGAATGGTGAGATAACTTAGTGCGTGGGGGTTATTTAGGGTGATGATTACGAATCTGGCATCGGTTTCTGACTCGCTTGACTTGGAAGTCAAAAATTCTCATTTTTCTGCTTTCAAAGAGCTCGATGAAAAGAAAACAACATTTGCTGCCGTGCTTTTGTTCGAAAATGTGGTGGAAACGGGGATAAAAGGCCCCCGGACGAAAAATCGCAAAATGCAAAAACACCAGTTCAATGGGGAATCGAACCCACGACCATGTACCCGTGAAGTTACAACACTACCACTATGCCAACTGACCACATTGGGCTGGGTGGCAGCAGAGCGTCATGAACTTCGCGCTCACGCGTCCACACGCTTCTTTTCGACTACAAAAGAGCATTCCGAAAAAAGTAACTATGGTTTTGGACTTTCCACACGGGACCCTACATCCTGTCAAAATTGCGTCGCAATAGCTCACCGCCAGATTGGAGGCTCTCCTTGTGAGTATGAAAATACTCCACAATAAGTGGTTCAGAAGAGCTTTCTTGATCTCGCTTGAAGAATACTATGCCGATAGAAGTATTTCATTAGGAAAATATACATAATTCCAGAAAAATTTGCAATAACACCAGAAAAAAAGCGGAAAATATACGAGACCACAAATCATAATCGCAGCTGAATAATATAATATTAATAATAAAAAATAATATTAATAATATTAATATTAGTTCATCTCTGCCATGACGATTCTTTTGTTATTACTATTTTTACTCATTAACTTATTAAGATAATTTATAGTTAATTTTGGTTTTTCTTATTCTATTCAATTTCAATTTTTCCTATTCCTTTTCTTTTTTTCTTTCTTTTCTCGGTTTTATTCTTGCTAAGATAATTTATAATTAACTAATTTAGGTTATGTCTTACTTATTAAGATATTAACTTAAACTTTAGCTATTAATATTTTTTGCAATAGTTGGGTAATTTAATGAACATTTCAATAATTTTAGTGATTTTTAATTTTCTGTTATCACCATTTTTAATTTTATATTTGCGCTTCATGAAGTGAGGTGCTGTTCTTTTTAAGTAGGCAATTTTAGGGCTTGAAATGTAAATTTTATTCTGCAATAATATTCTATTATTTTCAGGTTTAAGTGTAGTAACCTTGATAGTTCTCGTTTCTAGTGCCCATTATTTAGATAGTGAATTGAACTTTCGGGACCATAAAGAAAACTTAATCACAGCTGATTATTGATCGATCCATGCCGTGTAATTAATTGTATTTCTGCAATTGCACCAAACCTAACCGAAGGTGGCCATATCATACCCCATCTGGGTTACTTTACCCTGCATATGCCTACCTAACCCTCTACAACGTTACTCTTTACTAGGCTGATTCTTGTTTCTTTTTCTGCTTACAATAATTTTAGCTTACATTTCTCTACGTTGTGTGTAGAAAAAATAATTATATATATATATAAATTCAGAATAAGTAAATAAAAATTACGAAATAAATAAATAAATAAAAATTCAAAATAAATGAATAAGTACAAAATAAAAATAAATAATTAGAGACAGGCCTTTGTGAATCTGAAATGAAAAAATCTTAAAAAAGCGAAAAAAGTGAATCTAAAACTGCCATTAACTTGAAGGCAGGCTGCTAATACTCCCTTGAAACTCCTCAGATTTCAGCACTCACATATGATAATCCTTATGTAGAACCCATAGTCGGTGTGCCCGGCGGTGGCGGTCGTGTTGACAGCGGTCGGAGCAATGGCGGTGTCTGAACGAGGTCGAATATCATCAGTATCGGCGGCGAAAAAAGGAGGATACACGCGCGGAGCAGCACAACTCGAAAAGAACGGCGGGAGGGGCGGATCGATGGCTGGCCGGTGTGGTCGGACGGTGGTGGTGGAAGCCGGCCGAACGTCGACGGACGACGGACGACCGCATGTTGTGCAGGAGAAGTCATTAGCGGGAAATTCGGCGCGCAGTCGGCTGAGCATTTAGCGAAGTCTATCGGAACGGCGGGCGAGAGCAGCACTCGAGCTGGCGGCTAATGGACTGGAGATGTATGGCGAATGGGCTTCAACTTCCGGTTCCACTCGGAGGATGTTCAGCGAAAGCCTTTTCTAGAGCCCTTGCGATGGCTAGATCACCTCGACATGGCTGGGACGATGTCCATAACAAGCCTTCTGGTCTAGGATTATCAAAACAAGGCAATTCATCACGTTGAGGCCTAGAGAATCACCCTGTCAGTGCCGTTCCTCGACGACGGAAGCGCGATGCCGTGTCCCATTGCTGTCACGAATGCCCGGAAGGAAGCAAAAAGCTCCGCAAGATTCCTTTTGAGCCCTATGTCTATTCACGGAAGAAGGCTTGCTCCTCGGAATTGCGACAATGTACCGAGTTCGAGACTAATAGGTATGTTCTGCTCAACTAAATTAGTCTAAATCTGGATTTATACTCAGGTCGCCATGCGGATGGCACCTTTAAAATAATCGATATCAATTGGGTTGAGAGCATAATCAATACAGCAATCTCCCATGCCAATACGCTCACTCACCAGTTTCACGTCAAGTACACTTTTTAGATCAATTGCGACATTTTCCAATCAAACTGGACATTTTTCAATTCAGGTTGGACACTTTTCTAAGCAAGGTTGACGCTTTTGAAATAAGACCGAACATATTCTAAATCAAAACGAGCTTTTTTCCACATTGCACTAGAAGATTTGACTTTTTCTAAATCACCTGCGGAGTAAGTGAACACACAGTTTGAAATTTTATAGAAATTTTCGGAATTATCCTAGTCCAGAGAGGGCCACATAACTAAAAAGTATGTAGTTAATCGACTTGAGACCTACCGAGCGGCCCCTGGAGAACACAGTAGCACCTAAACTAGAAAAATTCACGAAGAAAAAACAACGAAAAATTACATTTGTTTTCGTCGCAATTGAAAGCAGGCAGAGTTGTGCCCTCTTCACCATGTTAGATCCTGGTTATAACATGTCAGGCGGCGGTCAGCACGCGGCATTCGGCTTTATGCGCCCTCCTCACCACGTTAGACCCTGGTTATAACATGTCAGACGGTGATAGCACGCGGAAAGCCTCCATTGCGTTACTCTTTGCCAGCCGAGACGGTTGTAAAACCGCGGCGATTTTATTTTTTGTTTGTCTGTTCGTTTTTTTGTTTCGTTTAGGTCGGAGCTAGTCGGTAAGTCTCAGGTCGATTTGTTACATGCTTTTTAGTTATGTGGCCCCCCGGACTAGGATAGATCCAATTTTTCTTTAGTGGTGAAAAATATGGTTTAAAGCTTATTCTAGAGCACAGAAAGGCAACGCTTTTTCAGCAAGCAAAAAAAGAGACCTCTCCGTGCATTCCTCTAGCTCGCCGCGATTTTAATTCGATTTGTAGCAAACAAAATTCAGTTTGCGTAGAGTTACACACTTGTGAACGGTACAACAAAATCAATGATAGAAACCATACGTCTATTCACTTCGCTTCCTCATGTAAGCGTTATTTACACCATCAATCAAATTAAAATCGCAACGAGCTGGACGAGTGCATGGCGGGATCCCTTCGTTTACCATCACGCTACAAAACTGCCTACTTTCTGCACTCTAGAATAAATTTAAAGCACAACTTTTCCCAGAAAAAAATAAAAACTCGACAAAATTTCAAACAGCGCCTTCACTTTTTAGTGTACATGAGTTTAAAAATTTCAAAAAAAAAATCACACTAAACTTTCCTTGGACAAAAATCATTCTAACCATCTTGGAGAGCCTGTAATTTAAGCTATATGGAGCTCGTTTCGATTTGGAAGATGTTAACTTTGATCTTAAAGGCGTCATGCTTGCTTAAAAGAGAGTCCAATTTGACTTTTCGACGTCGAAATGGTATGTACTCAAATAGTCAAACTAGGCTGTAGCACTAAAATAATCGATATCGATTAGATCGCGCGGATAATCGATGCTGAAGGCTTTCGCACTAATGCGCTCACAGTGGCTTAAGTATAAACACCACCTGGGTCAGCTGGATGAGACGCTAGCGCAAGACACTGGATACCACGTGGCGCAGTGGCAAGCAGCGCGTAGGGTGGTTGGCGCTCAAAGTTCGACACCGCGCACAGATGCAAGCTCTCGTCTACCAGAAATGAACAACCCTACCCTATTCCCAAGCCTACTTCGTAAATTCCAGCATTTAAGGTGCCTCTTGCACAGGTGGCGCTGGCTCTCGCATGTGTCTCGAATCGATTCAGGGTTCGAGTCCCGTCCAGGCCAAGCAAGGTCTTCATCATCGTAAGTGGGTGATCCGATACCAGAATTGCTTCAGAAGATACAACACTGACTTCTTTATTGGCTGGCTATCGCAAGGCTTTGTATAGGCCATTCCCACTGCTGTCTGGCAGAAGTGGAATGCGTGGCGCACCCCACGAAGGAATCGATTAACACCGAGCGTTGCCCTTTATGGTTTGCCCTGCGCTTAGGAACATACGACTGCAAGGGCTGTCGTGGGCACTTTTGGCACGGTCTACAAAACGCGCCAAAGACGAATGTGTACCGGGTTTATACTTCAGTCGGAGGCTTGGCGTTATAGTTACCAATACCAATTGTCCGCCGCGTCTAATAGATAACGGTTCCTTTCAGAATGCCGCGCCGTCCAGCGAGTACAAAATGCTCCGAAAGCGCCAAGTCACCTCGTTTCACCGTCCGATGCCGTGGAGCAGGAGGAGGTGGCGGGGACCGTGTCGGCTGAGCGTCGGTGATCGGGTCCTCGACGGATGACAGACTGAAACGAGAAGCTTTAGACTCCGTTTATACTCCAAGGCCTAGCGACACGATGCCAAATCGATCAATGGTGTCGCTCGATTGATTTTGCCAATACAAATCCCATCACGTCGCTTGGCCGTACAAGTATGGTATAAACGTGGCTTTAAAGGGGTTATTCAGCAGAGTGACGGAACCGCAACGCAACTGCATCTCTCAAGGCCACTGGGGATCGATCTACCTACCTCTCCTCGTCGTACCGATCGATATCCTGGTTTCCTTCAGCTCTGATCGCTTTCCGCTGACACTCGTCACGTAGCGTGTTCTCCAGCGCATTGTAGTGGTCATCGAGGCCTTGATAGGTGCTCTTCTCGATGTAACCTTGAAGTAGAATACAAATAAAAACAAAATAATGGCATCCGATAATTCCACTGCAAACTAAAAAAAATGTCAGTAGTCTGTCTCTCCGTCAATCCGCGCAAAATTAATTGCCACTCAGATGACCGCGTTGCAAACCGCACGCGCGCAACGCAAGTCGATGTCTCGCTCACCTTTGACAACACTCCAGATGTTCTTCTTGTAGACAATACCGCCATGAACCTTGATCCGAGCCTCATGATCGCTAACCTTCGAGATGCAGTAGGTACACTGAAAATGTGAAACCTAATTAAACTAAAAATTGGAAAAATATTAAAAAAAACTATTTAAGCGCATTCCTAATCGGTAGGGGGAGAACGGGGAGAACTGTGCAACTTCCCGTCTTCACCTGATTTAAGGAGTGACAGTTTGGGGCAAAGTGGACACAGCGACGCCTTGACGGACGTGTGCAATTTTACGCAATTCTGCACACAATTAGCTCCCCCCCCCCGATTAGGAAAATAATATTTTTGTAGCGTGGGTCTAAAACTTCTAGAAAACTTTTTCCCGTTTGTTAAAAGCTATAGGAAAATAGTATTGGTCGTTCAAGGGCCTCAATGATCTGAACCCACCCCCCCCCCCCCCCCCCGCCTGCGTCTCTAATTCTCTGACACTGGTGGGCTGTGAGCACCGGATGGACTGGGATGAAATCCGCCAGCTACCCTATGCGCTTCTTAAGGCCAGTTTATAGTTCGCGATGGCAGTGACGAGAGCGCTTCGCCGCTTGGCCAAAGCATACATATCGATTCGAATCGGCAATTCCTCGCTATTAATCGATTCCTATGCCTTGCATGAGCGAGTCACTCGTCACAGCTGTCGCAGACTATAAACTGGCCTAAAGAAGCCCATAGGGTAGCTCGCGGATTTCATCCTGGTCCATCCGCTGCGCACAGCCCAACTGAGCAGCTATCGATGTTGAGGAGGTGGTGGTTTGGGATACGCCATGCATTAGACTTCTTCGCTCAGAAAAAAGAAAAAAACGTCTAACTCCAACATATGGCGGCTAGTTGATAGTATAACGACCTAAAATCCTCGCAGAAACTGTTAAACATCCCCTACCTGGATGGTGAAGTCATTGGCGTATGGAACCCCAGAGTTCTGGGTCTCCTTGTTCACAATGAATCCGTCTCCGTTGCGTCCAAAGTGCGAGATGATCTGGAAAAGTCGTCATTCTACAAGGGTAGGCTTCTCCACAGATCATGTGGTATTCGCACCTGCTTCTCCGTGACGACACAGCTCTTCGGCGCCATCGCGTGATTCAGTGCCATCGTATAGGTGCAGGTACGCGATCGCACACCGTCTTTGTCTGTCGTCCACGCAGAGGCGATATAGCCTATTCAATAAATCAATAAATCGATAAAGCTCAGGGTAGGGTATAAGTGTGAGTGAAAGAGAGTGAATGACACTGCTCAGTTAACGGTTAATCCTATCGGGGAAGTCTCCCTGGGCGGGTACAAGTGGGGAGCCAATCACATTCTTCGCTCAGCCATTCAGGAGTGGGTTGTTCCTCTTATACTCCCCACTTGTTTCCGCCCAGGGAGACCTCCCCTACAGTAATCTGTTATTTGCACACAGAAAAACCCCATAAAATATCGATCTTCGATCGATAAATCGATATTCTCCCGAGCACCAAAAGTTGAAGTGCGCTACACACAGCAGCAAAAACAGCATTAGGAGGTGACAGTGTGAGCTTGCAATAGGACAACACGCATATTCACTCACCGGAGACGTTTTCGGACACTTTGGAGTGCACTAAATCGTAAAAATTGATATTTTTAAAAGGTAAAAAAAGAAGTCGACAGCACAGGAAGCCGGCAGTGAGTACGTGTAGTTGCTGGGTGAGAAAAAATCGCTCAGATATCACCCGTGGTAATAGGATTTACGGGGGATTAACGTCCGGACAGGCAGCTGACAGGGACGGAACGGGCTGGTACGCCGTTGTGACTGGATCATCCGACAGCCTCCATACGCTGTGCGTGTGTGTGTGTGTGTGTCCACGCAAAAATGATGACCTTTTTAGCTCTCACAAATTGAATTTGGCGGATCTATCCCAGGCGAAAGGGAGTTCACTGGTGTCCCACGATATTGACCGTTCTTTGAGAAACTCAACAGAGGTGGTGATGTGGCCTGAGAGAGCGAATTCAACTGTCACTATAGGGTTGCCCCCTCCCGACTAGGACAGATCCAATTTGGCTTTAATTTAGTTAGAAGGTGTACAAAACACGCCGAAAATCGAAAAATTCCAAAATGTATTGATCTGCTCAGTCGCACGCGCCGAAAGCGGTGAGTTTCTGGGTTTAAATGCGTCTAAAGTTAACCTGTTAATTAAATTTTTTTTTTTTTATTAATTTATTGACTTCATTTATATATTTTTTATTCGACCTTTCAGCGCCTTAAGTGCTTTGAATAGTGCCAAGAGAGGAAGAGGACGCCCTAAAGCAAAGCAAGAGCCAGCGGGGCAAATCGTGATTGGCTAAGCCCTGGTTTATACTTGCGCCAGCACGATCGCCATAGATATCGATTTTTCGGGCCGCTCGGTCGATATCTATCCTGACCATCGTGCCGCGCCGCGCAGCGACGCAAGTATAAACTAGGGCTTAGGGACCAGACCAACCAATGAGAGAAACACTTGCGTCGCGCTTGAATCCACGCAAAAATAATGGCCACTAAATACTTTGCTGGCTATTCGCAGGCTGTTATGGAATAAGTTCAGGTTCTACTTAAGCTAGGAATGCAAAACAGGGTAGCTTTTTTAAATATTTATCATTTCAATGCAAAATAGAGTAATTTTTTAATCTTTATTATTTTTATATTTTAATCTATTTCTTATTTTTGTTATTTTTTAAGTTGTAGAAAGTTTTTCATCTTAAAAATGTCTCCCCCTCTCTTACGCCCTCCCTGAAACTGTGGGTTTTTATGATTAAGGAATCTTTTGCGAAAATTTACGGTTGGAAATTCGATTTTTTTTTCAAATTTGTGATAGAGAGCTAAGGGTGTAGGCCATAGGTGGGTCATACACCTGCCAGGCTATGGCGCATTTTAACTATGGACGCCACATGGCGTCTGCAGTTTCCGCACGTCTACAGGGTGTTCCTCCGACCGCAGAAGGCGCATAATCGCTTACCCGAGTTCTTCAGCGCCTCGTTGAACTTCTTGAACCATGGGCTGTCGGTGAAGAGCAGATCGTAGATTTCTTCGACACTGAGCGGATAGACGTTGTCCAGAAGTAACTTCCCCGAATGGGAATCGCATGGACAATTGACGTCTTCCTGAAGGGTCCGGGTGTCAGATCAGAAGCCAAACTCCTTGCGTCCGGCTGCAGCACCACCACACCTACCTGCTCCAGTGACGATTGGGATGACGCCTCGGCGATGGATGGGAATTCGCCGATCGGTCGCGACACCGACGGCGTCATCTCGGGAGTGTTCGGCTCACTGGAAACGCTGGATTTTTACCCGAATTGAAGGCCGGCTGAGGTGGCCGATTCCCTTTAATGGGAATCTCTAGCGCTATGCCACTAAATCTTCCTCAATTGCGGGGGGATTCAGACCTCTGTTGCTATGAAACCGGACTGGAAGTCGATATCGGAGATACGACAAATGGTCCTTGAACAAACTGGGGTTTTGAGGCGTTCAAGAAAGGCAAGCAAGGGTTAATGCCCCGTTTATACTCCATTTGCAGCGTGGCGTGTCATAGTAAGAGTTACCACTATCGATTAGACTAATTAATCTTCGCAACTCTCAGCCTAGTTTCATTTAACTTTAAGTTCATGTAGCCTTAAAATACTGTCGATTTTTCGAATCAAACTGGAAACCTTTCGCGTCGAATTGGATACTTTCAGATCAAATTGGACACTCATGTAGCTAAAGTGAACAGCATAGGGAGGTGGGAACGCTCCAGCATGAGGATTCTGGACACGCAAGCGCTTTCTAAATGACACACCGATTCGATGCGGCCTGATAGGCTGGCGTGTTCCCATATCCCAATGCTGCCCACATTCGCGACATGGATTTTTTCTAGTATTTTTATTAAGTTTATTTTTACAGTTGCGGCTTTGAACTTCAATTGTTGTAGCTAAAGTTTACACAAAACTCTTCGACACTCAAGATATAACCTCTATGGGCCGTCGAGGCGGCGCAATGCGCTCTTTTCTTGGAAAGAACGTTCTTTTTTCAAAAAAAAATCATTTTTTGATAAACACCTGCTTGCCGCCGACAAAACAAACTTAGTCAAATGTCCCCCTGTCCACTAATCCTCCCGAAATCACAGCCGAAGGGACTGAAAGTCGTGCTAGTTCGGTGAGTTCGATCGGTGGCTGACTCACCTCGAATGTATGGACGAGCGATCCATCTTCGACTTGGCCGTCCGGCGTCGCCGCACCTGAATGAGCGTATGTGTGTGCATGCATTCGAGTTTGCCGACAAATATGGAACGATTTCTGAGATTGAATGGCGGTGATGGAAGGTTTGAAAGAGGCGTAACGGCGCAGAAACAGGAGATGAACGCCAGAATAACGAGGAATTGAATGAACCTCGACCTGATGAAATGCTTGTATGGTATTTGGACTACATCGCTATTGGTCGCGCTCTTTAAAACAGGACGCTGAACCTTGTGAGATTGAGGCGACTCAGGCTAAAAAAGGAGGCGTCCTCGCTAACCGATAAACCCATGTATCAACCTCATCAAGGACGAGTCAGAAAAATGAGGCATTTAGAGGTTAGAATCGAGCCCTGGCTGAGCTGTATAACCTCAGCCGTCTGGTAAATACTCCTCCTAAAGCTTGAGTTATACTCCCGCGAGAGCATCCACGGACGGCCGGAATCGCGCCGAAATCCTTCACGTGGCCAATCGCCGCGCCCCGCCACGCCCGCCGTCCGCGGTGCACCCTTCGTGCGCGGACGTTTCCCGGATGCTCCCGCGGGAGTATAACACAGGCCTAAGAATGACCAACCGACACTATTTTTTAAGAATATAAGTTCTGTAATTTAATATTGCATCTTAATTATATAATTTATAATTTAATTTATTTATATTTTTATAATTTATATAGTTATATTTATAATTATATATTTTTATTTTTATATTTTTTATATATAATTGAACTCGCATTTTTGCCATGACCGGAAAGAAAAAGCTAAGCCCTCAAGCGTCCAGAAGAAGACCACGGCTTTGCATACAATTTGTATATTATTAGGACTACATAACTGCGAGAAGCCGATAGAATAGGCTTTTCCTAATTGAGATGACATATGCACACAACGAACATTCGGTGCATGAGCGGGCGGGAAGGTGCCAGCCAATCACTGCACCGACCGAACGCGCTCCAACCAATCAGCACGGTAACGGTACGCTCCCCTTCTAGGTGCTAAAAGTGTCCATAGGATGGGCCCTAATAGGACTAGTATGTATCTATCCCATGTGTTAGTCACATTAACGACAAGTACCAAAAGTTCTCTGAAATATAGCACTACTCGAAGAGAAAAACGTTCACAAGACGTATCATAACGGGACGAGGAAGGTGCAGTGGCAAAAGGTGGGTCACTAGGGTTAAGTTCGAGTTACTTCTGGGTAAGCAGTTACCAGGGAAGGGCAAAGCAGTGAACGATTTCCCTGCCGTCAAAGCCTAAAAGCCATTGACTGTTCAGAACTACTGGGCTTTTACCGCCAACACGACACCGCGTTGAATTAGAAAGTACGGCTCACTCCCAATAAGCTTCGCTTCCTAGATTGACTGACCACGGCCTCATTCTTAACTTCCCGCTGTTCAAAAGCGAAAACGAATCAAAAACAGCGTCTAGAGACAACATGCCTTGAGATCTATCTTGAAGATCATTTAAAAGACACATTTTTCGAAGTATTCCGTCGAATAATTTGACGTCAATGAACAAACGAATTCAACAGGAAACACTGGAAGTCTGACCAGACGACGTCTAGCCTCAAGACTAATAGACGCCTTATGTGGTGGCGGTAATCGGCTCCACCTACATGCTATGATGTTGTTTCTCAATAGACGTCATGCGAGTCGTCATAGAAACAAAGAAGGCATTCACGTCAAAGCCCACAGCTCTTCAGCGTATCTGTCTCTTCACGTCAGCGTGGGTGAACTCGGCCGAAGAGGAACGACACGCTGTCTTGTAGCACTGTCAGACAAAACTGTGGGAAGATTATTAGTTTGACATGCCAACTCAAGAAGAACGCTAAATAAAACCGTTTACCGGCTGACAACTGTGAAAATACCGCCAAACCCCCTAATGTGACATTCATCAGCATCAGGTTCGACGGTATTTTCATCGCTCAAGGGCGGTAAGCGGTTGATGAATCTGACCTCAGAGGACACCATATACCAGAAGGAGGATGTTTAAGTAGAAATGAAAGTGGGCAACATTATTCAGTGAAGTCTGAGCATAAGCAAAAGATGATGAAGGGCAGGAAAATAAGAGTAAAATCGTATACAAAAGTAGAACAACACTAGAAAGGGTAAAGGTACAGAAGGCAAAAAGCGGAGAGAGGTAAAGGTAATCAAAAGAAGAGGGAGACAGACAATGAAGGAGAAGAAAAGAGGAAAAGGAGAAAGGAGAGAAAGGAAAGGATGAAAAAGAGGAAGAAAGAAAGTAGTGAAGGCATACGAGGAAAAAGAACAACAGGATGAGAAAGAAAGAAAAGAGGAGGATGAAGATGAGAGGGTAGAGAAAGGGGGAAAAGAGGGTGAGAAAAGGAGTAAAAATAGAAAGAAGCGGAAGAAATGGAGGAAGAAAAAGAGAAAGAAGAACAAGAAGAGAAAGATGGAAATGAGGAGAAAGGAGAAAAAGAAGAGAAGTATAAATAGAAGACCACGAAGATGTAGAAAGGAAGAAAGAAGTGGAATAAGAAGATAACGAAGGGAAAGGAGAGGGGAGATGAAGAAGAGGAAAAGTGGAAAGAGTAAGAAGAGGATGACGCGGAGAAGGGAAGGAAGGAGAGAATGAGAAAAGAAGGAATAAGAGAAAGAAAAAAAGACGGGAAAAGAGAAAGAAGTGGAACAAGAAGAAGAGAAAAAACAACAGGTGAGGAAAAAGAGAAGAGGAATAGAATGGGAAAGAAAACGAAGAATACGAGGAGGTAGGGGACGAGAAGGAAATGAAAGAAAAATAGAGCGGAAGAACAAAGGAAAAGAGAAATAAAGAAGAAGAAAGGGACAATAAGAGACAGGAAAAAAGGTAAGAGAAATGGGAAGGGTAAGGAGATGAAAAAGAGGAAAGGTAGGAAATAGTAGAAGAACAAAAAATATGTGAGGTGAGAGGAAGAAGAGGAAGAGGAAAATAGGAAAAAGAAGAAAAAGAAGAAAAGACAGGAAGGAAATAAGAAATTGATAAAAAGGAAAAGTAAAGGAAAGAAGGAAGAAGAATATATGCGAAGAAAGGAGAAAACTGAAGGATGAAGAAGGCGAGCACGTGGGGGAATACAAAGGACAAGCGAAGTAGAGGAAAAGTGAGTATACCGGGAAGAAACGGAACAGGAATAAGAACAAGAACAAAAACAGATTGAACAAGATAAAGACCAGCACTCGTCAATTCTATTGCGGAATACGCCATGCAATTTACTTCCACAGGATATCTCGGAAGGAAATTGAATGCATATTTGACCTATACAACAACATACGATGGCCATTCGATGGACAACGCAGTGTTTTGGTTTTCCCAGTCACGTCCGATAGCACTTCATCGGCCACGGCGGAAGGATGAAAAGCTTGATTGGTCTAGACGGGACTGGAACGTTGAGTAGATTAGGCCTCGGGGGGGGGGGGGGGGGGGGGGGCTCCAACAGACTGCTCCTTCTACGCCCATTCATCAGAAAAAAAACATTGAAGAGGAGACCACTGTGGAATTCGGGACAAAAACGTCATCCTGTCTTTTGCCTTGATACATGTTCTAAGACCGTTGGAGAGTCGTTCACCTTAGCGACTAATCGTAAAAGTAGAATGCGTGGCGCATTCCGCAAGCAAGGTCGCTTGGGCCGGTCTATAAACACCCGCTATGAAGTCGGTTTTTACTCCCTATTGCGGTGAAAGAAATGATGAAAATGACGCCAGGAATGGTCAAATAAATGATAAAGTTTCAAGAACAAATTCCGAAGTAGTAAAACCTAAAGAGCGAAAATCGACAGCATTAAAAGCCATTTTTGAAGGCCAATTCAAGCATCGGTAGGCAGATTCGAGCAGAGTGTTGAGCAGCGAGTGAAACGCCTGTCGGGGGTAAACCGCTGCTGCTGACACGGACCGTTGACGAGACCGGCTGGTGAAACGCAAACATTGCAGGGCCGGAATGGATGACTGAACGAGGAGAGCTCTTCAGAGAGAGCGGAGGAAAGAGAGCGAAGGATAGGAGAGAAAAAAGCGGCAGAAATAAGCCAGGAGAACGAACTGTGGTGTGGACAAAGCGGCTGCTTAGGCCGAGACAGAAGCAGCACGGCAACGATTCCAAGAGAGCATATGATACGAGGAAATGAACAGACAGGAAACGGTAGGAAAAAACGGAGATGAACGAAAGAATGAAGAGAGAAAGAGGGACAGCGGCGGACTAGCCGCTACTGCTGCGTCATGGCGTTATAAGTAATTTAGGCAAATTTATTCCATAAAAAGGAAAACAGTCTGCTGAATTTGTAATTGAACAGCGCACACTGTGTTTGTTCATCCCCCCCCCCCTTCGATGGGTTATATTTCCAGCAAAAAAAAGCAAACATTGATGTCATACAGTCAAATAGACACTGTGGTGCTATGAATATAGGCTTCTCGAGCAAAAACTAGACAAAATTTCAAAATTTTTGAAGCAAAAAATTCCATCTCGAAGACCTTAAGAACCAACCAAAGATGCAAAAATTGTATCCACAGCCCATTTTCCTCCTACCAGCGTCACAGGAGCTGTGCCACAAAAATAGACGCGCATGACGCAGTCCCAGTGCTCGCCGGCTGTACCCCGAATCGATCCAAGGTTCGGGCTCCAACCTGCCTAATCAAGGAGTGGAGGAAGGGAAGGAAGGGCTTGGCAATAAACATGTTTCCGGCAAGGTAATGGGTTGAATAGAACCCCAGCGCGGTGCGACGACACAGTGATAGACGTAAATATCGATTGGGTGACGTATCAAATCGATATGGGAGAGCATATGGTAACGCTGAAATGAGACTATGTTCAGCCCCTAAAGAAACCCCCTAGAATTTATACTTCGGTCGCTGGGCGGCGTGAAAACGGCACTATTGTACTTTCGGGACTCCAGAGGACGAGGAGAGGTCGAAAAAAATTTCTCGCCCAACCTTGTCCAGGGGGTTATTTGGGGTGCTGATCACGAATCTGACATCCGTTTTTCGTTTTACGCTGGAGTACGGTAGATTACGGTAGGTACCGGTGACTAAAGCTGTCGAGGTCATAATCACCGATTTCGCCCAAACTTCGCCTACGGGGGTTATTTGGGATGCTGATCACGAATCTGACATCCGTTTTTTGTCTTACGCTGGAGTACGGTAGGTTACGGTGGGTACCGGTGAGTAAGGTAATGGTCACCGATTGCGCACAAACTCCAGCGTAAAACGAAAAACGGATGTCAGGTTCGTGATCAGCATCCCAAATAACCCCCATAGGCGAAGTTTGGGCGAAATCGGTGATTATGACCTCGACAGCCTTAGTCACCGGTACCTACCGTAACCTTCCGTAATCGGCCGAAATTTCAAAAACGGATGTCAGATTCGTGATCAGCACCCCAAATAACCCCCCTGGACGAGGTTAGGGCGAAAAATTTTTTTTCGACCTCTCCTCGTCCTCTGGAGTCCCGAAAGTACAATAGTGCCGTGAAAACTATCATCATCGATTAGGGGCAAAGACGATCGATAATGGTAGTCTTCATAAGCCCTAGTTTATACTTGCATCGCTACGCGGCGCGGCACGATGGTCGGGATAGTATCGACCGGGCGGCGCGAAAGATCGATATCTATGGCGGTGCAGCGCCGAGTGGCGGCGCAAGTATAAGGCATCTGTTATACTCCCGCGGGAGCATCCGCGGAACGTCCGTGGACCAATGGTGCACGGCGGAGGCGGGCGTGGCGAAGCGCGGCGATTGGCCAGGTGAGGAGTCTTGGCGCGATTCCCGCCCTTCCGCGGATGCTCCCGCGGGAGTATAACTCAGGCCTAAACTAGGGCTACCGCAGCGCCACTCGGAGAAGGACGCTTAAGGTACAGACCTATGTTAGTCATACAAGGAGTTATACAAAGCTATACAAAGAAATTATAGAACTTATACAAAGTTATAAGACTTTAATTAATTTTTATGCATAGATTTACATCCTATCCTATTACCCATCGTCTGGCCATCACAGATCATTGTATAGGCCAAATATGCATTCAAACTGCCTCCACAATATCCCACAGAAGCACAGTGAGTGGCGCATTCGAGCAAGGGATTGGTTAGCAGTGTCCTTTTTCTTTAGTATACTAAACGAACCAATATGCATCAAAAATCAAACATGGTCCGTAACACTGGAAAGCAGGACAAATCTCGGGGCTGACCACCTTCTTCATGAAATGCGCCATGCATTTTACTTCCTTAAGCAATGTGAAGAGGGACTAAACGCCAGTCGATGGAAATATCGTACTTTATCGTTCCCAGACAGGTTCAACCGTATCTCGTCAACCCAGAAGGACTAAAGACTTGCTTAACCTTAGCAAGATTCCTAACCACTCTGTAGAACCCTTTACAAGTGCCAGAAGCTGTGCTAGACATTCCTTTCATCGCCGTCTCAAAAACTTGAGCATAAAATGTTTAAAATTCACTTTGAATGGGAAGCTCAAATTCCACAAGGATGATTTTTACGTTAGAGAACTAAAGGTTCAGGTATAAACTGCAATCGATGGAGAATTATAAAAAAGGAAGTATTTTTAATTATTTTTTGCGGAACAGAACTACTATGTGCAAGCTTAACAAACAGACGCTCTATTTGTTCACCCCATCGATGGGATATATTTCCAACAGAGTAAATATTGATGTCAAATTCATACTACAGTGGTCTGCGTTAGACAAAATTTCGCAAATTTTAAACCCAATTAAAAAGAGTTTGAACCATTTAATTTCCAAAATCCCCAAAAATCACAAAGGAGACATGAATTGCGCCCATTTCTCTTCTTATTAACACAGCAAAAACAAAGAAAAAACTCCATTTTTATGCCGGTAATAATAACAAACATCACTAAAAAGGGATAAAGGTCGGCATTAGTCAGTTCCTTTATGAGATGCGCCATGCATTCTACTTTTATGGGACATCGTGGAGGCATTTCAGTGCGTACATATTTGGCGTACACTAGTGCGTATTTGGCGTACACAGTGAATTGCGGTGGCCAGACGATGGACAAGACAGAACGTTTCCTTCAAAGACACGTCTGGTAGTAATTCACTGAGCCCCGAACGATCGAAGACTAATATCGCCTCAGCCGGAACCCGAACCATGACTCGATTCGTGGAACGCGCCAGACAGCCGGAGCCTCCCCTACACGTGACATATCGTTTACAAAGGTTTTATAAGGTTCGAAAGATGACAGTACACCACGTAGTCTGATACTAATGGCGAGAATACATGAGACACTTGCGTAAAACAGTGAGAAAAGTATTAGGTTGGTGCATAAGTTCTCGGACATTTGATCCCTCCTGAATTGAAAGCGCATTTTCACACCAAATTTCTCACATGTATCAACGTAAAAATGATCGGTCGATATAGAAAGGAAAAGGCTTTAAAACAAAACTGTTCCTAACATTTACTTCTGCGTTGTTAACGTCAGCTATTATAGCTAAGCAATTCATCCCAACTGAGACGCATATTCGGCACGTCATGTTATTCCTGCATCAGTCTGGCCTCAATGCCAACGAATCGTATCGTCGCCTCAAGGATGTTTACAGCGAGAGTGCTCCTGCTCGAAGTACTGTGTACCAGTAGTTCTCGAATTTGCAGTTGGTGAATTCTCCGTTGAAGATAATGAACGAGAAGGGCGCCCGATGACACTGGATTTGGATGGCCTCCGAAGTAGAGTGGAAGCGGACACATACCAAACCACTCGCGAACTATCAAGCACTCTTGGTGTTGGTCACTCAACAGTCGTTCGAGGATTGAAGTCGATTGGCAAGGTGCAAAAATTGGGTCGCTGGGAACCTCACGACTTGACACAACATGACATGGATCGCAGAGCCGATGTCGCTCTGTCTCTCCTTACCCTCAGACCTACCCACGGATGGCTGGACAACCTTGTCATCGGGGATGAGAAGTACTCTGCTCCAATTATCACCGGCGTGCACAGTGGGTTGACGCAACTGGAGAGGCAGAGGATGTTCCGAAACCCGACCTTCACGTGAAAAAGGTGATGCTATGCATTTGGTGGAGCGTTCTTGGAGTAGAGTACTGGGAGCTGCTGGACGAAGGGATACCAGTGACGTCAACCAAGTGAGGAAGTTGAGGGCCCACCTTCAAACCACACGAGGAGAGCAAGTGAAGGTGTATTTTCAACACGACGACGCTAGACCGCATATTGCTAGAGCGACGGCGGCTGAGTTGGCGGACTTCGGATGGACCGTTCTTCCACATCCACCTTGCTCACCAGATCTCGCTCCTTCTGATTATCGTTTGTTTTCAAGCCTTCAACGCTATTTGGACGGCCAGCAATTTAGGAACCGAGAGGATGTCAAGGAGGCACTGCTCAGATTTTTCGAATCACAACCGGCCACGTTTTGGAGAAAAGGCATCCATGACTTACCAGCACGTTGGCGAAAGCCAATTGATGTAAAGGGTGGTTACTTCAAATGATTTGATGTTGTTCGTATGTTGTGATAATAAATATTTCATGCCCCAAATGTCCGAGAACTTATGCACCAACCTAATAGTTCAAGCCAAGAGGTACCAAATAGGAATCAGCAGAAAACAAACACTAAAACGTACAGTAGAAGGTCTTCGTGCTATGAAAAAACTCATACTGTAATTTAGCTGTTAAAGAAATGTTCTCGAATTTACGCAAAGGTAAAGATAGGAGATTTTCTATCTCTGCAAGCAGCAATAATTTCGAAAAGCAGAGAAGGCACGTGGCTTGAGGAGGAGATGCAGCCGTTTCAAATACTCAGGTCGTAAAATTTCAGAGCTCGTAAAATTTTTAGAGAATGAAGTACCCGTTTTCAAGTACCTGCTATTTAAAAAAACAATAAATTTTTGAAAATTAGACCCTTTTTTGAGGGAATAGCCACTTTCAAAGAGTTGACTATAGAGACGGAGTGATATGGATTCAGCATTGGTCAGCGAGAAACTGAACACATTCCCCATGAAGAAACGGGAGAATTCTGAAGCACGAAGACAATGGACGACATTCACAGCGCCCACCACTTTGACGGGAGATTCTCTCAGCTCGTAAAGAGCATTCGAACTGAAGAGCTAGAGCGTCGTCGTCGTCGACGACGACGTGTACGTCTATCGATCGCCGGAAGAACCAGGAGAGCAGCTGAGAGTGCAACGGAGCCCAATGGGCTCTCTTGAAAAAGCTTGCAAAAAGTACAGAAGCCAGACGGCAGGATCTATCAGGGCCTGGCGACAGGGACAGAGGAGAAGTGGACGAAAGGAAGTAAAAGAGCGATCGATTCTCACCTTCTCCTCGTCCTCGACGTTCATGTATTCCCACAGCTCTTCCGGCGACATCAGCTGAAACAAACTCACGTATTTCAATGTGAACACTCCAGTTCTATGCTTGAAAAATTGCGAATCAAATTTCATTTAAAAAAGAGAGAAATTGGACAGCGGACATTTTGATGAGGACGGCAGCCAGACAGCACAACACCTGCACAACTGCTCGGTGTTTGTCGCCGAGCAACGAATTCATCATTGAAGCATGGATTGTTGCAGAATGCGACAACGAGGCCGCGGAACATACGGTGCTCGCTCTTTGAACGCCTTCGCTTTCTGATCATTTTCGGCACCCAGCAACCAGCTGAATAGCTAGTTTCTTCACTGCCCCGCCTCTAAGGGTACACGGCTCAAACGTCAAGCCATCGAGTACTCTTTGAGTTGCACGTGGTGCAGGGCAAAAACAGCATGACATTCGCGCAGGATTTCAGGAGGGTTCCCGTCCAGGTCTGAGCGAGCTCTCATTCACCAGAATAGACAACAAGGCGTTGACTCTTCCCTAATTCTAATTTGCTTTGATTTTCTTCCTACAGTTAGTTACCAGAGGTCCTCGTCGCTGCCCATAAATTCGTCATAGGGCCGGATTCATCAACGACCTACAGCAATTTAGCAGAGAAAGCTACAGCCGAAATCCCTGATAGCGCGGCTTATCAAGCGATATGGTGAGCGATAAGCCGCGTTATCTGAGTTTTCAACTGTGAATTTTCTGTTAAAGTTAAGCTAGTCGTTGATGAATCTGAACCATAATAGTGGTGTTTCTCTGTTTTCCCGCTTTTTTTAAATTGTTTGAATTTTATTCTGATCAACGTTCTATTGAGTATGGCAGTCGTTGTTGAGTAAATAAATGAACAAGTAGAGAAAACAAATCCAATTATACCCCTAAACCATCTTAGGGGGAGCTAATGTCGGCCACTACTTTTGCGAATCAAACCCCATTCGACTAATCCCATGACGGAGAGGTATTGGTAGTGTAGAGCATAGCAAGATAGCTCTAGGCGTAAACGATAAGTGTTCGAGCCCTGTCCGCTTTAAGGGCCTATGTGGCGCGGTGGGGTGAGGCGCAAAGATCCCGTGCGCATCGATTCATGATGAATCCGGTCCGCCCAGGCCAACCTAGCCTTCCAACACTCCGGTGTCTGTCTACTACCAGAGTTCTCTGATAAAGCTAAGGTGTTCATCGAAACTGCCGCAAGTCATTGTACAGACCAAACACGCATTCGAACTGCCTCAACGACATCCCGTAGAAGTAGAATGCACGGCGCATCCCACAAACGAATTAGATTGCTCAACGCTGACCTCCATCCCTCATCAAAAAGAATAATAGTCTAGTGTTATTTCTGTTGTTTCACAAGTTTGTTGAAGCCCACAGTAGCTGTCATAGAGGTTATGAGCTGTTACATGGATGTTTAGTTGCGGGCAGTACTCTTGCGCCAGGCGAGACTCGAACTCGCACCTTCTGCCTTCCGGGAAGGATGCTACGCCTTACATCACCGGCGCCAAGAACATCGAGAATGTTAGGCCGCGTTTATGCTTCGACGCCGGGTGGAGCAATGACTCTTATAGAGGTCAAACTGATCGATCGACCCTTTTGGTCAATATATATGCGTCGCCCTGCGCCTAAAGTATAAACGGGGTCTTACCTGTTATTCAACAGCGCCGGTGGTACAATGTAGTAGCACCTTACCCGGAAAGCAGATTAATCGGGTTCGAATCCCGCCTGACGCAAGAGTTTTGTTTGTCAACCGAGCATCCGCCTAACCGGCTTACATATTGTTGACTTTACTAGCCATTCTTCTCAATCTGATCATTAGTTGAATTGTAAAGAAGTAATCCCTTTGTTTTTGAGCGTATGTAAATACCATTGGAATGCGCCATGAACTCTAGTTTCAGTCAATAATCATGCAACAATGACCTATGGATAGCATCCTATAGGTGCCACGCAGTCCAAGCCACTCGAATGCTTATTTGACTTATACAGCGACTGTCTTTTTGATGAACCAGTCAGCGTCTTGTTTTCTTCCAGGTACCAAGTCATGAACCCTAGAGGGGATAGAAGGCTTACTATGCCTTAACGGGACACGAACCGTCAATCAATTGGAGATGCCCGTGAGAGCCGCGTCTTGTTCAAATGCGTCATACTTCATCGCGTACAAATAGGTAGACAACCACTAAGGCTCACATAGATAGAAAAGCACACCTCGCCGTGTTGGACCTTCTCGAGTACCTTCAGAAGAACCGTTAACGACTTCTCACGGTTAACGAACGAGGCGAAGAAGTGCCTCGTTTCGTCTTGCATTTCGATCTGAAATAAATCAATTTTAAGCAAGAGCTTTTGAAATTTTTGGAACTCTCATGAAGTAGATATTTTGTAGGCATTTCCTGACCTACTGTCAAGCCCGGCTCCACTGGAATACTTGACACTAGTCCATAACCAGGCCTACATGGGAATGGGGGGGGGGGGGAAACGCGCCAGCCAATCAGGGCATTGACCATACACTCCCTGTCTGGGTGGTACGCTAGTAATGCGCGTCCTGACCTAGTGTGCTTTCACCATCTCATGTAGGCCACATTAACGACTAGTGCCTAAAATTACAATCCACTTCAGTATCAAAGCTCGATTATTTAAAACAACAACCAAAAAATCTTAAACATTCATTCTACAGTTTGTAGGTTATCGATCGATATGGATGGACCAATCGATATTATTACTTGTTGTGAAGCATATCCACTGCCCGAAATACTTGCGTGGTTGGCTCTAGCGGTTACCTCTGACCCCTTAGTGTTACCAACTAATCAATCAATAACGATCGATATTCATTGGTCATGTGATAATGTTCACGTGCTGTGAAGCTCGCCGAGTGGCTATGTTGCATGATTCCCACTTCCCACGCCCATTTTCGTACAAAAATCAATAACATTGATCGACATTGATTAAATATTCGGTAATGTTCACTTTTTCTGAAGTCTGTCCACCGGCCAACATGCATCGTGAATATCTCAAAGAGTCAATCCTAAGCAGAAATTAATGATATCAACTGATCAGTTGTGGAAGCCTTCGAGTGGCCAGTAATTTTGCACGGACAGACATAGAGACGAACAGACTGATGGATTAACTATCTTGTACGCTATCGTATTCGCATGACGCCCACATTAAGCAGCTAAAATTCTAGCAATGAATTATTGATATCGACTGAATAGTTAACGAAGCTTTTGAGCAGACAGTAATTTTGCGCGTACATACATAAAGACAGGCAACACAGACGCATTTATTAGTGGTCAGATGTTTTCATACACCTGTATCTTCTTTAACGGTTAAATCTAGGCAGAAATTACTGAGTGATTTTAAAAATACTCCAACGGCAATTAAATTTGCGCGGACAGCCTGACGAATTAGCTTTTGTATGCTATCATGCGTGACGACCACCCCGAAAGGTTAATACACTGGGCAGGAGTCAAATACGTCAACTGAGCCGCTCTGAAAGCCTACAAAACGCAGGCAATTTTGCCCAGACAGACATACAGACAGGCAATTGACGCGTTTATGTGCGGTCAGATGGCTCTCATTCACCTTGTCACCTTAAACGGCTAACCCCGAGTAGAAACCAATGATGTCAAATGGGCGGCGGAGCAAGCCCTCGAGCCGCCATTGACTTTGCGCGTACAGACGTACAGACAGACAAACTGACGCATTTATGCCTCCGAGCGGCTAGTAATTTCGTACGGACAGAGAAACAGACAGACAAACCAGCGCATTAGTCGTTTTATGGGTGGTGAGAAGGCCAGATTCACCTGTATCGAGTTGGGGAAGATGAGCGCCGCTTTCTCCTTGGTGACAGCGGTCACGTCGCAGATCGGAAGCACGAGGTTCGTCTCCCAGCCGAAGATGTTCGCGTAGAAGCAGATGTGGCGTTGCGAGATGTACATCCGTCCTTGGCATAGGATCTCACGCTGGTAGGCGCAGGAAAAAGCTGGAATGGGAGGATTCAGGAGAGGAAGCCATAAACCGCTAGAAGGCTGAGCCGCTGCGCATGAACGATCACTGCCAAAAATTGAAAGTCCGTCCCGTTTATAGTCCTTGATGGACAGCTGCAATTCGCGCGAGTAATGCATACGAATCGATTTCTACAGCGCAAACACTCTGCATCAATCAATTCTTATACTTTGTTGGACGGTTCTAGTTGCTGTCGTCGAGCGGACTATGAACAGCAGTTCAGGTTGATCAACTCACAGGCAAGGAACTCATCCGGCTCGGGGCCGATTTTTGCACCGAACAGTCGTCGATACTGTCCGGCTCGTTCTTGATAGGACGGATGGATCAGCTTCTTGAAGATGTTCTTGTTGTTTGATTTTTCCGAGAAATACTTCTTCTTCTTTGCCAAGGCTCGGGAAGGGTTCGCATCATTGTCGCTGAAAAAATAATTTTGATGAGACACTTCGACCAAACGAATTTGGAGCCGTCAAGAAAACCCTAAAAACACGAAGGGCATAAAGGCTGAGCAAAAAAATCCCTTTGAACGGCTTTACTAATCGATTCTACACCATGTTTTAGGTGATTATTCCACAGATAACACGGTACATGTCGCGAAGATGAGCAGCATTGGGTGGAGGAAGCGTGCCAGCCAATCAGATCGCGTCAAATCGGTGTGCCATTCAGAGAAGGCAGGTGTGATCGGCCGGTGCTCTGCTTGGTAATGATTGGCTGATTCGCCACCAACTGCCAATGCTGCCCATCTTTGCGACATGAACCGATAACACCGATAGGGTGCTAACTTGGGGTGTTGAGAGCCTTGGTCTTTAAACCTGTATCTACGCCGAAGAAATAAAGCATATTTTATTTAAAGCGTATTTAACCCTATTGAACAATTCCGGTCCTTCATTATTGGTACTGCAGGGAAATTCTACCTGGGCGGAACGCGTTTTAGCCCTAGTTTATACTTGCGTCGCTGCGAGGCGCGCATCTTGGTCAGTATGCCCCAGTTTATACTTGCGCCGCTGCGCGGCGCGGCACCATGGTCGGAGTAGATATCGACGGGGCGACACGAAAAATCGATATCTATGGCGAACGTGATGCCGCGTCGCGTGGCGGCGCAAGTATAAACTAGGGCTATGGATATTGACCGCGCCGCGCGATAAATCGATATCTATGGCAACCATGATGCCGCGCCGCGTGGCTGTACAAGTGTAAATTAGAGCTAAAGAAGCAGGAGCCAATCACACTTCTGCATGATCAACCGAGGCGTCCAGGAAATCCAAAAACCCGCTGCCGTTTAAAGAATGTTAAGCTTTACGCGGTCTTTTTATCGATTTCTAAATTTCAGGGAACATTTTCTTTTTGAGACGATTTCAGCCGTAGAATTTCTTTAACTGCAACGAACTTCTTCTTCTCGCTGGACGAGTTGCTCGACACGCTGCCGGGAGGAGTTTCCGGCGGAAAGTCTGGACTATCGAGACGTTCGTGGAGCAGATGATCGGATGAGATGGTCCTGAAACGAAAGCAAATTGTCCTACTGTAGCGCAGTAACGTCAGTATTTCCTTCCTATTGAGTAAAACCACAACAAGATGCCCACTGACTGGGAATGAACACCATTAAGGGGCTACTGTACCGCGAAACTTCCCACAAACCCAAGGGAACTCATGCCGTACTTGTTCCCTACTGTTTCATTGAGGCAGTAGGGCCTGTTCATAGTCCGCGACAAGAGCGATGGGATCGCAAAACATATTTATTGATTTTTGTCGGATGGTTTCATGGTATTAATCGATATAGATCCGCCGCGGACTATGAACAAACCCGTAGGTTCAACGTCCCTACTGGTTATCTCTCCTCAACCCCCCCCCCCCCCCCCTCCCAATTGACAGTAGCAGCTTATCACCGGCAATATGCGAACTTTCGCAACTTCCAGTCGTTGCCCCACTCGTCCTCCTGGGATCTCGCACGTCGAAGGCCTCGTAGATGCCGCGGACGCTTCGGACGCGCCGGCGCCGGCGCCGCCCCGTCCATACCCTGAGAATCAGGAGCTGAATGAGTACGGTGGCAAGAGGACACGCGCGAATATATGGGGTAGTACAGTTGCGTGAGAAAGAGAAGGGCAGTGGAAAGGGCGTGTGACAGCTGTCTTGTATCAAAAAAGACTCCGTGGACATCGATAACATACGGCATGGAATGCACAAATCTAAACGGACTGTGAAGCAGCTCAAACGGAAAATAAAGGAGAGTCGGAAAATAGACGCTTTGATTTCATGAGAACGACGGCCTACTACTACTACTATTATACAATTTTCACGTCAAACTTGACATTTTTCAAACCAAATGAGACACTCTTCAAATCAAATTGGACACTCTTCTAAGCAAGCTTGGCGGTTTTGAAATCAAATATCTGGCTAGCGTAGTGTACTCAACTGAATTTCACTGATGTTCTGCACAGTGTTATATACGAGTCGAAAGAGAATGAATTGTTCTGTTAGAAAGCATGATTCGCTTTTTTCCATTTCGATGTCAATTTTTCTCCATCAAAAGTTCAAAAGACGTAGGTTATTTTTATCAACAGCTCCGACTCTTTGATTCATTTTTTAAAACTTGAACCTGGTGACCTGGAAATTAGCAAAATTCAGAATGACCAAATGACCAAATGACCAAAGAACAAAACATGTACTCTCATAGAATGAAACATTTTGGATTTATCCTAGTCCGGGGGGCCACATAACTAAAAAGTATTATATGTAACAGATCCACTTGAGACTTACTGAGCGGCTTCTACAGAGCAACATGGGACCTAAACAAGGAAAGTCACTAAGAAAAAAACTAAAAAATAACACATTTATTGCGGTTGTAAGCAGGCAAAGTTGTGTGCACTCCTCACCATGTTAGATCCTGGTTATAACATGTCAGGCCGCGGTCAGCACGCGGCATGGGGCTTCATGCGCCCTCCTCACCATGTTAGATCCTGGTTATAACATGTCAGCCGGCGGTATGTACGCGGCCTGCCTCCATTCCGTCGCTCTTTGCCCGCCGGTTCGGTTGTAAAACCGCGGCGATTTTTCATTTTTTGGTTATTCTTTCGTTTTTTGGTTTCTTTTAGGTTTCATCTTTTCCACAGGAGCAGCTCGGTAGGTCTCAATTTATTTTTTTACCTACTTTTTAATTATGTGGTCCCCCCGAACTAGGATAGATCCAACATCTTTCAAATGACATAAATATGACACCATGCGAAAAATTGAACAGAGAGAAGCAGCTGTTGTTTGCAAAGGTCACTTTCTCTTCTTTGTAAAAAAAATCAGCATGAACAAATAAACACAACTTTGATCAGCAAAACACTCCCTTTCGAGCGACCCTTTTTTTAAAAATTTCCTTTACAAAACTAAAATAAAAATACTACCGAAAATTAGGGGCTGTTGGTAAAAATAATTTATGCCTTCGTGTTAAATGCGTGAAAATTAACGAAAGTCAAGGCGAACAAAAAACCCAACACATTCTTGTAGAGCAAATTATCGCCTTTCCAACTGTGTATAACACTATGAAAAAACTCAATACATAATCAGAGAGAAGGAGCTGCCGGCAAAGGTAACTTCTCGTTCGTTTGACTTTTTAATTTAATGACCTAAGAATTGACAAACATCGAAATGGGAAGAATGCGAAACGTATTTTCTAGTAGTTTTCTTAAATCTAATTTTTTCTGACTTTCTTGAAAGGTGACCTTAAAGTCCAGTTTGACGTAAAAAATACATCAAAGTTGAACGTTACACCTGTGCATGAGCATACTAGTTTCCTTAGCCAAATATTCAGAATTCCGAAATGGGATCTATCCTAGTGGAAAGGGGGTACTTGTCTTATACAACGGCGGCAATACTGAAAGTGAACTATTTTACAACGTCGACATCTCCGCTCGCCCACGAGAAAGAGAAGACTTTTCCCTACAACTTGTTGGCCGGAACAGGCCATACTGTTCGCACTTCTTCCGCTTTTCCGGTGGTGCCCTCCCCTTCCGACTAGGATAGATCCATGAAAAGCTTTGTCAAACTGGGAGGGAGCGGAAGAACATCACACAGACATAAAACCTAGGAGGAAGTAGATCCGGTGGCAACACTTTGCCTGTCGCACGGAAGACCACTAGACAAGGCAGTGTTTATTTGAACAGCCGATAAGAGATGCACATCAACAGTCGGGTATCGACAGCATATGCCATGCAGGTGGTAAGAACCTTTGAAACCCGAGTTTCAAAACAGAAGAGTGAGACACCCCTCTTCAGGACGACTGCCGGCCCATATCAGAAGGGTGCTATTGCCTGACTGACTCTGATCAGATGATTGGCGGCCCTTGACACTTCTGATAACAGCCAGAGAGTGCATCAGATTAGATGGACAACCAGCCGTTTGCTGCGGGGTTGAGCAAAGAAGAGCGCAATGGACTTCTTCTGAAGCGATAAGGCTCCAGAAATAGCCAAATGAGGTACGGTACAGTAGGTGAAGAAACTCACAGCGGTGACGAGCCGGCAGAGGACTGCTCGCGGTGCTTCTTGATGGCGAACGAGCGATAGCGCCGTTCAAGACGCTTCTCGTTGTGATCGCCGAGAAGCCGAGCACTCAGGCTGCGCTTCAGCCTCTTGATCGGCGAAATGAGGGCGTCAGGCACTTTCTGACCACGTCTGGACGCCAGAAGGGCCTTCACTCCTTCGCCCACCTGCACACGCTGTCTGGACGCCGACGACGACTGCTCGACCAGTGGAGGAGGCGGTTCGTCATCAGTGATTTCTGGCTTGGATGTATGCCTTCGGAGTCGAGCCAGCAATGCGGAGGCCTTCGATGGCTTCAGGCTGGAGCTGCGACACAGCTCGTCGCCACCGCCGTCGATTAGTCCGTTGCGAATCAGAGATGAGGAGGATGATTTCGTCAAAAGCGGCATCTTCCGATGGGCTAGCGGATGGCGTATGAATGATTCACTCGAGAACGTCACTGTCACGTTCTTCTAATAGAGTTACTTCCCCATACAATCGGCAGTGTCTCGGGAACATGGTCCTCTGTTCGCAGGCGCATTAGGCAGCCTTACCCGCCTAGTCTCACGCCAATATTGGGGAGCTGATACCCGTCGTCGAGACAGCGAACACCTCAACATAGACGGGGGGAAGTGGAGTAGAAGGAGAGGTTCACTGCCAGCAAGGGCTCTCAAGCTCTCATCAACCGCAGGTCCTTCTGAAGCCGCTTCTGGAGCCAAATTGGTCTCCGTCTCGTCGTCAGCTCATGATAGGCTTCCAAAAGATGCTGCTGTCGGACTAGACGGATGAGATTATGGAGGGCTTTAGTCCAGTGGCTGTGGATACGCCATGCATTCTGCTCTTGCTGAGCTTGGTGTTCTGACGCATTTCAGCTCAACAGTGACTTCTAGAAACCATTCAAAGCCCATCGATCTTTCGGTGCAATTGGCTCCCAAGCGTTCGTCCTAACCAGCGTGGGTTTCCCCTTTCCTTGACCCGATTTCGAACCAAGAAGTCGAAACATAGCACTTGTTCTACAGTTGAATGCACCTCGATTACGGCATCTGTCAGCAATCAGTCGCCCTCACAGGCTAATGGCTGAGACTTCGTCTGATTTAATTCATGATAATGATCGCTATCGATCAGCCAAGGCCGCGTGTAGTGCGGTCGGAGGAGGTGCCGGCTGTTGCGTGCACCCGATACAAGGTTTCTGGTTCAGATTTCCAACGAAGCCTTCCATCCTTCCCGGTGAACTGGTGCCAGACCTGTCTGGAAGGATAAAGCCCTGACCTGTTTATCGGCTGGCTACCGCAAGTCATTCTATGGCCAAATACGTATTCAAATCGCTTCCACGACATCCCGTAGAAGTAGAATGCGTGGCGCATCCCAAAAGGGATTGAGTAACGCCGTCCTTTATGGTTCATCCTTTATCGATCAGCCGATAGACACCATCATTTACTTGTTGTGATTTCTGTTCAACGACCTTCTAATGGCCATCTCTGAGTAAAAGTCGATAATGCCGATCGATACTGATCGTCCAATAATGTTTGAGTGATTTACGCCTCAAATGTTACTCCTGGCCACGAATCAATAACCAAACTTAGCTGTTGAGAAAGCAGCAACTAACTTTGCGCGAACGAACGGACAGTTGGACAAACTGACAGGCTCTTGGATCTATCCTAGTCCGGGGGGGGCACATAAATAAAAAGTATTATACGTAACGAATCCATTTGAGACTTACCGAGCGGCTCCTACAGAACCACATCTAAACCTAAACAAAAAGTCGCAAAGAAAAAAAAACGAAAAAACACATTTGTTGCGGTTGTAAGCAGGCGAAGTTGTGTGCCCTCCTTACCATGTTAAATCCTGGTTATAACATGTCGGCCGGCGGTCAGCACGCGGCATGCCTCCATTCCGTCGCTCTTTGCCCGCCGGGACGGTTGTGAGCCGGGGCGATTTTTTATTTTTATGTTTGCTCGTTCGCTTTTTACTCCCTTTTAGATTCCATTTCGTCCTCTAGGAGCCGCTCGGTAAGTTTCAATTTATTTTGTTGCCTACTTTTTAGTTATGTGCCCCCCCCCCCGGACTAGGATAGATCCCAGGCTCTTTCATACGCAGTACGATTTAGACGATTAGTTAGAAAGAACAGAGAACTCCAAGTACAGCTAGGCGAAAAGTGATTAGCGTTTCTTGAAGCCGAAGAGATGCGCCACGCACTTCGACAAAATATCCGAGAGACGTATCCGTTTCTGCAACGACTTAATGGACGGGGCAGCGAAACCGCTCCAGCAACCGCTTCTTTCAGATTCAAGACTCCGAAGAAAACTACGGCATTCGCCTATCCAAAGTCACACCGCGGTGTCGAACCTTAGCAACTCCGAACACGCGCAATCGACGCGCGCTACTGGCCTTTGGGCCATTATGACTTCACTTTGCTGTCACAATCGGAAAACCTTAAGCGTCGAGCCGTCCATCAACTGCCACTTCGACGGTCGTCATGCTATTGCTCGATCGGGTGCCAGCAACATCTGCATTCGTCCCTGTCACGTGCCAGAGTGGCCCAGTGGATTTCGCTTGCCGAAGGGATGTCAACAGATCGTATAACTCGTTCAGGATCTTCATAAAGACGTCCGTGCAAAGCCTTGGGTCTTGAGCGTGCTAGTGTTCTTTTGACACCCTCCCGAAACCTCTCGTTTCCTGGGGATGCCAGCGAAACGCATTACATTGCTGGCCCACCTAATTCTCGATGGCTTAGGTGAAGTCGCCAAATTGGAGAGAATCGATTATCATCGCCGATGCCGTTGTCGAGCATTCATAGGAAAGAGGTACAGTTAGAATGTGCGCTGAAACGAAGCGCATAAGGTGTAAATGGAGTTAAACACCGAATCTCGCGAGTAGCCCGAATCGATTTTTGGACCAGTCATTGCTCAGGCGATCTAAAAGCCTAAGCCTCGAACCGCTCCAGGGTACAGTGTGTGATCTGTCCATCAAATGGGCAGAAGCGCTTGCGTAGGCCAAGCAGCATTCCAATAGGCACCTCCACATCCCACAGAAGTAGGATGCGTGGCGTGAATGATCCAATTCCACGTCAGAGGACCCATTGGCGAACCTAACTGCTTTCAGAAGCTACTCCAATCCGAGTCCTTAAGCGCTGTCACGGGAATCACTAACCTGAACACGATGTAGTCGTCGGATGCGCAGCGTAGGTACCATGACATACGAGACGAATGACTCACAGCAGTACGCTGTCGGGTGGGCTGCTAAGCCGATTTGTAACTCGGGTCTCCGGGGGAGCGGGTAGAGCGATGGCATCGCAGAAAGGGACATCACCACCGCGGGGAGAGGCACGGACAGTTAAACAGCGAACGGATTCGAAGCGGTTCAAATTCAGCCGACGTCGACGACGACAATCGATGATGGACACACTTCAACAAGTGACGTCAGCGTTAGAAATCGTCAGCGAGTGAGACTGTTTGCGAGGGAGACTTCGTAGGTTCCATTGGGAGCGAAGAGAGTATCCACAAGCCTAAGTGGCTGCCTTAAATGGACGGAAGCGACGAAAGTTTTTCGTCCTGAAACCGGTTTCGACGTCGTGAACGACGGAAGTATAAACTCGGTCTGATGACGTCGGGGATGCTTGCACTTGAACACAAAAGGAAATAATTCATGAGAATTGCTCTCAGGGAACGCCTCAAAGTTCGTGACGTCGGCGGACATTCGGCTCAACCTTCAGAAGAGCTTCTTGCATGTCACCGGTATGCTCATGCATATAGCTTAAATAATTTGTGCACGCGTCTGTCCGTTCGTCCACTCAAAATTAACGACCGCCAAATGGACTTTTCAAGATCTGACAGTATCAGGCAGTGATTCAAGCTAAATCACTATGTGTCGGTGTTATGGAATACATAGCAGAATAACGCCGTGACTGCGTCTGTTTGTGCGTCCACTGAAAATTACTGAGTGATGTATAAAATCACAACACATGAGAAGGATGCATCAAACTTTCAATTCCGATCAAAATGGAACAAAGAATAAGCGTCGTTTTGAGACAGCGCTGCGCATACTAGATGTGGTCGAATTAATCCGTAGTTATGTGTGTTCCAATGCGTCCACTCAAAATTAATGGCCGCTGTATTGGCTTTGAAGCATTTGAGCATGACTGGTCAATCCGTTAGTTCTGATCGATATAGGACAAAGAATAAGAGTGGGCACTCAGGAAATACCATGCAGGCTACGTCTTACTGATGCACTCCATTTATGGGTTTGTTTGTGCGTCCACTCGAAAATAATGACCGCTACGTAGGCTCACATAGGTTCAAAGGATGTGAATCGAATCAGTCAACTAGTCAATCCTTCAATTTCGGTCAAGATAGAATAAAAGATAAGCGCTGACGTTCAGAAGGTGCCATGTCGGCTAACTTAGCTGAGATAATGCATCCATACCTCCGTCCCTCTGTCCATTCCAAAATTAATGACTGCATTAGTGGTCTACATAAGCTCAAAAAGAGATTAGTCAAGCCTTCAACCTCGGCCAGATGGGAAAAAGGATAAGCGCTGGTTTTCCGGAAGTGTCATGGAGGCCATGCTTAACTGAAATAGTCTCTCCATGCATCCGTCCTTGTGTCCACTCCAAATTAATGGCCACATAGGTGGTCTAGAGAAGCTCAAAGCGGGATTAGGCAACCTTTCAATTTCGGTCGAGTTGGGACAAAAAACAAAAGCTAACGAAAGGAATCCCGCAGGATACGCTTAACTGAAATAATCCGTCCAAGCGTCCATAGGTGTGTCTAAACAAAATTAATGATCGTTGTGATAACCTACAACAGGATTGATGATGGCTTAAACCTTGATATGGGACGTAGAATAAGCGCTGGCGTTAGGAAAGACCATAGACGCCAAGCTCGATTGGATTAGCCTGTCGAATTATCCGTTCATGCGTCCAGTCAAAATTAATAACCGCTGGACGGGCTTTACAAGGTTCGACGGCATCAGTCACTAATTCAATTTCGATCCAATCGAAACGAAATATAAGCAACATCGTTGAGATCAACTGAATTTCTCAATTAATCCGTCTGTATGTCCGTCCCTGCGTCCACGCAAGATTAATGGCCATCGGATGCGATGCACAGGATTTGAACCCGAAAGTCAACCGTTCAGCGTCGATCGATATATGGGAGAAAGAATGAAGCATCGATGCCGCTCAAAACCCTGGGGATGCGCCATGCCTTCCACTCCAAGCTAATATCAGACGACTAACGACTTGAACTTGCTGTGACCAGCCGATGTGACAAGTTAGCGCCTCTTATCATTCTTCCCAGGCAATCCTCATACCTATTCACCCAGTGCGGTGTAGTTGAAGATTGGATGACCACGGAGCAGAGCTGAACTTTGAGTACATTCACCGTCAGTGGAAAAACGGGCGACTCCTGTTGACTGTGCTGCTGGCCCCGATAGCTTTACTAGCTAGAGTAATTCTGCGCAGTTAAGAGTGAGAGTGAAAGGCTATGGAATTGGATGAGGAGAGCTAGTGGTATGAGAACGAAACGGCAATAGAGCCGTTCCATGCAACATCTATGGATCGGATGGCTGCTGTACAGGCCGCAAAGAACGATCTCTTTGGCGTGATTTCATCTACAACTACTAATCCACAAATGAGCTCCACTCGCACAACACATCTCAATGCATACAGCAGCATACTGATCCCATGGTGTTCATAGGACCAGCTAAAGAAGTAGGAGATAGTCAACACGATGCCGACAGAGCTTGGAGCATCCAACAACTCAAGAAATGGACTGCAATCGTAGCAGAATGTCGCCGGTGGATTCTATAAGAGGAGATCATTTCAGTAAGAGCTCCTACTGTCCAATAACACTAAAGGGGTTTCATAAATCAAAATGGCCTCATGCCGGGTTAAACTACAGACTCAATAAGACGGTTGGAATAATGTTTTGTCCAAGGAAAATTTGGAGTAACTTTCTGTGAAATCTCTATTTCAGCTGCTCGAATGAATAACATTAAATAATTGAATAAACTTTTTGAATCTTTTGGAAAACAAAAATAAATGGCACATCGTTTTAAAGCGTAAAAAGGCAGCAAAACATATAATTCATTGAAAGAACAGATCGCGCCATGCACTCGGAAAGCACCGTTGCGATTTTTATTTCATCGACAGCGTAATTACTGCTCACACAAAGCATCAAAGTGACGATATGTGTGCCTTGTTCAAGTGTTTTTCTTCTACCGTTTACAGGTGTGAGACCCCATGAAAACAAATTTCGTTATTAGGTTGTCCCGAAAGTTCTCAGCGTTTTGTGTTACTATTTTTCATTCGTCTATTATTAAGTAAAAATTCAACCAGCATTGTGCATTAGTGCTACTTTCTGTACAGATTTTTTCGCTCTATCTGACCAAATGACTTATACTTCAACGTTGCTTTCTATTTCTGTTCTTAAAGGGCTTATTGAAGTATGTGGAAGGAGCAATTCCGGACGATATTTTATTTCGACTTCAAATTGGGACAGTCCGCAGCCGAGACAGCTCGACAAATCAGTCAAGTGTGAGGCCTAATCGTGTTGAAGAAAGCACTGTGCATCGGTGAATCAGTAAATTTCGGACCAGAGATTTCAGCTTCGAAGATGACCCCTGTAGCGCTCGACCTATAGCGATCCTGGGGCCGTATGCTATTCTCGCCCGACTCGGGGATGGTACCCGGCGCGACAAATACGGGTATCATCCCCGAGTTTTGACCATCCCGCACCATCTTATGCACACCTACGGGGATGGCAGAGATGGCCCCGGGGATGGCAGAGATGGCAGAATAGGGTAGAAAAGCAGAGGATTTCCACTGGAGTGCCACTATCACGGCTGTGAGCTGCTCATAGCTAGGGAGTGAATTTAGTGATTCCGAATCAGAGTATTCACCGTGCAGTGTTTAGAGAGATGTATTATCAGAGAGGGGGTCCACACTGTGTAGAACAGAACACAGAACATTTAGTGAGCTAAAAATGATGCAAAATCAGCTGAGCACAAGAGATTGCAGCAAAAGTGTGCTCTTTGAAGACTTACTAAGTCTTCTTCCTTGAATTGCATAAAGTGAAAAGTGCCCTTTTTTCTCAAAGTGAGTTAGTTCATTCATTGAGAAGACATTATATATTTCATCCAAATATCCCGTACCTTTCTATCAAATTTTTAGTTAATTTCCCAATTGCCCTTCTTTTTTTGGTACACGAAGTTCATCCCAAGCTACAAGTACACGAGCTGAAAAAAGATTCTTGAAACTTTTTTGAGTGTGAGTTTTGCATTTGACAGAGGGCACAATTTTTCTACAGATGCAAATGATCATTCAGCTGAAACGAACACAATAATGAATAAAAAAGCTATTTGTAGGAAAAATCTCTATTTTTTACTACCAGCTTATCTTTTTATAATTTCTAGAGATTGAGACTAATTCGCATGAAGTAGGAGTTTTACTTATATTTGTTTTAGTGGCTTGCTTACTCTTCACTGAAAAAAAAATTACTTCACCCTATAGAGTGCACTAAAAAGTTTAGCTTTATATCTCATTTTCTTTGATTTCCGGAGGTTGTACACCTATCGCGAACTATTTTATGTTCCATTAGTAATTCTTCAAATGTCGGCTATGAAAACCTGTATTGTGCCTAATGAGATATTCCACATGGGTGCCTTGAAAAGTGCCCTCTTCATCGAACAGTGTTCATCTCAATGTAAGAAAACGATTGTCGTAGTAAATATTCGCAACCGATGAGACGCGTCGCAGCAGCTGATCGTAACTACCGCGCTCTGCTGCCGATTCCGCGGATAGCCATTAGAACTAACCACTTGCTCCGCTGACAATATGCCAGCTCCTGCTGGAGTACCACGCAAACTTGCACATCAATCCGTGCCGAGACTGCTTTCGTCGCTGAGGGGGACATCGGAGATGGGTTGTGCGCTCTTCGAGCGCAAAACTCGGCTAGGGGAGGGACTCCGGGGTGTGGGCCATCCAGGCGGCTCGTGCCAAGAATGCTTTCGTCGCTGAGGGGGACATCGGAGATGGGTTGTGCGCTCTTCGGGACTCCAGGGTGTAGTGCGTCCAAGGTGCTCGTGCAGGAACCGCTCCCGTCTCCCAGTGCTCTCCTGTAGCGGCGGTGGAAGAGCCACGATCCGCCACCGACCGCTCAACGACCCTCCTCCATATCGACTGACCATGGTGTCGATGGATATCGAAAATGGCCACGTCGATATGACGCGATATCAGGAAAATCTGGTTAGATCTAAGTAAGACCGATTCCGCGCTCCAACGCCTCATTCTCGTTGCGTCCCCGGCTCGTTCCGAGCACATTTCTGGGGGGGGGGGGGGGCGCCGTACCCGACTATCGACTACGTCACCCGTCCCCGAGAGCGCTCGGGGAGAGATGTGCATACCGAGGAGGTGGGCGGAGACCGCCTCATACCCGGCCGGGGACGGTTGGGGAGAGAATAGCATACGACCCTTGGACAACGAGTTGAAGGAATTGGTGGAAGGTGAACCATCCCAAACAGTTCGCGGGATCATGGAAGAGCTAGACGTCAGTAGAACTGCTGTTCCGGATGCTTCGAAACGCCTTGAGAAGGTGAAAAAGCTCGAAAAGCGGGTGCCCCTCGAGTTGAGCGAACGGCAAAAATCGTCACGTTTCGAGATTTATTCTTCTCTACTTTTACGCAACAAAACTGACCCGTTTTTGAATCGATTCATCACTTGTGATGAAAAGTGGATTCCGCATGATAACACGAAACGTTCCGAACAGTGATTGGACGGCGACGAACCCCCTAGGCATTTTCCAAAGGCGAACCTCCATCAAAAAAGGTTAGGGTCACTGTGTGTTGGTCGGCGGCTGGTGTGGTCCAATACTTTTTGGCACCTGGCCAGACGATCACAGCAGAGTCCTACTGTGAGGAAAATTGCGTCAACTTCAGCCAGCATTGGTCAGCAGAAGAGGCCCGATTCTTCTGCATGATAATGCCCGCCCACACGTTTCACAAAACACCATTCGAAAATTGAACGAATCAAGGGCTGAAGTTCTGGCTCATCCGCCATATTCTCCAGACCTCTCACCAACCGACCACCACCTTCTCGAACACTTTCAGAACTTTCTCGCTGGTAAAAACTCCTTCACCAATCAGAACCAAGCGAAAACAGCTTTCGTGGACTTTGTCAGATATCGACCACCAAATGTTTTCACTGATGGAATAATTCGACAGGTGGCCCGTTGGTAAATGTGTGCTGATTCGAACGGCGCTTATTTCGACTAAATTCGATGAGATTGGAGAAAGTTATGATAGCTCAAAGTAGCTCAAACACTCAAAACGCTGAGAACTTTCTGCACAACCTAATGTTAATCGAATAAAAATCGCTACGTCTTAGACGAGGGCATGGCGCATCCTCTTCTTTTCGATCTAAACAGCCACCTTCCCGCTCTTCAAAACAAGCTCTAATCTGAAAAATAACAATAATAAAAATAAATATAAATAATAATAAATAATAATAAATAATAATATAATAAATAACATAAACCAAAAGAGCTCCATGACATCCTTCGGCACAGATAAAGCTTTAAACCATTATTTCCTACTCGGAGGAAATCTACGTTCCTCAATAAGTATATTTCGGTAGAAACGTTAGTTCAAAGAAGAGGATGAAGCGAAGAATCCAAGTGCAACTTCTGGGGCGGAGACGAGGACTAGGACTTCAGTACAAGAGCGTAGAGACTACGTGACGTGACAGACCGGCCGCCGGCGACTGGCCTAACCATGCGACTCGGCTGCCGGCATTTCAGCGACACTGATAAGATAACCAAGCGTCTTCTGGGAATTTCGACGCCAGCCCTGATGGAATGGAAACTTCTGGAAACCGACGTGCCAGAAAGCCTACAGGAATTGCTTATTAGGCGATACAAGGGAAAAAAACGCCCTGTGTCGTGTAGGGACGTACAAGGCTCCTTACGTATAGGCACAGTGAGAGGGGTAGCTGGTCTTTAAAGGAGTTGTCAAGCTTAGAAGATGATTTTGCGTGAGGAACATCGGACGAACATCGTTAGGAAACAGAATGCATGGCGCAACCACAGCCTTACTCCACGCAGAACAACAGAGGGTCAAAGTGCTCCGTAGTCTGTGCAGAAGGCGATAAGCGCCCGCTGAACTATGTTCCGGATAGGCTCAGACAGCTCGTCATACTACGCTACAAGGAAGAGACCAGCCTTCAGAAGGGTTCGAGGCTTCTAGGGCCTTAGTAGCACTGGAAAGCAGTGCAGTTGGACACATTGAAATAGTAAAAGACGCGGAACGCAGGCAGGCCCGCCTATGAAAGGCCTAATAGGCCTCATTACTGGCCTGGTGGAGCAAACGAAGCATTGAATGAACTCACTTGAGCGACTTGTCCGAGGAGGCAATCGACGGAATATCATCTTCTGAGCAGTCAATTGTATTCGCACGTCTAAATCAAACGATATAAGCGCCTGTAAACAACAACAACGATTTGAAAGCCATAGATGTCGCGAATACGCATAGCAGGGGGTGCGGGTACTAGCAGAGAGGGTGCGGGAACGCGCCGCTATTCCTGACGTAAGCGAGGTGCGGCTGCGCCGGTGCCTGATTGGCTGGCGCGGTTACTATAGGAACAGCCGCTCGTTCCCGCACTCCTGCGGTGCGTCTTCGCGACATGCACCAAAAAATGATCCTTTGATATTCTGACTACAACCCGGTTCACTTTTTTCCTTATGGAAAGCTTACAACTGGACAAAGAATTCATGAATCCAAGGCAACTGACTTTTATTCCAGCAATCCCATGTCCAATACGAAATAAAGTTGGAAGGGGCCAAAACTGCCCCTAGCAGACTTCATAAAAAATCTGTTGAACTGAACTTTGGGCTACACACCCGCTGGACGAGAACCCTAACCGACTGGTGAGGGAAGGGGGGGGGGGTAAAAGGGATACCGGAAAATCCGTCAATGCAATGGTCAGGCTTAGAAAACCCTACACAAACGATATGACACTCTTCATGTTCCTCGAAGAAAGGGCACTCACTGAGTCACTCTGGCACGCAATATGCTTAGATAAACGCTGCTGGCGGCTGATTGGGCATTTCGACGATCAATGCGAAGACTTGTGACACAGGTGTACCGGCAGAACATGCGCAGAATTTCAGCGTCTAGGCCTCCTGGGGTCGAAAAATTGGCATAGGAATTGTTTGGTGAAGACGAAGGATGGTCGGCTTTATTAGGAGGTCAGTGTGAAGGCCAAGTGCGCATCCTGAAGGCATCTGTGACACCTCAAAGAAGTAGGACGCGTGGGACGACAAAGGATTCATTAAGGCGAACCTTTGTCCTTCAATCCACTTCTATTCTCTACCCTTCCTTTATTCGATACATCATATAGGGGCCAATATACATTGACCTCCAATAGTCCGGTGCATGGCGCATTCCAGGATTGATTGTTCTTGATAGGGACTACTGTTAACAATGGTAAGGCAGACGCTGAAGAATGATCTATCTAAGAAATGGAACACCATCTGTTCAATATCGGCTGACCCAGCTCGATTGCACCACTGTGGAAGTGGAGTGCACGGCGCAACCCATGGACTTCGCTACCATGGAATGCTGCTGCAAAGAGGCCACGACGCGCTCTCACCTGCTGGTCATCGAGGCGAACCACTTCTTCAACGGCAACCTCGACTTGCTCACTGGAAACTGTGGCGTCGACGGTGAGTGCAGAAGCTGAAGGAGTGCCCGATTCATCAAGAAGCGCCGAAGAGGCACACCAGAGGATATCAGACTTACCAGATTTCCATTCGTGTCAAGCAGTTTGCTCGAATCGTCGAATGAAATCGACCGAGGTAGTTTCCTAAATGAATGGTGTTGAACCCTCTAGGTCAAAAAAATATTCAAAAACCTGTTGAAGAGCACCAGAAAAGTCGGCAAAAAAACGACCCATGCCGCAAACTACTTAATCCAACATCACTTTTCCTATTTTATATACTGTTAGATTTAAAAAGTTGTTCGACTTCGAAGACTACTATTTGGAAGTAATTTTTCTATTCATGTTTAAAGCCGTTTTGGAACTGATCTATTCCGAAAAATGCTGCTTAAATGGCTTTTTTTTCGGTAATGTTTTTGGTTTTCTTTAATCGAGCAGTGCCGGAAGAGAGGAGGGCCACTGCAATACTATTTTCTATGATTCTAATCGTAAGTTATTTTACATACGAGAGTGCGAAATGTAAAACTATTTACCTGCTATTTTTTCAATGAACTTTTAAAGAAAACAAAAATTGATCGAGCCTACTACTATTCAAATGCTATTTTTTAGGCTACTTTTTCATTTTCTCCAATCGAAAGTGCTTGAAGATAGTATTGTAATGCTATTTTTCTATAATTTTAGGTTTTTTAAAAATCTACTCATGCCGTAAAATACTATCTCAATTTTATTGTCAACATTTTTAAATAGTTCTCTAAATCGACCGAATTAAAGGATAAAGGACGGCGTTACTCAATCCCTTTTGGGATGCGTCACGCATTCTACTTCTACGGGATGTCGTAGAGGCGATTTGAATGCGTATTTGGCATACAATGACTTGTGGTGGCCAACCGATGAACAACTCAGCGCTTTATCCTTCCCAGACACGTCTGGTACCAATTCACCACCCCCGGAGGGATGGAAGGCTTGGTTGGCCTGGGCGGGAAATCCGAACCAGGAACCTGGTATCGGGTACAGCCGACAGTCGGCGCCTCCCCCGACTGCGCTACACGCGCCCAAATCGACCGAATTATGTTATTAAAACGCAATTTTATATTTTTTGTAAAAAAACCTAAAAACTGAACCGACGCCAAAACTACTACTTAAGTGCTAATGTTTTTATTTATTTTTCTAATCTTCTTTTTCAAGTTTTTCTCAATCTAGCAAATAAAATGACTTTGGATGAGGGAAAGGGAAAGAATAATGAATTATGAGCAAAATTTTATCTGATACAGGATTCGAACTAGAAATCGTAACTTCTCCAGGTTATTGGAGGGGGTGAGACCAGATTTTGACCTGAAAGAATAGGGCACGGGTTCAAGTCCCTCAAGAATAAGCTTGCTCACAATGGAGAGCCTTAATGGCCTGACAGAACCAATATCACTTCTTCGGATTAGGTCACAGAGGAGGTTTAGGCGAATGACTTATTGTTAGTGTTCTTCTTGCCACGTCAGCGATAGGAAGACCTGAGCCACTTTGGCACGCGACTGCGTGCGATGAAGAGAGACATTGTCAGAGCCGATTTCTGGCTAAACAATGAACACGACACTTGGAATCTGAAGCGAAAGAACGTATTGCGCAAGCAGCAATCATGCTGGAGGCGCATGGAACCAGCCCGACGTTACGATACCTCCACGGGCGGAAACTGCGTATACAGATGCTAATCTGAAGGACAAAGAACCGTATTCTAAAAGAGGAAACAGTTCCCTTGGACCAGCCTGCCCACAACACGCTAAATCTTCACTGAACCCGTTCCAGTCGAGTGTAACACTCTTTTTTCCTATTAATCGAGTTATTCCTCAAATTCGTCTGTTGAACCGTCCGCGAAAAATTAATGGGAGTGCTGCGTCGAGTTCCGCCTTAATCACCCGTACCTACCATCGTGAGAAAGTTCAAAAGAGGATGTCAGGATCGTGATCAGCACTTCAGCTAACCCTCTTGGGCGAAGTTTGAGGGAAAATTTTTTTCGACCTCTCCGACATCTGGAGTCATGAAAGTACACCAGTACCTATTTTTGACCTACCAATCAATATCGATCAATATATGTGATTTTTAGTCACAAGTGACCGAAGATGCTTGTTTATTTGTTGTTGTGCAGAATTGTACCGCTACAGTATTCCAAAAAATTTTGTCAAATAAGGTGCATCAGGGCGTCAAAGCATAAATGCGATACGGCGCCGAAAACCGATATCTATGTGAACAACGAGGCAGCCACCCTGCGCGGCTGTTCAAGTATAAGTATAAACTGCCGCCACCTTTTAGGAGGAGAGCGGAAGTATAAAAACCCCCTTACAAAGCCGCTAGAAAATGAAAACCATTTCTAGTGGGATAACATAAGATGTTTATGCGAGACCGTGCAAAGTAACATTGACCAAATCACCGAATAGGCAACTAATCGTAAGTTCTCGAAGAAAAAGCCTGTCACCTTCGATTTGTGTCGACCAGTGTCAGCATAACGAGCGCCGCAACCGGTTCGGTGGTTTCCTGAAATCGAGCAGTAGATCTTGTGACTTCGTGGAAAACAAATCGGTGACGTCGTATGGAGAAAAAAGGCTAAACGAAGATTGAGGTTAAGACTGGGCTCCCCTTTATACTCCTGACGCTGTGCGACGCGCAAAGTGGCGCAATTGATTGCTTGCGTCGCTCGATCAATAAGGCCTCTGCACATAGCGTAGTGTCGCTCAGTGTGGGAAAATAAACGGTACCTAACAGCGCAATCGCATTGCGTAGCGACGGAACTCTAAACGGCTCACAATAAGGTTAAGGTGACACGGCTGGATAGGAGAAGGCGGTATATGCCGCGCAAGTGAGCAGCATTGGTAGGTGGGAATGCCTAAACCAATCAGGCCGCATGGAATGGGCCTGCCGTTCAGAGAGGGCGTATTCAGTCGGTACCTTGATGGATTGGCATGCGTTTGGGCCGTGCTCTGTTTGGTTATTATTGGCTGGCGCTCTCTCACCTACCAGTGCTGCTCACCTACGCGACATGTACCGAGAGGGCCTTCAAAAAAGCTGCTGTAATCTACGTAAAATCACAGAATCACAGAAGAATCTTAATTTCCTCAGGGTAAGCCATGCACTTTACTTAATAGTCACAGAATTCGGTCACTTTGACTTCTTCTCTGGCCTACAATTCGACTTAGAAAATGAATTGATCTACAGTCTTCGCTCTTCAGCTCGCTTTCCGATCTCGAGGCGCGATACTGGACCCTGAATCACTCGCGCTGACGCATCATGCAACGTCTTCAGAGCTGAGTCATATGCACTCTTAGGGGAACACACCAAAACATCTACTAATTGCAGTGTTATCGCCGAACAGGAAGGTACATACCTCCGTTGTTCTATGCTCTAGTTTAAGTAGAAGGCGCATCGCAGCGTAGTCATGCGTGCGGCTCATGCGTGCCTCCCCCCCCCCCCATTCCAGGTTCTTGGTTCGACTTTCGCCCCAACCAACGGAGCTTTCCGCCGCTCGGGGCTCGGCGAATTGGTACCAGACCTGTCCGACAAGCATAAACACTGGTTTTGCAGGCAATATACGACGCATTCCAAATGCCTCCACAATATATCCCTTAGAAGTAGAATGCATGGCGCATTCTATTTGAAAACCAAAGAAAAACCCCAATCTTGGTCCTTTACCCCTACATCTACCTATCTACATGGAATATTATTTCTTCACTAAGAGCACACTGTAATAAAGCGGTCGGCCATTAATTTTGCGCGGACCAACACAAGAATATGCGAACGAAACATTCGTCCTTTACCCTCATATTTCCTCATAGAGGTAGGCTATTATTTGTTCGCCAGCAACCACATAACTGAGGCTCCGTATGAAGCGAGCGGCCATTAATTTAACGCGGACAATCAAACGGACAAACAAGCAAACAGGACGATCAATTCCCTTTTACGCACCAGGATGATATTTTCTAGTGATACTTAAACCTTTTAGTTTGTCTCATTTTTCAGCCATATGTAGTGGGTAGCGCAATTGGGGAGGGGTTCGACTCTCACGTACACTCCGGACCAATTTCTAAGGTTCGGGTCGGGAGCATTCCTATCAAGCCTTCCATCTCTCGAGGTCATACTGCCAGACTTATCTCATGAGAGAAACACGGTGACTTGCCGATCGGCTGACCGCCGCAGTACGCGTTAAACTAACGTCATAACAACTCGTAGAAGTATAATGCGAGGCGCATTCCAAAGTGTGATTGATTAAACCGTTCGTTATTTTTCTTTTTAGTTCTAAATTTAGATTAACACTCGCGTTCCAGCAGTTCAGGGGCAAACGACACTCCTAGCTGAGGCTTCGCACGAGGCGGCTAGTAATTTTGCGCCGACGCACACATGGAAAAATGGAGAAACGGCGGAGGGACATTAATGACTTAAACCTAGCATGACAGAAGCGGAAGCGAATGTCAATCTTTATGGTGTCAGCTGAACGTGAAGTGAGCTGGTAGGTGGTGCAACTGCAGTTCAAGTTGGGTGGGACCAAGCAGAACAAGTTCATGTCGCGAAGGTGGGCAGCATTGGGAGATGGGATCGCGCCAGACAATCATAACCAAGCAGAGTACCAAACGTACACGCACCAGCTAATTGAGGTACCGACCGTACACCAATTCTCTGAATGGCACGCCCATAGGATACAGTCTGACTGGCATGAGCGCCCCCACCTCCAAATGCTGCCCAAATTCGCGACATGTACCCCAGCACATAATGACATACTTGTGTAGGTTAAGGTAAGTTCGACAGGGTTGAACACGTGACAGAGGCATATACAGAGGTAACAATGAAAGGCTCCCAACGCAAGGTGGGCTTTTTCGATGCTATTTTGACAAAATATAGGGCCGTGTGAGCGGAACCCAGAATCACAGATAGTTTTTGCTGAACGCTTCTTTAAAGACCTGAAAAAGGGCTGTGAAAACGTGTGCGCAACACTCATCAACCCCCATGACACCCCACGAGATGTGCCTCGGTGGCGCAGTCGGTAGGAGTGCCGCCTTAAAGAAACACACCGGCGGGCTTTTGAGTTCGAATCCGCGTACCGCCAACATTTTTGCACATACTAGTTTGTTATTATTACGCTCATTGAGTATTTGCACATATGAGTACGCAAATGGACAGCCTTGGTTTGTTGTAAGCATTGATGGTCTAAAATTGATTCCTGTGATCATGAGAAAGCGTAATAACAACAAACTAATATGTGCAAAAGCAGTGTCAGTACGCGGACACGAACTCAAAAGCCCACTGGTGTGCCTCTATGACGCGGCACTCCTACCGACTGCGTCACCGAGGCACATCTCGTGTAGTGCCATAGCGGTTCATGAGTGTTGCGCACACGTTTTCACACCTCTTTTTCCGGTTTTTAAAAAAACGTTCGGCAAAAACAAACTGTAATTCTGGACTCCTCCCACACGGCCCTAGATCCTGTCGAAATAGTATCGCAAAAGCCCACCTTTAGTTGTGAACCTTTCCTTGTAAGGCAGGACTCATACTTTAGACGCCAAGCGGAACAGCGCGTAATAAAGTCTACGCATATCGATTCGTAGGTGCAGAAAATCGATATTGACAGCTTTTTTGACGCCACGCCGCTCCGCGACGGAAGTATAAATCCTGCCTGCGGATGTTCAGAGCCCCATCGCGGTGCTGCGCGGTGCGACGTAATGCTGAGCTACAATATCGATCGAGCGACGCGACGAATCGATATCGGTAATTACCGCTAATTTGCGTCGCAGTGCGACGGAACTCTAAGAACCGCCTAAGAAAGCAACAAACAGCAACTGTAGGAGAGCTCTGCAATTGGAGAAAGATTGACCACAACTAATAAATACAGCAGTGGTCAGCCAAACTATAAACGCGTTAGATTCGAAATCCGGAGGAAAACGACGGCACTGCCGAAATTTACCGTTTTTTGCTCTGAGATGGTCATATTTAGCGAGAGAAACAGAAAATTTGGGCAGCTAGAAAGGTCCCAACGGCCCTGGCTGAATGGACCACTAACTCGTTGTGTCAGTAGAGGCAACCGGTCGCGACAGGTCAGTGAATGATCCGGGCCGGTGTTTGATATCAGAGGAAACAACTGCACATCAAACTGAACGCGCTGCTCTGTTGATTCATTTCGACTCGAGCAACTGAAGGGGATGTTTTCCGCCGCCGCGCCTGAGGGCTGGCTGTCGTCTGTCGCCGAGAGCCGCGATGATTAGTTTCCTTTTTCGTCGAGGCTTACTTCCTGAGCAGCACAGGAGTAAAAATCCCACCCACACGTGCTCTGCAAAACAATCAACACAGGCGATGATCATAAACATTTGGAGTGCGCCATGAATTGTTCTACACCAGGCTTTTCGCAAGGCAGCGGGGTTTTCTTACATTTGCGCTCTTAACATCATGGCCTGCCTCCAACACACAATAAGCTAGGATTTATACAATCCTCGCCTCGCGGCGCTCTACAGATATCGATTGCCTGTGTCATCTAATCGATATACAGCGCCGCTCAGTATAAACACCGTCTAAGCGTTAAAGATAAACGCAAATCCGTTACCCAATATCATAGGGTATACGACGCGCATACGACATTGTGTGTAAATCAGTGTTGTCTCGAAGACTAACAAACCAGTATAATCTCACGGTGGGGTGGTCTGATGATGCACCGAGGGTCTTTCACAACTCGAACCGATATTTCTGGTTCGGCTCTCGTCCAGGCCACCTGGCCTCTCCATCTTCCGGGGCCTCTGACCATGTACAAGACTTGTCTGGGAAGAACAAAATGACGGTAGTAGTCGTAAATTTGGCCTACATGGGCACACCAACCAGGACGCATTGCACAGACGTTCCAAGAGTCAGCGTTTTCTCACCGGTTGTGATTGGCAAGATGGCTTCCACCTGCCCTGTAGGCCACATTCACGACTAGTACCGATAAAACACTAACTTGTTCATCAGCTGAATACCAGAAGTCAATATGTAAGTCCAATGCGGCATGAAATCTCTCCCGAAACATAGCGTAGAGTGCGTGGCACATCCCAAAAGTATCGATTAACGCTGACCTTTCATCCTTCATCCTCTACGCTCTATTGTCGTAGCTTCGAATACAAGCGGCAAAGGTCTGATTCTGCGAGTCCTCCATGGATGCGCCATGCTCTTAACTTTCAGCCAACATCACATGGACGCATTTTGAAGTCACTTTCGTTTCAAGAGAACTGTTAGCACATATGTGCATCAGTCTTCCAACGAAGGCTATATTTTTCTTTGACGGCCGATGATGACGGCGTCCGACACTTCCGGAAGCTTCACAACGCATTCAATGGCTTCTTCCTCGAGGGATATTTCGGTGCTGGTCGTTAATGCGGCCTACACAGAAAAGTCGGTATGCGCCAACCAAACAAGGCACCGACTGTGACACGATTTCCATGCGGGCTGATTGATCTGGAGCGTTCCTCCTTCCTATGTAGACCTCATTAGCGACTAATCTCGAAATACCTCCAGAATACGAATTACTTTTGTAACCCAACCATAAGGCGCTCAATTGAACATACTGATGACGATGGGTTTCGTCGACGTGCGAGAATGAAAGTCTCTTGAGAGAGTTAGTCGCAAATTAGGTGGGCCAGTTTCGGACGACAGCGGTAACTGCCTGGGATGTTAAATAAACACTACGAGGTGCCCCACAACGTCCCAGACGGTTACGGTTGTCGTCCAGCAGGCGCATAACGTGACTGGCCAACCTGAAAAGCGACGATCACGGCCGACACAGATACAATCCGCGCAGGCGTGAACACACACGTACTCTGTGCATGAACATGCTACGACTATACCCAGGGTAGGAGCTCACCCAACGCAGCAGGAGCAAGGAATCCATCATCGTGCATCCCACATGGGGATAGACTTCTTCATAAACGGGAGATGTGACGGCGCTCCTCCACGAGCAGCACTGGGCAACTCCGGCACACGATAGGGACACCAAGCAGCCTGAGGCAGGCAACTATAAAGCCTACGTCATAAAGAAGTGCTCGAAGACCGCAAGTGTTGCGTTGTGCCGGTGGAGGGGAAGGAAGCCCGCTAACCGGGTCGGTACGCGGTCACTGCTTCTGCTAGCCAACGGCGATCGCTGCCGCTGATAGTGAGTGCGGAGCGGTCGGTCTTGTTTTAGATACCCTAGTGATCTGGTTCCACTGCCGTACGGACGGACGGTTTGGGTGAGAATAACAAAACCCGGACGGCCTCTGAACAGCAGCACCGCGCTGCTTTTTACGGAAAACAGATCGCCGTTCTCCTCCCTGACGTCATCGAACCGCAGCCACGAAATCGGCGAATCGCTCGTCGTTCTAAAGCGGTGTTTTAGGGCCGCTAAATCGTTAGTATGGGAGTTGTGTGAGGAGTTTGTCAGCAGGGTAGTGCTCGGGCAGAAACTTGCGCAGCTTGAGGAACTCACGAAGACTGGGATAAAAGGCTCAGAACAAATGCTCAGAACTACGCTCGAAGTTCTGCCCCACCCTTCGGTGGAATTTGCACAATTTTTACGTCGAGCAAGGGCCAGATTCATCAAGGATACCGCCGGAATCGTCTCACTGCGGATTCACCATACCGGCCTACGTAGTAACCGAGAGTTTAACCCCAAATTTACCACAACGCATGATGATGAATCGCGGCATCAGTCGGTTTGGCGCTACTTTTCACCGTTACCGGACGGTAAGCGGTTGACGAATCTGGCCCTTGGACACTTTACAACTAAAATAGTTCACCCTCCATACAAGTTTGACGCTTTTGAAATCAAACAAACATCCTGCAAATCAAAATACGAGTCTTCCAGATTGAACTAGAGACTCTCCGACTAAGGACTCCAGAAAAAGGTTAGATTATTTGGTTTTATCCGAGAAAATTAGCACGACTTTCTTTGAAATTTTCTAGCTCAGCTGGCCGATTAAGTGTAATAATTGTCTATTTTTTATTTTTATTAAAAGTAATATATTAAGTTTTGCTTTCAAGCGCAACAGAGCAGCCATTATTCAGTGCATAGAAGTCGAGATCACGCCACGCACTCGAAAAGCTGGCTGCAATGATAGATGGTTTAACTGCTGCTTAAGCTTTAAGACAGCATCAAAGTGAGGATATATGTGTCCCTTACAAAAGTAGAATATTTGTGGCACCGTTTACAAGAGGAAAACTCCATGCAAGCAGACATTTTGCTATCAATCGAATAAAAATCGCATGTCTTAGGCAAGTGCCTGGCGCAATCTCGTCCTTTGGCATAACAAACGGCAGCCTTCCTGCTCTTCGAAGTAGGCTTTAAACCATTATTTTTTTCTCAAAAAATCAGAATTTGAAGTTTTATTAAACAATGCGTTAATTTAAATGGATAGGTGAATTAGAAATTCAAAGAAAGTTATACTACATTTTTCCTCGAGAAAAAAAAATTATTCTAACATTTCTGGAGAGTCTCCAGTTTAATGTGGAAGGAGCCGCTTTTCATTTTGATTTGAAAGATGTTCAGTTTGAAAGAGTTTCAATCTACCCGTATGGAATGGACCGCGCATACGATCGATATTGATTGATATTGGATAATCTTAATAACGCTGCGCCGCTCCGCGATCGAAGTATAAATCCAGCCACATAGACCACATTCAGCTCTATTAATACCTCTTTGATACCGAAAAACTATACTGGAGAGGTAAGAAACTGGAAGCTCGACTCCGGACGCCCCTGAAGCCGTTCTGATCCGTGACTGGATTTGTAAGCAGCAGGAAACTGACACTCAATCGCCCTGACGCCGTAGTACGCGATTAAAATGCGCTATGCATGGTACTCATACAAGTAGCAAAGATTACCAACAGCATTTACCCTAAGGAAATGAGCAAGCGATGCAAAAAGTGTTTGAACCTTTCTTGAAGCATGGAAACTGGAGGCGAATCCAGCGCCTTCTGCCATTGCCTAGTCAAAATCCATCAAGAAACACAATGACGATAGCGTTATACAGAATTTGTCTAGGAATGTGGCGCAATCGGTGAGGGGCGACAGTCTTGAGCCCACCGTGGATCAATTTCTGGCCCGGCTCATGCTTTAGGTAAGCAAAATTTCACAACTTCGGGTTCGACTATTGGCTCCATTCTTATTTGATTACCAGAAGGAAGAAGCGGTGACTGATCAGTTAGCCAAGCCTGCAGAATAGGCCAAAGATGCAATTGAAATGCTTACACGATTCCCCACAGAAGTGGAGTGCACGGCGCAATTAAGCGAGCATCGATTTAAGCCGGTAATCCTCCTTGTCTGCTTTTTAGGCAAACTGGCGATGGATTGAAAGGAATCATAACACCAAAAAGGATAAGATCCACTTTGAGTATCCCTCGGTAGGATGCGCCACGCCTCCGCTACTTCCTAGCGATTGGGTGGAGGTGCTGTGTATACCTATATAACTATAAAACGACCGTCGGTGGTCAGCAATACAGCAATCAGTGTTTAGTCCTTTCCAGACAGGTGGTGTGCCCATTCACCGACTGCGAAAGTGAGGAAGGCTTGGTTGACCTGGGCGGTGCCTGAACCTCGGATCAAGACGCTGAGCGCAAATCGGCACCCCTGACTGCGTCATTCTCGCCAATAAATGAATATCAGTTACTATTTTTTTGTAGAGTTACGCCCGTTATGAGGTAGATTACATAAGCACACACCCTGCTATACAACGTAGGAGAGAACTCGAGAAAAAATACAACATATGGCAAATCCCAATAAGCCGAAAACGTTATAAGTCACATTTGTAGAACCTCAAGTGGTTGCTGCATTCCCGTCAAGATAGCAGGTGATGCAGGCTCGATTCCTGTCCAGTGTCTAGATTTTTGGTCGCAACAAAATGTCGTTTTCAGAGCCTACAACCTCAGCTACAGCCATTTGGGGCTTAAAGAAAACAGCACCATCCTATATAATAAATAAATGATTCAATAATTCATCTTTTCCCCGTAATCTCAGTTTTTATAGTAAAGATTTTGAGGCGGCCTTTACTTCGATTAATAAAGTTGTGTTGAAGTGTGTTTGAGTTATAGCAGTTCGAAGTAAGCGGTCCGTTTCGGTGATTAATTTTGCGACAGCCTAATAAATAAATAAATAAATAAATATATATATAAACGACTAGTTAAAAAATAAAATGATAGGTAAAATGTTATGTAAACAAACAAGCGGTTAGATAAACAAACGAACAAATAAACAACAAATTGATGAATAGACGAACGCGAATAAAAAGTAAATAAGTGAATAAATAAACAAACGCTTGAATAACAAGTAAATAACTAGACAAACATACAAATAAAAAGATTAAACAAATTAATAAGTATACCACTTTCACGTCAAACTGAGGAAGAAAAAACGAACCGCTGCTGAGCACACAGCGGTCCGCTCGTTATTTATTTATTTATGCTATATTTTTTGTTGCTGTTGTCTTTGCGGGTGAAAACCATTTTTAATGCAAGACAGAGAGGAGATAAATCCTAGTCGGGAGGGGCCAGCGCCAATGTGGCCGTTGCGTCCAGCATTCCATGATAGGACACCGCGTTTTCTGAGCTCGCACGAGTGACATCGTGCTAATTGGCGGTAGCTGAAAGTTTTGGGCACGTTTAAGCGGCAGGATGAAGAGGCAAAAGACCGTATGCACCCCACCAACTAGGAAAGAGCCCGATGAGGTGCAGCTGAGGCCTTCTATCAGCTTGCGTAGTCGGTTAGCTACCGCTTGAGGCCAAGCAAAAAGCTAGAAGGAAGTGTGAGCCGTCGGCGCATGACGCATGTGGTGCCCAGCTAGAGGAGCTGCTGTCGGCTATCTCCGACGAGATCTCTGTAGCGATGACGATCGTCACCGGTCCACGAGGCACTCTACAGAAGCCTAGTACCGCAGAAGAAGCTGCTGACCTTCGCTAAATGACGAGCCACTACAGTACAGTACACACTACAGTAGCCCCAGCTTCCGGGTTGGCGCAAAACAGCGGAAAGACGGTGGGGTATTTATAGAAGAACGGGGCCCTTTCTCTCTAAATTAGCGAGATAGACATCGAACTCGATGCACGAGCGGTTGTTACGTCGTCACGCAACCGGCTTCTGGCCAACTGGCAGATGACGTCGATGCGAGGGCGTTCATGGTCAACCCAGGAATAGGACGGTATTATTATATTACTCGAAGCCGAGTAAATATCGATAAGAAGGCACCAGACGCCCTATGTCGTCACTATGAGAGGTCGCAAGTTCGATTCCGCGCCCAGGCGCCAACCCAGTCATGTCAGTCAGTCTATTCCTCAGAAGTAACGTGATCTTTTACGAAAAATCAGGTCTCCATTTGAACATATTGCCCACTGCCCATTAAAAACAAAAGAACTGCTTTAATCAGCACATTTGGGGATGCGCCACGCCTTCTATTTCTGGTAGATATCTCGAATGGCTATGCGTTGACAATTGCGGTAATCAGCCAATGGACAGTCGAGAATTCGGCCGTCTTATACAGGGTGTCCCAAAAATGTAAGCACCGTTTGAAAGGCGATTACTTAGCTGTCAGTAAAGCTACTGAAGAATCTAAGAGCTCATATGAAAACACAAAAACAGAAATCTTCTTACATAAAAGTGGTAGGCATTGCGCCAGGCACTCGCCCGATTTCTTGCAATTTATACTCGATTAATTGTGTTTCGCTTGAATACTTATGGGCGCGTGAAGCGCAGTAGGAGGAGGCGCTGGCTGTCGCGTGCACCCGATACCAGGTTCCTGGTTCGGACTTCCCGCTCAGGCCAACCAAACCTTCCATCCCTCTGGGGTCGGTGAATTGGTGTCAGTCGAGACGTGTCTGGAGGGACGAAGCGCTGACTTGTTCACCGGCTGGCCACTGCAAGTCATTGTATGGCCAAATACACATTCAAATCGCCTCCACGACATCCTGTAGAAGTAAAATGCGTGGCGCATCCCAAAGGGATTGAATAACGCCGTCCTTTATCCATTTTATCCTTTACTTGTCATAAGTTTTCCATCGCGCTACCGTATCGATTGATTTGCACCTGTTCTAAAGTTTAAAACTTTACAAAAAACAGTATACAGCTTTGGACAAAACGCAGGGTATCCTGAAAAATCCAGGTACTGCTAAAGGTTCTAACACTGCTGCTAGTGAAGCTTCTGAAGATCTTAGCGATTCATATGAAACGCAGGACAGCGAAAATTCTCTGCAGAAGATTGCGCCATGCGCCCGCCTAAACCGTTTCTTTTCAGACCCGACCGATTGCTCATTGGGCTGAATGCTTTCTATTGTTATAATCTTGTCAACAATTGACCACATTAACCTGCATTGTACTTCTTTTAACGTCTAAAACTTGACAATGCAGTACAACTTCATGTGAACCCTTACCATCGCCAAAACCTCTGAAACTGACGGTCATTTACCGCTCATGTTGTTTTTTTGAAAACACCAGCATTTTTCCAAAAGCTGTAATAGACTGTAAAGTTCTTAACGATAAAAGAAGTGCAGTACAGGTTAATATGTTCAAAAATGATACGTTTCTAAGAAGCATCCAGCTCATGTACAACCAATCAATCGAGCCTGAAATGAAAGGTTTCGAACGGTTGCATGGCGCATACTTGACCATTTGCACATCACAGAATTCACGATATCCGTTGCTTTCATATGAGTCTCTAACATCTCCAAGAGCTTAACCAGCAGCAATGTTAGAACTTTTAATTCAGTACCTCTATTTTTAAGACACCCCGCATTTTGGCGTAATTTGTAGTGCGTTTTCAAGTTTAAAAAACTTTCAGTAAAATCCAGAATGAAATGTAAAAAACGTGGGAAACTTAGTTCCCAACCTAATAGTTGCCTCTAGCGGACCTCGCCGTGGGATGTGCCAAGCACTATGTATTTAAGGGAGATGGTGAATGGAATTTTAAAGCATAACTGATCTGCACAAGGAGTTGCTAGCGCCCCGCCGATGAAGTTCAGTTACGTCTTGAACCATTTCATCGCTGTCGGATAGACGAGTGGCTTGATTGGCCTGGGTGGGATTCAATCCAGGGAGCCATATGAATGAATTCGTATTCTGCTCGACTCCATAAAACTGGAATGCGTGGCGTATTCCAAAGAAACTGACTAACACCAATTGACCCCAAACATATATAGAGCATGGAAATCATTATGACAGCTCACAACCTCAGTAAAGGCTCGAGCACACTTCGCTGCCTTTACTGCGGCAGCAATGATAAAGGATATCATCGAGCTGCTGCCTCTGATATCCTTTATCATTGCTGCTGCAGCAAAGGCAGCGAAGTGTGCTCGAGCCTTAACGGCCACTTAAGGCTTGGAAAAGGTGACTTGAAAACATAAAACCACTCAAAATCCCTATATGAAATGAAGGCAGTGGGCTGGCTCAGAAGTGGAGCCGCAGTTCATGCAACCCTCTCCATTACACAGCAGAGAGCTTTGTCGACCAACGGTCAGATGACGACCAGTTCTGCTATTGCAGAACGCAGAGCGAACTATACAGCGAGCCAAAGTAACGGACGGCTCTCGACGACGCCGGGGTTTCGACGAAAAACGTCGACGATGAATCACGTCGTCGTCGTTTTGCAGTCGTCCACGAAGCCCTCCCAGCGTACTTTGCTGTTGCAGCGCTGTTCGTACCGTGCATTTAGGGAAGCATACGCTGTAGCACACACTTCTAGCGTTCTTTAGGAACCGGAACACTCGTTGCGGACCTACACATTACAGCACAGAAGGAGATGTACAACACTTAGCTTGGGGCGGGACTAGACCCAGCATCCTCCAATTTCCAGAAAGAGGTTCCGTCACACCACAATGATATGTCGCATTCTGCTCAATAGACTCTGCTCGCATTTAAGGCAGACAAATAGCTTATCTGGCAAAATTCTTTTTCAGAAATTTTTTCACTCCTGCCAACATTATATTCAGTTTATCTGGTTTTGAAATTTTGTTAAGACTCATTGTTTTTTTAAACCAAATTGTGTTGCTTTCATCATGCTACTTCCATGAGTTCTTCTCTTTTACAATTATGCAGACATTAATATGCGAATTAATCCTACTATATATAAAGCAGCAAGCGTGTGTGTCTGCGTGCGTGTCCTCCACACTGTCCGTCCGTCCGTCACACTTGAGTTGGGGCGCGGCAGCCGAACACGTCGGCAACCGTGCATGGCGAGCCGCAGACGTGCCGAACACGTCAACAACCGTTCATGGCGAGCCGCAGACGTGCCGAACAGTCGGCAACCGTGCATGGCGAGCCGCAGACGTGCCGAACAGTCGGCAACCGTGCATGGCGAGCCGTAGACGTGCCGAACACGTCGGAGGCACGAAGCTTCGGCCCTGGGGGTAATCGAGGTCGAGGTCGCTATACACGAATCTGAAGTCGACCAATCGATATCGATCGATATTATCGATTTTTTGAGGATGGCGCTCAAGTGGAGCGAAACTTCGGCCCTGGGGGTAATCGAGGTCGCTGAGCACGAATCTGAAGTCGGATCAATCGATATCGATCGATATTATCGATTTTTTGAGGATGTCGTTCAAGCGGCACGAAACTTCAGCCCTGAGGGTAATCGAGATCGCTGAACACGAATCTGAAGTGGGATCAATCGATCCATCTCGATTAACATGAAGGTCAGAAGGCCTAGGGAAGAATAAGAAACCCGTAGCGGCCATGGCGTCCTATTCTCGGGGTTTGGGGCGAAGCCCCCAACCAGTCGTAGGCGGCCGCTAGGCCGACGAACGACTGGTAAATTAATAAATCCCTGCGTATTCATCTGTAATGGTATTCTGAAAACCAACCACCATGGTGTAATGGACAGCGGCACAGCTCCAAAAACGAAGAATGTCGGCTAAAATTTTGCTCATAGCGCGGCATATTCCACAATGCATGAAAACCTGTCGTATAGACCGCTGATATTTTTCAATCCCCTAGGACACTCTTACTAACAGGGTTTCTCAAAAAAATGTATACACTGTTTGAAATATGATAGCTTTGCTCACAGTAAAGGTACTGAAGAAGTTAAAAGCTCATATACTTCGTCAAAAACTTCACTAGCGACAATGTTAGAACCTTTCAAAAAGTAACTGCATTTTTAGGATACCCTTCATTTCTCGCAAGTCGTAGTGTACTTTGTAATTTTCACCCTTAAGGGAAGCACAAATCAATCGATACGGCTGAAGAAATTACAATAAGTATTCAAGCGAAACACTATCAATCGTGTGTAAAACGCAAAATTTCAGACGAGTGCATGGCGCAATTTACACCGCTCATATGCCAGAACATTTCCATTTTCTTAAGCTTTCATATAAACCCTTAACTTCTCTAGCCTTCACTGTGAGCAAAGTTATCACCTTTCAAACAGTGTATACATTTTTTTTGAAACACCCTGTGTATAACTCGCTTAATCTATGAGTCACATAATCAGTCACAAGGAGGGTGAACAAGCCAAGGCATGCCTAGGAAGGGGCGGCATATGCCAGCCAGGCTTTATTTGAGCCTAACCATGAGCCATTGCTGGCCTATAGCTTCTCAGAGGATCACCCAAGCTTACGATATATTGAGCGAGCGACAGGGTATGGATGGGGATTAAGTGCCGAGCTCCGAGATTCAAAAGGCGTACCGCAAACGTCGTCCGACGTGTGCTGGGAATCAGAAGACGTGCCGAAGACGTGCCGCAGTCGTCGCCAAACGTGTGTAGGGTTCATAATAGTAGGGGGACCAGTGTAAGGGGAACCAGTAAAGGGGCCAGTAAGGGGGGGGGGATACCAGCAGAGGGATACAGGGAGACCAGTAAAGGAGGCGAGGTGGACAAGTATCTCTCCGTACCATACAACGTGCGTCGGGTTTCAGAACACGTGCCATAGACGTCGTGGGTACGTCGCGGCACCAGCGTTGGGACTCGGTAAATGTGCCGCAACCGTTATGCAACATGCATCAAATTCAGAAGACGTGACACAGACGTCAAACTTTGCGCAGCATGCGTTGGATTTTCAGTCTACAGGAATCGGAGGAGCATTATTGCCGTCAGACAGTAAAATTATCTACCGGTCGACCAATACCATTTGATTTCACAACATTTATGTCTGTGCAGATTAAGCACTTCGAAATGGGCGTCTCATGATCGGTTTCTCGCCACGGAGATAACGGGTAGTTCCGAAAACGAATCGCGAACATGCAATAGAGGGTGGATAGGCTTCATAGGAACAGAGAACATTCTGTCCTACCATATCCCGCTCTACTATTCCATACAGTAAAACCCGTTCATTTACTGCAATAAAAGTAAGAAGGTCTAAAGAAGGAAAGAGGACGGTCAATCCTTTCTATTCTTGAGGTTTGGGGCGAAGCTCCCAACCAGACATTGGCGGCCACTAGGCCGCTGAACGTCCGGTTAATAGATAAATAAGTAAGAAAAATAAACACATTATAAATGATTAACTAGATAATTAAAATGATAAATGAATCGTCTCACATAATGTAGATAAATAAATTGTTATGTAAACAAATGAATTGTTATGTAAATAAATAATAAAAGAATAAATAAATAAGCGTTCAATTCCTACTATATATAACCGGCTAATGTCACGTGTCCGTCACGGGGAGGGGGACTGAAGCCAAAAGATGCCTACTTCAGGGCGGCGTATGCCAGCCAAGCTTTCTCTGAGCTTAACCATGGGAGATTACTGGCGAACTATATCCTTGGCGGCTGATCGTCCAAGTTTACGAGAAATTCAAGGGGCAACGTATCAGGGTATGAATGGGGATCGAGTGCAGAGCGTAGGGATTCAGGAGTCGAGCCCTAGACATCGTCTAACGTGCGTAGGGATTCAGAAGCAACGTACGTAGGGATTCAGAAGACGCGCTGAAAAAGTCGTTCAACTTGCCTAGGGATTCCGAGTAAGGGCGAGCCAACAAATTGGGACCATTAGAGGGGGGAGCGTGGATAAGGGAGGCGGACCAGCATTTTCCCTCAGCATCGTTCAGTATGTGCCGGATTTCTGAAGACGGCTTACAGAAGTCGTGGCACGTGTGTCAGAGTGCAGAAGGGGTGTCACAGACGTCGTGGCAACGTAGTGGCACGTGAATCGGTACTCAGTGTCACATGCGCGTGCTTGACTCTCACTCCGTTTCTTTGCCAGCACATAGGAGAGGAAGTATTTCGGGAGGGGGAGGGGTATAGAGAGCGACCATGGGATTCGGAGGCCGATTAATTTTAATTATGATTTTGCTGATTAAGCACCGGATTGTGAGCCTGATTATATGTTTCTCGACACGTAGAGAACGAGCGTTTCGGAGAATAAATCGCGTGCATCTGATGGAGGGTGCATGGGTTTCATATGCGCAGTGAAAATTCTGACCTACCATATCCCACTGAACTCATCTATATAGAAAAACCAGTTTTGTTTTACTGTAAGAAGGTCTAAAGAAGAAAGGAGGGAGATTGGGGTTCTTCTGTTCTCCGGGTTTGGCGGTGAAGCCAACAACCAGATGGGATGGGGCTGTTCTATTCTCGGGGTTTTGGGCGAAGCCCCCAACCAACCGCTGAACGTCTGGTAATAAATAAAGAAAGAAATAATACACGATTAAATAACAAAAAATAAATAGACAAAGAAATGAATGTTTAGAAAAATTGAATGAACAAGTAAACAAATAAACGACTAAGTAGTAAATAGATAAATATTAGGTAAGATACTAAATCTCCGCTGCTGTTTTTCCGTTATATTGTGAATTTTGTTGGAAGCTTTGTGCTAAAGTCGTTAACCATTCGAAAAGGATTGAATTGCCCCATTATAAAATACGCTTCGCTTTTTCCCCTTTCTACTTTTCTTATTATTTTTAGGTTTAACAGCTCCTTCTCTTTGCTTACGTTTGATTTATTTACACAATATTATAAACCATTCGAGAGAGTATGAGGTGCACTACATACAAGATCGCGTTTTCCGCGTTTTCTTCCGAAAATTTCTTAGACGACTTTTCAATCGAAGGTTTAAAATCGATTTCAACGGATTAAAAATGTGAGATTCAAAAGAACTATCTTCTGGTGAACTTGCGGAATCCGAAACGAAGTCATAACACCTATAGGAGTCAACCAGGTTGCTGAAAGGCGATGCGACAGACAGAAGAAGCACAGCACTGGTGTGGAGACAAATCGTTTACGCGAGAGAAATCACCAACACGATGGGCTGGCTGCTGGCCGGAATGTTTGTCGCAGGGACTCTCTGTTAGGAGCCGTCGGACAAGCATCTGGTGTCGGTTCAAAGGACAACAACGAGCTGGACGAACCGGCCACACGTCTAGACAACTCAGGGAAACCTCTATGCTCAACAAAGGGTAGAGAGGATCTGCAAGGGTTTTCCTGGAAGTAAGTGGGTGCTCCACGAGAGCCCTGTGTGTAATGACTGGTTGTTGTGCACTAAGGAAATCCCAGCAAAAAGCGGACCCCACTGACGGCTAGGACACACTGCCGGTCAGCAGGCATCCGTCACTCACGAGATCAGAGTGTGAACCTTCCTCGCGAGCCAGAGCCAGGCTGATACATAGGGCGGCGCATGTGGTGCAGCCGGCAGCAAGTGACGTTTTTTCGCGCATTTTGGGTCCCGTCTGCGTTCATGGCAGCCATTTTATACCTGTTATTTCACCGCCGAAGACGATTACATATGAACAATCTGCGTGATTTCCGCAGAAGTGGACTGCATGGCACATCTGCCATTAATTTTTCGCCGACACGCGGAAAGACGTGCAGACTGACATTAGCTTTTTAACCAAAATCTCAAGAAAGATTTGATTGATTCCAGTTCTCTTCTTTAATTAATTAATTAATTTATTTATTTAATGGCTTAACTAGAGAATGACGGGAAGAAGTGCATATGTCCATCCAGTAGTTTGTAGAAGGCATGGCGTACTCCAAACGGCCGTGTTCACAGCAATTTCTCGATCGTCAACCAACCTAGAACCAACAGTCAGCAAGTTTTGCGCTCCACTTGCTTTGAGGTCTCGGTCTTTATTTGATAAGTCGTGTAATAAATAATGTCGATCGATATTGATCGGCCGATCGGTATTATTTAAATAAATAAATAAATAAATAATAAATTAATTAAATAATAAATTAAATAAAATAATAAAATAATAAATTAAATAAATAAATAAAGTAGTAGCTTTTCTCACACGTTGAAAGGCCTTTAAAGATTTTGTCTGTGTGAGCTGAGGAATTTTCACACGGCTTCTTAATGCGCAATAAAATCAGGCCTGCTATCAAATCGAAAACCAAGACCTGGCCTTGGCTCACGTCATGAATAAATAAATAAATAAATAAATAAATAGTTTCGTTCTTCAAAAGGTTGTCCATCAGCCATTCCACTTGCATGAGATTCACCTTCAACGCTAAACCTTAGGCATGAACCCGTCACACCTACCCAGTTGCTGCGAAGGTCCGAAAGGCCATTAATTTCGTGCCGACGCACGGATAGACACACAGATCGAGAGATTATCTTCTTTATGCCTACAAGGATACGAAAAGCTTTCGCTTTTTAAACAAACACTTCAGAAAAGTATCGATTGAGGTCTTCTTTTACTTCTTCCTTACGCTTCCTAACAACTTTTCAAACGAAATTAGATATTCAACTAGTCGCTAATGTGGCCTACGTCGAGAGACTTGAACGCACCAGACAAATCAGCCCTAAAAGAAGCATGTGTTCTGATTGACCCGAGCTTTCTCACATCCTGATGTAGCCCACATTAGCGACCTGCATCGCCTACATTTTACAGCAGTAAGACATTTCACTAATTGTTCTGATCATCATATGGTAAATTCCAAAAGCTGAAAAAATTTAAAAGTTCACCATCGAACGAGGATATGGAGTCTACTAGAGATCCCACTCCATTTAGAAGAAAACTGATTCATCTGTCTGTCTGTCCGTCTCTTTGTGCGTCTGTCCGCGCAAAGCAAGCGCTAGCTAGCGGGCTTCACAACATAGAATCACATAACTTAACCAATCGATCAACATCAATCGATCTACGAATACAATTGGAACTGATGCTACTTCACAGCAAAAAAAACAATATCGATCCATATTAATGTTGATTATCCTAGCTGAGGTAGAAATCAGGCAATTACGATGCCTTTACAAAGGATTCTCAGAGAGAGAGAGAGAGAGAGAGAGAGAGAGAGAGAGACAGAGACAGAGAGAGAGAGAGAGAGAGAGAGAGAGAGAGAGAGAGAGCTAAGCCTATAGGGCAATCAATATAGATATTGGCCCATTTTTGAGATCATTATTGATTGATCCGCAAATGCGATTGGAACTCAGGCTAGTTCACAGCAAAAAACAATATCGATCTATATTATTAACTATTTCCCGTAGAGGACAGGAGGATGAGTGTGATGGTTATGAGATGAACTTCTCAAAGAAGTACCAAAATGACCTTATCAGTCCATTCCTGAGATCCTATCGATCCAAATTATTGATTATTTCAAGCCCAAGTTTGAATGAGGCGATGATTACGTTTTTATGTATATAGGCCTCTCGTCAAATTCGGGCATATAAGGCGAGTATGATAGCCAAATTGATCAAGCAATCAATATCGATATCGATCCGTTTTTGAGATAATTGTCGATCCATATTATCTTCCGTAATAGCAACAGGAATTAGGCAAGTACGACCGAGAAATCAATACCGATATCGACCCGTTCTCGTGATCAAAATCGATCCATATTTTATTGATTACCTTCTGTAATAGAGAAAGGAATCAGGCATGTGCGATGATTTTTCGATGGACCCCTCATAAACGTTTCTGAGATCAATTTCTGACGTATTCCGCGAGTGCGATGGCCAGAACCGATCGATACCAGTCCGTTTCTGAGAACAATATCGATCCATATCATTGATTCTTTCGAGTTAAGGTGGGAATAAGGCGATTATGATGACTTCTAGTTAGTCCTTTTGTCAATTTCTGGCACATAAGGCGAGTATGAGAACCAAATCGATCGAGCAATCAATATCAATGTTGGACCGTTTCTGAGATCAATATCGATCCATATTATTCATTACCTTCTGTAATAGAAATAGGAATCAGGCAAGTACGCTCGAACAATCACTACCGATATCGACCAGTTTCTAAGATCAATATCGATTCATATTATTGACTTCTGCAATAATGACAGGAGAAAAGGAACGAAAGTACGACAACTTTAAGATGGGCTTCCCAAAAACGTTTCTGAGATCAATTTCAGAAATATCGGGCGGGCGAACACGATAGCCAAAAACAATGGAACGATCAATATCAATATTGGCCCGTTGGTGATACCAATATTGATGGATTTTCGCCGGTGATTGATCGCTCGAAGTAGCAATCACACGAAAATAATGATCGATAGATCAGCTTAACCGCAAGTTAAGAAGATGGATCAACCGATCGATAGCAATCGATCGGTCGATCGATATCAATCAATAATATTAACATTTGTGGTGTGCAACAAGCTGGAATAAGGATAGCGCAAATATTAGGGGGGGGGCTTTACAAAAAGGGCATAATAGTTTTCAACCAATCAAATGACCAATATCGATCGATATTGATCCTTGAGACAAAGCCTCACTGCTAGGCTGGCTTACTGCCATCGAGGTAGAAAAGGTCTGAGAGCCGGATGGAACCAGTGCGGCGGCCTAGGGCGCTTCCTCAAAAAATGACCGTCTTCGTGGACGGATGAGTCAATGTTTGCCGTAGGCGCCGGCCGCTCATCTCAGGAAAACGAAAGAGCGACGTCACAGCGAATACGTATGTCCAGAAACGCTTCCCCAAAGGGAAGCTGGTGGGTCGATAGGGGACCTCTGGCCAGCTATTCCTATAAATGAGGCCTAAAGCGGCTTAGGATGACGACTGGTGGCAGATAATCGCCGCAACAACAGGGTATCACATCGGTTCAGCAACGGATGACGACAAGGGAGAGGAAAGAAGCCGTCAGGTCTCGTAGGCCTTCCCATAAAAGATCAGAAAGTGTCTACAAATTTCTTCAAAGGGAAAAAAATCAACGTCAAGAAGAGCGCTTTGTCCCGTAAGACACCCATCCGCGACACTACTTCACCAGAAAAGAAGACAAAGGACTAGAAAGGCCTCTTTTCCGTCAAGATCAGCCAGCGACGAATCACTACAGTGGAACCGGCCCGTCCGGCCGGATTTCCTCCCGGTGTTGTGCAACGTAGAGAAAAAACCGCGAACAAATAATGGCCGCCGAGACGAGAATAACGGCGTGGCGGCACGGGGATCGTAGAGTTCTTGCTCCAGTGCGGCCTAATTGAAACGTAACACGTTGTGGAGAAGTGGTGTAAAACGCTGCTCGTGACGGAAAAGCCAAGTGTTCGCTAACGGCCTCAGGCAAAAACCGCCGGTGACAGCAGTGCCAGCCAGGACAGGCTAAGAGAGCTGCTCCGGCTGTCACGGAAGTACGCTGAAGTGGCGAAGAAGGACGTGGGCGAGCCGGATGGCGAGGGTAAATAGGCATTCCAGAATGGCGATTGAAGTGCTATTCTGAGAAAACGCCTAATAATAAGAGCTTCTGCTCATTTCAGCGAATTTTTCTGAATCTTCGCTAAAAGGCCGTCGATAGCAAGGAAGAGCCACAAGGCCAGAGAAGATCTCTTGATGGCTGACACTGAACGCTAGGAGCTGGAGCGACTGAGTGATCGCTCGTCGCGGACTATGAACAGACCCATACCTCACGCTCGATTGAGTATTCCATATCACGTCGAATTGGACACCTTTCAAATCAAAGTGGACAGTCTTCACTTCAAACTGGACAAAACTAAGCTTTCCTAGCCTAGGACTTTTGAAATCAAAGCAAACTCTTCCAAACTGATATGGCATTCAGACAGGTTAAACTACAAACTCACTAAGATGGTTAGAACATTTTTTCAAGAAAAATTTCGTGTAACTTTCTTTGAAATTTTTTAGTTCATTTGCCTCAGTAAGTGCAATATTTTTATTTTTTTATTTTTAGATACACTAGTTTAAATTTTGTATTGAAGCACAAGCACTATTCCAAATGAAAGCTGCTTTGATTAAAAACAAAATCTAAACTAACATTTTTCCTCAAAAAATAAAATCTTTATAAAATTATTACACATCTAGGGCAGGTGAACTAGGAACTTTCAAAGAATGTTCTATATTTTCCTTGTACAAGAAATTATTCCAACCATATTAATGAGTCTGCGGTCTAACCTGTCCGAAGATCATTTCAATTTGGAAGAGTTCGCTTTGATTTCAAAAGTCTTAGGCTAGCTTAGAATCGTTTCCAATTAGAGGTGAAAAGTGTCCGATTTGATTTGAAAGATGTCCAGTTCGAAATAGTATATTCAATCGAGCGCGAGGTAAGGGTCTGATTATAGTCCGCGACGAGCAACCAGTCGCTTCCGCTCCCGGTGATGAGTGTCAGCCATCAAGAGCTACCCTCTCGACTTGTGGCTCTTTCTTGCAACAGAGGTCTTTTAGTGAAGACTCCCTCCCCTTGTTCATAAAAGCTATGAAAAATTCGTTGAAATAAGCAGAAGCCCCTATTTTCAGGCGTTTGCTCAGAACAGCGCGTGTGGCGCAGTCGCATGAGGTGCCGGCTGTCACGTGCACCCGACACCAGATTCCTGGTTCGGATTTCCCGCCCAGACCAACCAAGCCTTCCATCCACCGGGGTTGGTGAACTGGTACCAGACTTGTCTGGGAAGGATAAAGCGTGGGCTTGTCCATCAGCTGGCCACTGCAAGTCATTGTATGACCAAACACGCATTCAAATCACCTCCACGATATTTCGCCGTAGTACAATGCGTGGCGCATCCCAAAAGTAGTCCGAGTAACGCCGTCCTTTATCCTTTGTTTATCCATCTCAGAACAGCATTTCAATCTTCATTCCGACATACCTATTCACCCTCCATCCAGTCCTCTTCGCCTTCGATAGCCGATTGCGGCAAGGATTCAACCCATGAACAGTCAATCGAGTCCGAAATGAAAGGATTCAAACGGATGCATAGTGCAATCTTGACTACTTGCACGTAAAAGAATTTACGCTATTCTGTGCTTTTATATGAGTATCAAACATCTTCAAAAGCTTCAGAAGCAGCAATGCTGGAACCTTTCAAACAGAACCGGCCTTTTCTAGGATTCTTAGAATGCCCCGCATTTTGCTGCAGTCTGTAGTGTGCTCTTCAAATTTAAAATTTAAAAGAAGCACAAATAAATTGCCGCTCATAGAAAGCTGTCGCTTTTTATGAAAAAAAATTATAACGAGTTATCAAGCGAAGCACAATCAATCGAGTGCAAAATGCAAGAATTCAGACGAGTAGGTGGCTCGATCTCTACCTCATATGTTTAAAAATTCGATTTTTACGCTTTCATATAAGCCCTTAACTAAATCTTCAGTAACTTTACTACTTTAAAGTTTACTTTACTTTAAAGTTACCACCCTGTTTTGCAGCAAATTTCATGTAAACTCAGTAAAAGTTGCTGTTTTCTGCTCAAAGCCAAACACGTACAGCGAATGGCTGCACTCAGGCTGGACGAAACGAAAGCGATGCGAAGATGATTGGCTGCGGAAATGGCTTAGGAAAGTTCACACCCTTCGTAGGATACGTTGTCTCGCTCTTGAACGATGAAAACAAACAGCAGATAAAACGTCATGGCTAATCCTATTGATTGAGAACTAGGTATCAGTGTGCGAAAACGCACTACTGCCCGTTGCGAAAATAGTGGCCGACTTTGAAAATGGCTATTAAATGATTAAAAATATTAAATTCGTAACAAATATCGGGTAAAGAGAAAACATCGCTGCCGAGGCGCTCAGTAGCGCAATGAACTCACTTCGAATCGAGGTTCATTGTTCTGGTCCCGCCCAGGGCAAAGAAGCCTTCCGTCCCTCTGAGATTGGTGAATTGATAGAACACTGATCTGTCCATGATAGCTGTGTTCGAGTGACCTATTCGAATAGGCGCTCGCATTATTTTCATTCGAAATTGTTTTCTCGAATTGAAATATTCAAAAAATCGCGTTTTTCGAATAAATTCGAATGCTCGAAAATTGCGGTTATTTGAACTATTCGAATATTCGAAAATTTTGCGAGAGCACAACCTTATTTTCCATCGCCTGGCTTGCCGCCGCAAGTCATTGTATAAGCCTAAGAGCCCGTTTATACTTCGACGCCGAGCGACGCGACGCCGCGTGTTGTGGCCACATTGATCTAGCGACGCGACGCCGCGTGTTGTGGCCACATTGATCGAGCAACGCGACGCCGTGTGTTGTGGCCACATCGACCGAGCGACGCGATCGATCAATTTGGCCAGTTTACATGCCGTAGCGTCGCTCGGCGTCGAAAGTATAAACTGGGCCTAATACGCATTCAGATTTCCTCCACGATATTCTATAGAGTAGAATAAGAGTAGAAAGCATGGCGCACCCCGCAGAGAACGAATTGACTAACGCCGAGTTTTATCCTGCTTCATTCTTAACCTATACCAACCGAAGAGTAGATGTTAACTGCTACGTATTTTCAGCAAAACTGCAATACTGGACGTGGCGAAAATAATTTCCAATCTCGGAACTCGTCTTTGACTATCATTTTGTAAGCAAATTTCAAATCTGTTAAGAAAATCCGTTGAACAGGAGCAATTTCCTAAATATTTTCTGACATACCGTACCCTCCAATCCAAAATAAAAATCGAAAAATCCACATGGGCCAATTGCATAATTTTCAAGGACTGGGCGAAGGATATGCGGATCTTCGTGCCGCTTGAACATGGCTGACTCATTGGGCTATTCTGGCACGTGGCAAGGACGAGCGAAGAGTACAATAGCGCACACTCGAGCACTTCTACCGTCAATGGGGAAGAGAATTCGGAAAAATGCTGTCTGAGGCCTTAACTGCTTTCCTCTACTGGAAAGGAAGAAGCGATTCACCACACTTGAGCGCACATTTCAGAATTCTGCAGAACGGCTTAAAAGACCGTAGGTTCAGACTGGACCGTGCAGAATGCTCTGATTAGAATTCAGATCGCCTGCAGTGAATACGCAACGATGAAAAAAAAAGATCGCGCAAGTGGCGATTTGCATTCGAAATCAACTTTTGAGCGGATTTTGCGACTTTAAGGACGACGAACGAACTTCACCCTGCGAACAGCGCCTGACCTTCAAACCCCGGCCGCTTCGGCATCATAATAGTCGAGTTATGAGTCAGCAGAGTACGATTCCTCCTAGTACCCTAACGTGCTTGCCTTAATAAGAAATACATTTCATAGGGACCAGATTCGTCAACCGCTTACTGAAGTCTAACGGTGAAAATACCCCCAAACCTGATGCTAATGAATGTCATATCAGGGGTTTGGCAGTACTCTTCACCGTTACTGGCCGGTAAGCGGTTAATGAATCTAACCCCAGAAGAAGAAGAATAGAAATCGCTGCCTATAGTATACTAGTATACTTTCACTAAGGGTCTGTTCATAGTCCACAACAGGGGTGTGCGTAAATGAAATCCGAAATTTCGTAAATCGTAAATCGTAATTACGAAAAAATCGTCGTAAATCGTAAATCGTAAACCGTAAATCGTAAGAGGTGCCTGACTTGTAATGCATCTAATTTCCTTGTTTTTTCTATTATGTTAAAGCTAATAAAAGCTAATAAAAGCTATGTTTTGTTGAGACGTTTTCAGCTCGAGCTGGACACTTTTCTAATTAAGACGGAAGCCATTAAAATCAACTTGCACCTTTCAAATCAAGCTGGTCAAGTTTTTGGGGAACCAAAATAAACCACGTGTTCAAAAACGCTCTCTTAAATGCGCCTATACAGGGTGCCCAATAAAAAGCTTACACTGCTTGGACGATCAAAAATGTTTGTCATTCTACTAGCCACTGGCTTACATATAAAACTATGACTGTAGAAACAACAACTCCGAATAAATCAACAAAAAGCATTCCATCCAAAACCAAAAAAAAATAATTTGATCGCTGGTCAACTCGACGAAAGAGTATTTGCACAAATAATCCAACAAGCATCCCCTACTGAGTGAGCGCATGGCACATTTCTATGATATGACACACCTAAAGTTCTAAGCATTCCCACATTTTGAATTGTACCCCAACAGCATTTTTGTAGCAGACCGAAAGGAATTGTGTGACGATTGAGAGTGTATGATCACATTTTTGGACACTCATCATAGTCGGGTTTTTGACTTAATATTGTAAAGGAAGATATTTTTGTGGTATTCTTTAGGAGTAAAGTAGAGAAGCAAGGTGCAGCCTGAATTGAAAGTGGTTTAACTAATTCGTACAAGGTCCATTTTAAACATATAGGGGAAACACCTGGTAAAGAAGTCGGAGGAGGATGGCTATCGCATGCTCCAGAATAGGAGTTCTTGATTAGAATCCTACCACGGGCAGTCAAGTCTTCCATACCTGCTGGGTTGTGAATTGGTAGCTGATTTGTCTGGGAAGGATAAAGCACTGACCTCTACATCGGCGGCAACCGCAATTCATTCTATAGGGCAAACCCACACTCAAATGACCTCTACGACATTCCAAAGAGGTAGAGAGAATGGATGGCGCATCTCAAACAGGGACTGGTTAACGTCATGCTTTGTCCTTTATCATTTTTGAAGGCAACCACAACTTCTGGAATGAAAAATCGTCGTTCGACGATACCAGGCAATTACTTTCGGCGTTTATTTCGCTTGCAGGTTTGCTTGCACTTGTTAAATTTCGCAATCTACAAAATGTTGCTTCTTCTTCTCCTCCTTAGCGTTTAGTCCCGCGCAGTCGCAGGGTCCGCTGTAGCCGAGTTAGCCCAGTGGTTAGTAGTGTAGTTTCATGCACAAACGGTCACAGGCTCGACTCTGGGCTCCGGCACGCCATGCCCTACAAAAATTGCAAAAACGGCAGCCGTTTCAGCATCAGACCCAGGTTGTCAGGCCGGCTGAAGGAGAAACCTTGTCACAGAACTACAAAATATTGCATTACCAATTAATGACTGCTTGCATTCGCCAGTCCTGCTCTCCACTACCTTTGTAACAAACGCTATCATATCCTTTGCCCATTCTTTAGCATTCTAAACGGATCGCGTAGGGCGAACACAACAGCCCCAATCAAACCACTGAAAACGAGACCAAAAGTGTCAAACTTTTTTCACTTTTATCATGAAAATGTCAGACGTTTTGCTTAAGGTGCACCTCAAATGTGAATGCACTCTGCGCCATAACGTGCAGTGATAATCAGATTGAAACATGATTGTTTTACTCTTTCCAACGGTTGAGCTGTTATTCCACAGCCTCCAATCAAGTCCAATATTCCTTGATGGCTTTGCATGAATTCTACTCGTGCGCATTGGAAAAACCGATCTGGCCGAATGTGGTGAACAAGTGAAAAAGTTACAAGTTGACTAGGCGGTGGTTGCAGCATAGCAAATGATCATCTCCATTCCGGTGCACGGAGAATTTTCATGTTTTTCTGTGGACAGGAACGAAATGCTTTCAGGCCATTCGAATGTGAGGTGTTGTGCTAGAGTAGAAGGGTAGTTTCATGCACAGAAAAACCGAACTGGCCAGAAAAATAGGCTAGTCCAGTTCCATTGCCAGGAATTAACTATAGCGAACTATCAACAATGCAGCGTTGTTCTGTCACGGCGCCACAGCAGAACATAAAAAAGTAAATAGGAAATAGCAATGAGCTATGAGGGAATTTTTAAAAAGTGGGTACATCGTCATAATCCGAATTGTATCATGTTATGTGGATGTTCCTCATCCGTGGACCGAAGATCACATTTACGAAAATTTACGATTTACGACCCAAAATGTCGTAAATCGTAAATCGTAAAAAGTTTGCCGAAAATCACCGTAAATCGTAAAATCGTAAATCGTAAATCGTAATTACGCACACCCCTGGTCCACAACACGAGCAACGCTCGAACAAAACATACGGATCTATTAGTACCGATCGATCGCCCAGCGAAAATCAATATGCATGTTTTTGACCAGTCGCTCCCGTAGCTCCCGTCGGGGACTGTGAACACAACCTAAAGCGCCTCTTCTTTGTCGCAAAAATAGAGGCCATTGTTGACATTGACAGTCACAAGTATTAGAGGAGACTTGAGGAGCTCACTTTTATTGATCATATTGACAATCCACTAGGAAGCTATATGAGCCAAGCTGGAGATATCTAGTCGATTGAATGAATAGAAAGCACCATGATGAAGCGATCACTGGCCTGGATGTCTGGTTATGCGCTATGGTCCACCATAACCGCATTAACAAACTGGTACCAAACAGCCTTGATACGCACGAAGCGCTTACAACGGCGAAGCGAACAGCAACTAACAGTCCATGGAGTGGACTGTGAGAATGCGCCATGCACTGTGCAGCTGCTTCACGTCGGATAATTTATTGGCTCCGATGTCAAGAAACTTCCAGTTTATTGAAAGTCGGGCCAAGCTCGATAGGTAAACTATTCTCAAGGAACATCTTATGATGTTATGCTTACAGTTTTGAGCTCCATAGTCCAGTATCGATGGACACAGCTAGCCAACGGAGGCGCGGTGGCGCACTCGAATGAGGCGCCGGCTGTCGTGTGCACCCGATTGCAGGTTCTTGGTTCAGATTTCCTACTCAGGCCAATTAAGCCTTCACCTTCCGAGGTTGGTGAGTTGGTACCATACGTGTCTGGGGAGGATAGAACACTGACTTGCCCATCGGCCGGTCACATCAAGCTATGCTGTATGCTGTCGGTGTCAATTCGCAGTCAGTAACGTTCTGTAGATCACATTGGATATCCGAATTCTTCACCAATCGCGCTATTTAATTCATAACTTCCTAATGCCACAGGATTCCTTAGACCTTTTCAGACGGAAAAAACACTTTATTAATCGAGAAGTAGCGTGGCTACCAATTTTTCAGACACATCTCAGGGACAGTCCCGCCTGGCGCTAGAAGTTTTGATCGCAACAAAACATCGTTGTGACAGCTCACATCTCAGGGAGTTCGGCACAAGCTTCTATGGGTATTTTTATGTAATGGGCGCGTGTGGCGCAGTTCGAGGAGGGGCGACTGCCGCGTGCACCCGATACCAAGTTTCTGGTTCGGATTTCCCGCCCAGGCCAACCAAGCCTTCCATCCCTCCGGGGTCGGTGAATTGGTAGCAGACTTGTCTGGGAAGGATAAAGCGCTGACTTTTTCATCGGCTGGCCACCGCAAGTCATTGTGTATGGCCAAATACGCATTCATGTCGCCTCCACGAATCCCGTAGAGGTAGAATGCGCTGGCGCATCCCAGAAGGGATTGAGTAACGCCGTCCTTTATCCTTATCCTTATTTTTATGTAATCAAATGTGTTGTTCAATATGAAGATTTAGCCATGGCGTTCGAAAGATTTCGCTTATTATTCAATTACAAGACATCAGGTGAATAGCATTCATTCCACCAATTAGGGACAGCAACACCTAGAAAAAGTGAGAGGCGCAATCTCAGCACTAAACCCTCCGTACTGTTTTCAAATCTTCATAAAGAAATTCTGTTATTTTGGTCTAGCTGAATAAAAAATTGTTTGTGAAGGCTCAAACACTGACAATATTTAATTGGGACACCCTGTATACATAATACATTTCCAAGCGGAAGATTCAAAAATTTTCTCAGAAAGTCAAACGCGCGGCGGAATCTCAGAAAACGCTGAGCCATTTGCTGTGAAGGAAGCTCACATGTTGAAAAAAAGAGAAAGTTTAGTTTTATAAGAAAGCTGAACTGTCGCAGCTGAACGGTTTGTGTCTATATCCTTGAATTGGTGCGTCCGCGCAAAATTAGTGACAGCTCGCGATCGGCATCTAATCTATGCTTAGGGTTAGCATATCAAGACTGAAGTAACGCGACAACAACGATTCGATTGACTTCCATTACTATCGATCTTTCAGAAAATGGATAGAAATTTTGCACGTACGCAGGAGGTAAAAAGAACCTCTGGACGAATGGATTAGCCCTCTTAAATGCAAAAACATCAGGAAAACTACAATTCTTCACATCAAAAACCTAGCTCCTATTTGAAATTGCGCCGCTTACTTGGTTTCCTCAGCGAGCTTGGAATGCCGGCCTGTAAACCAATGCCTAGCAATGGGCTATATAAGCCATCCATTGATCATCGTCGATTACTACACAAACAAATCCGTAAGGAAAACTAAATACGCGGCGCAATTTCAAAAAAGAAGCTGAGAGCCCTTCGCTATGAAAAGGTGTAGCACTTGCCCCATTACTCGAAAAAGAGACTGTTCCTTGGTCTGTCCTTACATCCCTTCATCCGTGCGTCCGCGTCAGATTCACGCTCGTTTGACTTCATATTCTGGGTATCGCTCAGTGATAACCGCTCAAGACGGGAGTGAGACGGGAGCGAATACAACGGCTGATGGATAAAGATAAAGGATAAAGGGCGGCGTTATTCAATCCCTTTTGGGATGCGCCAAGCATTCTACTTCTACGGGATGTCGTGGAGGCGATTTGAATGCATATTTGGCCATACAATGACTTGCGGTGGCTAGCCGATGAACAAGTCAGCGCTTTATCCTTCCCAGACAAGTCTGGTACCAATTCACCGACCCCGGAGGGATGGTAGGTTTGGTTGGCCTGGGCGGGAAATCCTAACCAGGAACCTGGCATCGGGTGCACGCGACAGTCGGCGCCTCCTTTCACTGCGCTACACGCGCCCAGCTAATGGATAAACACAACAAACAAGTACTACTGATCCGCCAACGATTATCATCGATCGATGTTGTCAATTTTTGTTGAGAAATGACCAAACATTAAGTGAAATCACCTGGATGTGATATTCAGTGGTCGGAGTTCACAACACCGCAGTAGGACAAAGGAATGAGGAACGTCGATCGACCAGCCAGTATTGATTGGTTTTATCGATTTTGGTTCAGGGATGGCCGTTTCAGGTGAGAATCGACCGAATATGGACTTTCTTTACAAGGAAAGCATATCGATCACATATAGAGGATCTGACTAGTGAAACCTAGCCAGTAGTCGGGCCAAAGGCTAGGAGCTTCTACATATGGATTAGATGGCCATGCTTCTTTGAATACGCCACGCTTGCGCTTACACCTTCAACTGTAGAACGGGTTCTAAGGCCAAAGCGATATTCAACTGGTTCCGCTCTCTCGCAGTGATTGTTCTACGGGAAGTTTTCCCATAAACAAGGACAATATAACACGTGCTGGAAACGGTAGTTGCGCTAACTGCAGTACTTCTGGCCGCTCACTAACCACCGATGATGCACTCATCTTCAGTTAAAGACAACATGGTTGGCCGTAAGATGAAATCAGTGAACCTCAAGCAGAAAACCGTATTAGCGAGAAGGTGCAGCGGGCTGTTGCAGAAACGGCATGGCTAAGCTAGGGCTACGTCAGCGATACCATCGTAGATGGCTATCGCTGTAGCTCAAACTGGACAAATCTGGAATACGTCGGAGAAGATGATCGATGTGACATCGCTCTTCAAAAATTACACTACAAATCCACATAAGACGGAGAAACCAGGTCCATTCATGCCCATGACGATCGAGGCCGCGCTCATCTAGTTGGAATCTTCGTGTAACAACTGGAGCCTCCCGTAAGAGTCCTCAGCGACAAGTAAGACGACCTCTTGCCAATCTAGGGAAGAGAATCATCTGAACTATTTTGGCACGATATAGGAAAAAAGTGAATAGCGCCCACTCAAGTAAACCGACAAGGAGCAGACGGGAACGATAGGCGACAGGAGAGATTTCCTCCAATTTTTGAGGGCCCTACGATTTTACAATCGATTTTTGAGATCACTTTTCCTAAAGAAAAAAAAAACAACAACAATTTGCTACAATCCTGTGCTCAGCACTTCGGAGTGGTTAGAAAATATTCTCCAAGAAGGCCTTTTTTGGGCAAAAGCGATAATATTGGTCGATATTGGTTGGTAAATCAATACCGATCACACAACCTGCCCACCGGTCAACATATTCGCGTTATTTCCATTTCAAGCAGCCGTATAGCAGCCAAAATCGACAAAGTTGGTCGGTATTGATCGCTCGTGCGATGCTGCTAACTTGCTGCCCAATGGTCAATGTATTTACGTGGCATCCACCTCCTGCAGCAATCAACAATATTGATCAATACTGATTGGCCGATCGTCGCTATTTACTTTACTAGAGGACTGCCCACTGCTCATTCGCATGACTCCTATTTTAAACGAACGACCGTTTCTGGTAAACCCACAATATCGATCGATATGGACTGGTGTTTTGAAGGCTGTCCACCAGCCAATATATTCGCGTCGGGCGCACCTCCAACGGTTAACGCAGAGCAACTATCAATAGTGCCGATCAATATTGATTGGCCGATTGATAGCATTCACTTTACTTGGTGGCTTCCTACTCATTCGCTTGTTTTCTTCATCAAACGAACGACCGTTTCCGAAAACCCCACAATATCGATCGATATTGATAGGTGTTTTGAAAGCTGTCCACTGGCCAATATATTTGCGTAATGCCCACGTACAACTGTTCCCCCTGAGAACAATCAATAATATCGACTCAATTATGTACTGTGCAAGGCATATTTATTTATTTATTTACTTCATCTTCAGTGGCAACTAATTTTGCGCGGACAGACAGACAGACTGAAAGATTAGCTCCTTTGCAAATGATGAGTATATTGGACCTCTGAAGTCGTTCTGCATTGTGTAGGAGACAGAAATATTTAAGACCAAATTCCGAGTGGGAAGGTCCAGAACATAGATCTTAAGCACCTCCGGTTTACGCCATGCGTTCCACATCCACATGATATTTCCAAACAGTGAGCTAACCAAGCCATGAAGAATCTAACTCGACAAGGAACAACATAACCACCCTGACGAGCTGGCCGTTCTCTGAAAGGGAACACTGAAAAGTCGGACGGATTACAGCGCACTGAACGGAAGGACGACGGGTCGATGAGAGCGAGTGGTGTTGGCTGGTTGATTGTCGCCACCGATCAGAGGGCTCACGACGGATTCACGCCGGTTTTTTACGACTCTTCCTTCTGGAAGGACAGACTTCTGAAGGGAGCTGCTTCAAAAAGCCTACGCAATGCGCAAACGACCCGTAGAGGATCGCACTGGATTCGTACCCCCAAAAGAAAACTACGAGTCCGGGCGGAAAGAAAGCTCGACGAAAGTGAAACCATCAATAAACCGTGACCTAGTGGACTGGATCAAGTCGCTCAGCCGCTCTTCGAACAGGATGTTGCTTCTAATTGTTGCAGGGAACAATATCGCTTGCTAATCGGGAATCGTACTAGAGTGATCCCTACTTCGAACGACCGTTTGTGGACAAACTTGACGACATCGATCGATATTGATCGGTATTGTAATGCCCATCCACTAGCTGATATGTGTATTGATATGATGCCCACCTAAAGCGGCTCACTCACTCGGCCAAGGATCAATAACATCGACTCAATCACTCTGAAAAGCCTCCAGCTGCAATTAATTTTGCGCGGACAGACGGACAGACTGACGGGTTACAGCTCTTTTATTTACTTACGTGAGATTGCTGGACCTCGAAAAAAGGTTTTGTTGGGCTGAAAGCGAGCTCCTGAGCTCAGTCATTCCAGAGAGGACGCCGCTACCAAAGGAACCAAAAGGATCTTCGTCGTCGTGTCACCGGAGAGGGCATGAAACAGACGTCAGCCGGAAGGTGGGAGAATAAGTGTTCCTAGGTGTTGTAGTTCGACACGATAACCTACATTTACAAGTCACTGATGACCTATTTCGGGCCACTCACGCAAGGTTATTTGGACAAGAGAAGACTTTGAGACTTTCCTAGTTACAGCAACAGCAGCCCAGAAGGTAAAAAGTAGGATTCCCTCCCAAGAATTGACAGAAAAATCCAATATTTCTCATATAATCGTCTGCTCCTCATTTTTATCAGACCTCCTTACTTTATACATTTGTGTGCACTCTTGCCCGCTGACTGTCCTCCAGAAAAGAACTAAAATCAATAAAATCAATAAATCGATACTCATCGATTGAGTAATTCTATAGCACTAAGCAGGCATTACACTTGATGGATTTTAAGGCAGCTCAGATTGGATCGAACATGCAAAAAAATTCAACAAAAAAAAACTGCCGGGTAGGTATAAGGAAGAGGTTGGTCACTTAAGCTGAGCCAGTGTCCCGAACGGTCTTCTTTCACTACATATCGTTCTGCCGGAGCGTCTGTGCATCCAATCGTGCGTCCGCGCGAAATTAATGGCCAACATCATGAAAACATTTAGTCAATCGATAAGTTTATTGATCTGTTCGAGATACGCTGACGCGAATATAACGGCCGCCAGACTGCGTCCCTAAGGCCCCGTTTATACTTCGTCGCAGCGCGACGCGATGGCCACGCAATAAGACCAAATTGATCGATCGCGTCGCACAATCAATATGGCCACTATACGTGGCGTCGCGTCGCGCCGCGACGAAGTATAAACGGGGCCTAAGACTTCGTAAGGTCGCAATCGTAAAGTCGGCGTATCGATCCATATCGATACACTATTTCTATAGCAGTGAGGATGCCATCTAGTCAAAGGACCAGGGACTTTAGAGTGCTCACATAGGGAACGTTTGTGAGAAGTCGATTACGGAAGACGACCCAGCGTTCTGAGCGGCACAGCTAGCTAATTATCTAAAATGCTCCATGCATTATACATCACTAATATGGCCATCACCAATATGCAATATGAAAGCACTCAGGCAATTTTCTCATAAACTACAGAACATCTGACGGCTCGACGGCTAACCAGCTGGTAAGGCGCATGAACGACCGGCACTGAACTAGGCGCGGAGCTGAACTCGACCCGCCTATAAGTATGCCTTATTTCCACTGCGCCAAAGGCACTGAATGAGACGATGAAGACAAGAGCAGCGAAAAGTGTGACCTTCGTTGTGCCCCACTCGTACCTACTAATCTCTCCTGACGAGTTGCTTATCGACGTGAACGGAAGCAGCAACGCCACAACAAAAATATTTTGGAATTAACGGCAAAACGAGCAAAATACGCGGCGGGAAGCGATTTCGGAGACAAAACGCGTGAGGATTCCACGGCGTTGGGGTCAGACGCGTGATAAAAAGCACAAACGACGGAACGACGACACATGGCGCGGGCGTCGGCGATTCGTGAAGGCGGACGGGAGTCGGCCGACGACCGGGATGGCGAAGGTGGCGGCAACCTAGATACCCCCTTCGTCGTTTCGTTCCGTCCGTCACATCGCATTCCACCGCGCGCCACCACGCCGCCGCAAAGCCGCGCGAGCGGACCGACGGAAACCCTTCCGCGCTTCTCGATGTCCGTGACAGATGAACCGGCGATCGAATGGAGAGAAGGAACAGCGCCATTAAGGGTCATCCGTCGTTTAGCTGGCGGAAAAGCGGCATCTGAGCTTTGTTTGGAAGAGCAATCGCTTCCAAGACGGCGTAGTACCGCTCTGTCGTCGGTTTTCACTCCAGAAGGGACACCACCAGCAAGCGTTCCGTCTCCACTGCACCAAATCACCTGCGGAATCCTAAAAGACTCTCTCCTGGGCGCGATAAAAGCCTCGACCGTAAACTATAGCCCTTCATCCACATCTTGTATGAGCAATGCTTCGGTTTGTTTTTCGTTCTCCAGTCGACACAGCCCTGTGGGGTTCGCAGATATGATAGGACGTAACCCCACTCCCACTTGAGCAAGCAATACTGAGGTGGGCATGTGGTCAGCATGACACGCCTCTAAAGCTATAGCACCTAGCAATTTAAACTCCCGGAAAGTAAAGTACATGGCGCATCTCAAGCAAATTGACCAGCTATAGCAAAGGTTTTTTTTGCAGATTTTCATGCGAATATAAAGGAGAACGGATCTATGTCGCGAATGTGGGCAGCATTGGGAGGTGCGAATGCGTCAGACAATCGTAACCATAGCATATAGTCACTTAGAACTTCATAATACAAGGTGTACGACGCATAAAGAAGAGCTGATCCGTTCTTACCACCATCTTTCTGCAACGATTTTCCCCGCCAATATAGAGGATAAAGCACCCATTTCGCGAATGTGGACAGCGCCGAGAAGTGGAACGCGTCAGCCAAACATAACCATGGCATATAGGCGTCTAAACTGCTAGAAAATAGGGTGGGCGACGCAGAGGGATAGACTAGCTCAATCAAACATCTTTCTAAGCAATTTTCCCTGCGAACGCAAAGGGCATAAAGGATGCGAACATAAAGCGTGAACACGTTGGTCAACTATATCAGTGACATATAGGCATTTAAACCTTTAGGAAGTAAGATGTACGACACATCAATCAGAAAGGTTGATCCGTTCTTATCACTATCCTTCTTCTGCAATTTTTCTGCAAATATACAGGATGTCGCGAATGCGGACAGCGTTGTGGAATATGATCGCGTTAGTCCCCGTTTATACTTCAGACGCCGAGCGACGCGACGGCCAAATTGATCGATTGTGTCGCTCAATCAATATGGCCAATACGTGGCGTCGCGTCGCTCGACGTCGAAGTATAAACGGGGCCTTGGTCAATCATATCCAATCAACAACCGCACTAGTCCATCAGGGTGCTGACTGTGCACATCCCCTCTGACCAAAGCTTTTATTCGAAGCAGCATGGCTATACCGCCGGTATCATCTCACCGCGGATTCACCATATCGGCCTATGTAGTAAGTGATACAGAGGGATACAGAGGTACAGAGACACAGATACGATAACCGATTTACCATTACCGGCCGGTAAGCGTTTGACGAATCTGGCCCCCGATTGGCTGGCACGGTTCCGTATACCGATGCTGCTCACAATGGCGACCAATACCGGATAAACGACCGCGCTACTCAATCCCTCTTGGAATGCCCCACGCATTCTACCCCTTCGAGATGTCGTAGAGGTTCCATGACAAGTCTGGCACCAATTCATCGACACCGGTAGGATGGGAGGCTCAGTTAGCTACAGCGGGACCAGAACGAGGAACCTTAATTTAGGTACCAGCGACAATCAGCGTCTCCTCCCAACTGCGTCGCCAGGCCAGCCCGCAAATATCTTCCCTTGGTACCGTTCAGTTCCACAATCTCTTTTGTTCGCTTTATCTTGCTTAGTAATAACTGTTTTCAAAGACCAGAGAAGCTTCCGCACGAGCCAAGTCATCGAAAATTAGGTGGGCCGGTCACGTAATACGCGTCGCAGACACCCGCTGAACGAGAGCAGTCACCGACTGAATTACGCGGGATGCTAGAGAGCATCAGAAACCCGCCAACGTCTTGGTCAGACTTCTTCTTTCTTGGCGGACGAACGATATGACGCCCTTCGTGTAGCTCGAGCGAGGAGGATCTATTGGAGCACTCTGGCACGCGACAGGAACGAGTAGAAACGCTGCAGGCACCCGCTTGAACATCTTGACGATCAACGAGACAAACGACTTCAAGGCTTGAACACACTGCGCCAGAACGTTTATGTGGAACCTAGCAGAGGTGCATTGCTTATGTTGGTGAAACCATGTGGCACTTCATAACAAAAATCCTTTTTCATGTGATTTCTTTCTTCTTTTCAGGATCACTTCGTCTTGTTTGAACTTGGTTTTTAAATTCAGTGTCGTTTTGATGCTGCTTTGGATGTTTTTAGTACCCCAATGAGGACGAATTAATAAACAAACAAATACAACAAATAAACTCTTACCTTTCAGTTCACATGACGCCATTAAAATCTGCTGCGATGAAACAACATAGCCTCTCGACAGAAATGACTACTCCACACAACGTTGCTGCTCCACCATTCAGATCTATTTTTGATTTTCAGCCGCATCCAGTGAAAATCCTGAAACAATTGCAGTAAAAATTCTGACTTCACCTGGCATAGATGATGATCGCTCATAAAGCTTGCATATGTTTCACAGAGCTCAGCAATGCATGAAACAGATGTCGCTCATAAGAATCCACCGGCGAAGCTACTTTTACAGGGAGTCCCAGAATCACGTTCCCAATAGACATCGTTTTAAAACGGACGAAAGAGAGGTTGGAGCATGAAATTTTGGCACACCTTTACCAGCATAGGATCTATCCTAGTCCGGGGAAGGGCACATAACTAAAAAGTATGTAATAAATCGACTTGAGACTTACCGACCGGCCCCTGTAGAACAAAATAGGACCTAAGCTAGAAAAATTCACGAAGAAAACCCGAAAAATTACATTTGTTTTCGTCGCTATTGTAAGCAGGCAAAGTTATGTGCCCTCCTCACCATGTTAGATCCTGGTTATAACATGTCAGGCGGCGGTCAACACGCGGCATGCGGCTTTATGCGCCCTCCTCACCATGTTAGATCCTGGTTCTAACATGTCAGCCGGTGGTAGCATGCGGCATGCGACCTGGCTATAACATGTCAGACGGTGCTGACACGCGGCAAGCCTCCACTGCGTTGCTCTTTGCCCGCCGAGACCGTTGTAAAACCGCGGCGATTTTTTCTGTGTGTCTGTTCGTTTTCTTTTGTTTCCTTTAGGTCCTATCTTCATCTGCAGGAGCTGGTCGGTAAGTCTCAAAGTCGATCTATTACACGCTTTTTAATTATGTGCCCCGGATTAGGATAACTCCCCAGCATTTTTACAAGCACAATTACATGATCAGATCTCAAAATGACTTCTTTTGGCATGGATAGAGACCTTCAGACGACGCGGAAAAGCATTCAGCGCAGCATGGGTGCATCTGATTGGCACTTCTTCCCACACCTTCAGAAAGCTTTCCTTCAACGAGTCGACTGAGGTGTCTTTTATGTAGAGCAGGCTTCAGTCTCCAAGTAGAACTAAATAGAGTAGTCCATAGGGTTGAGGTCGGGCTATACGGAGACATTCTTCTGGGCTGGTAGAGTTTCTAAGCAAATGCCGAATCCTGCTAAAAGATAAACGGCTTGTCCTTGAAGGTCGCGCTGCTCTAGAGAATCAAAATCTTTTCCAAAACATCTTCCAACTAGGTTATGGAGTCCATTTTCTCTCCCTTCCTGACGAAGAACAACGGCGACTTTCTCGCGTAGGTGACAGCGGCCGAAATCATGACGGATTCCGGATGTCCGTAGCATTCATAGATCTTTCCCGCTTCGTTGGTTCCAGCTACTGATTTGGCAAGCACACGGTGGTTTTGGCGGTTCAGCGCTGCTTCGGCAGTGAAAGATTTAAAGACTAAAGATTGGAAGATTGGTGCGCTGTTAGTGATCCCACCCTTCGCATAATGGACCTATTGTCGACAGTGAAACGTTAAACGACGAGGGCATTGAGCGAGCTGATGAGCTTTAGCCAAGGGGAATAAAGGCTGGCTGATGATATGGGAAGCACTAGGCCCTTAGTTGAACCTTACGAAGGCGATGTTCATGAGGAAGGGGCGAGTTTCTGATGCCCCACATTCTCCCAACGGGAAGAACGTCTCCGAAAGCTCCAGCTACGAGTATCAGGGTCGCGAAGTCAACTCAAGGCCAACGACCTCGAGCCGGAGTTGAGCAGAAGCTTTCAAGAACGTCGAAGAAATCGTGAAGAACACGAAGAACGTCCGGCTCCGTGCCCACCTATTCTTCTCCACTGTTCTTCCTGTGCTAACATGCACCTCGGGGCCTGGGTCGTACGAAAGCAGCATGAACACGCTATCAACGTCGCGCAACGTGAAACCGAGAGCACGGTGCTCGGAGTGCCACGACTTACGCAAGTGAGAGAAGGCCTCCGGAGTTCCGAGCTTCGTCGACGTTCGAAGATCAGAGACGCTGTCGCATAGATCTTTTACTTTTTATTTTATTTTTTATATATATTTCATTTCATTCCTTTATGTTTATCCCGAATCAGATGGGCCGGCCACGTAACCTGGTTCGAAGAGACCCAAGAGGCAAGAGCCGTAACCGCCTCCATTCCGTGGGATGTCGAAAAACAACACGCTAAGGCCTCTGTTATACTCCCGCGGGAGCATCCGCGGAACGTCCGCTGACCAATGGTGCACGGCGGAGGCGGGCGTGGCGAGGCGCGGCGATTGGCCAGGAGAGGAGTCTCGGCGCGATTCCCGCCCTTCCGCGGATGCTCCCGCGGGAGTATAACTCAGGCCTAAGCCCCGTTTATGCTTCCGACGTCGAGCGACGCGACGGCATGGGTACTGGCCAAATTGATCGATCGCTTCGCTCGATCAATGTGGCCCATGCGTGGCGTCGCGTCGCTCAGCGTCTCTGAAGGTCGAAGTATAAACGGGCCCTAACGCATGGATTGAAGTGCATTGGAGTACCTTGCTCGTGAAAACCATTAACGAAAAATGTGATGCGATCGTCGGCACGCGACAAGGACAACGCTCCCAGAGCCCGTGCTAAGTTTAAGGACTAGATGTTGTCTGAGAATCAGAGAATACGTCGCTCGGGTCACCTCGCTATAGATTAGTTGGGAGAAGCAACCAGTGTGCGAAAAAGTGGGTTTTGAAGTAAAAACACCAAGAGTCGCCTTAAGGTGTTAGTCAAACTACTTCTTCCTCAATGGTCTGGTCGTAAGCATTGACGCCGTCATGGCCTCCGCGCGACTGGTCCACTGGGTCACTAAGGCACGAGCCATGAATGCATGAAGATGTTACTGGCGTCACGCCAACATGTAACAGGTACACTATACTGGGAGGCCTTTGAAAGAAGAAAAGACCCAGAAAAATCGGATGAAATGTGTGAAGCTCTTCTAACCAGGAGAATATCGTATGGACCGACCCGTCTACACAATTTAGCAGCCTGCAGGACCACCTTTCCCTTTGATATGGCCGCAAAATGATATTTCACAGAATATAAGGGCCTTGGTATTGCGGTGGGTTTCATTTTTGTACTACCGTTTCACCGCCAGCAGGTCTTCTATGGTTCGTACGCACTACTCTGACGGCTTCACAACGCAGTCTTCAGCATACAGATGACGTTCCCGTCATCGTTTTTCATCCGCTTTAAGACAAGAACACACCTCCAAACTGGAGATCTTGTTCATAGTGACGCGTTTCGCTTTCAGGCATGCTCAACCACTGGATTTTGTTATGGTCCTCCTCGCCTTCAGTCATGCTATTTAGTACTTGCTATCATTGTTCAGGCTTTTCATCTTAACTATTCTGTTGAAATAACTCCCATGGTTGTTAGTGAGTTCATTTTTCTTCACAATAGCGAAACACGTCAAAGCGGATAAGGTGAGGAAAAGGCTCCATAGGGAGTTGGATAGAGAATAGAACCAGAAGCCGATGGAGACCACTCCTCTCCGATTCAAACGTCAACTTTGGTAGTCAAATCACAACGCGAGTCGGTGAAGTTTAAAGGAGAGGAACTGTGCATGCCTCACGTGATACGATGTGTTGACTAACCAGGAGACCATCTCAACGGTAGGTCGGAACAGCCCAAGTGTTGTATATAGGCAGAATCGCCTCCCTCTGGGAAACAACAAAATGCAAGCATCTCGACCCCAATACAACTCTGCGCAGAGTTAGGGGCGACGGAAGCTGGGCCGTTGGGGGCGTTAACCCTCTGCCGTCACGCGGAGGAAGGGCTCAAGTTGGCAAACAATGATGACGACCGAGCGGTGGTGGCGCAGTGGAAAGAGGGGCGGTGTAATCCCCGTGATCGGTGTTTTCAACCAACTTGAGCCCGCCCTCACTGTGAAGGCAGAGGGCTAACGCCGCCAACGGCCCAACTTCCATCGTCCCTAACTCTGCACAGAGTTGTACTGGGGTCCAGATCTTTGCATTTTGTACTTTCCCAGAGAGAGGCGATTCTGCCCATATACAACACTTGAGCCGTTTCGACCCACCGTCGAGATAGCCTACTGTTAGGATTAGAGTGAGTAGAATGGTTTGAACATAAGAATATAATCCTAGTTCTGGGGCCGGATCCATCAACGACTTACAGCAATTTAACAGAGAAAGTTACAGCCACGATCAGTGGTAGCGCGGCTTATCAAGCAATATGGTGAGAGATAAGTCGCGTTATCTGAGATTTCCGCTGTGAATTCTCTGTTAAGGTTATGTAAGTCGTTGATGAATCCGACCCCAGGAGCTACTCGTTCGAGGGGAGTAGGCAGTGGTGTTTTGTCCCGACATCATCTAAGTCGACTTTCGTCGAAGATCCATTGGTTGTTTCGTGGCGTGACGCCACTCAAACAAGTTGACAGACGGGTAGAAATGGAAGAGGGAGGGGGTATGGGTAGCTCCCCAATGGTGGGTAACTCTCTCCAACTAGGATTGCCCACCATGAGAAAAAGTCTGCTACAAGAATGAAAGCTGTTAAAGGCATCCACGATCCTATCGACTCATCGACTCTCGATCGACCGATTTTATCGTCGACTTAAGACCCCCGCACACTTCTGCGGCGTTGCGGCTGCCCTATTCTTAACCATGGGGCAGGGACGCAGAGCTCGCCGGCGGCGTCCCTGCCCTATCCTTAACCATAGCGGCGGGCGGCGTTGCCGCAGAAGTGTGTGGGGGCCTTTACGATTAGCCAGGCATTCTGAATGGAATTAAGATAATTGTTGTCGAGTTATCGCATCTTATCTTTCCTTAGCAAACAATTCAATTCATCATTCCTAAGGCACTGAGAAGTGAGCAGTTGTACACAGTGCAATCGTAAGAAGGCGGCATCTATTCTAGTCGGGAGGAAGCAATCCTAACGTGACACTTTTGAGCACCCGCCTGAATTTGCACAAGCCTCGTCAATACTCTGGAGCACGGGAGAAGCTCTAGGACAAGGGGGAGGGTCGGTGAGTCAAAACAATCTGTGCCCCCTCCGAGTAGGACAGATCCTGAAGGCGCTATACAGCGGCATGCAAATATCGATAACTCCTGCATGATAACGCCGTAAGCCAGGGAGCTAAAGTGACCCGACCAAAAAATCGAGAAGCTGGACTGGGAGGCCGTGCCCTATTCGCCATTTTCTCCTGACATAACACCATCTGATTTCCACTTTCTCCGCTATCTAAAGGCTTTTTTGGCTAAGAAAAGTTTGACAAAGTTCGAAGGCCTAAGTCGTGCGGTCACCGACTTCTTCGACTTCTGGTATCCCCGGTTCTGGGAGAAGTGGATCGCTGACCTGCCCAGTAGGTGGACCATCGTGAGGGCTAAATATGGTGATTATGCCGGTGATATATTTTCACTGTTGTATGAGTAAAGAAATAAAGAAGGGAAAATCAGAACTCTACGAAGACTTTGCGATCGACCAAATAATTCGCTCTCAATTCCGCTATCGTTGTCGAACAAACAGAGTGAACTGTACCCTCCCCCCGACTAGGATTGACAGTTTAATCCTCAAAACTTGCTGAAAACTCCAAACAAGAACTGAAGGTCGCGGAAGAACAACCGGTGGGCGCACCGCCGGGACAGGTGGAGTAACGCAAATCGATTGGCCACAAACGATCTACGGCGATCGATAGAAGCCACGCCGCGGCATATGCCGGCGCCTCGAGTCAGTTTGAACTGCTCGGACGCCTACTCTTCAGAAGTATAGCATGGGCGGTGTTCCTCTTTGAGCTATTTCGATACTCCTGCTGTGATCTTCGAGCTACTAATAGTACAAGGCAGCGTTCCACTTGATGGAGACCTGGAGCCGGATTCATCAACGACTTATGGCAATTTAACGGTGAAAATACTGCTTAAATCCCTGATAGCGCGGCTTATCAAGCGATACGGTGAAGCGCTTCACCATGAGCCGGGTCAGGCGTGGTGACGTTCTACCCCTCGTCCTTTAAACAGAGGCGTGGCAAATGTCTGCGTCTCCACTATCTCGTAAGGCAGCCACTGGACTCTCGAGCAAGCCCAGGGGTTGGGGGTGGGCGGGCCAGGGGGGGGGGGAAGGTGTAGAACGCTCGACCCCCGCCGGATCATCGACGACTTACGTAACTTTAACGAAGAATTGTAAGCGAAAGTCTCAGATAACGCGGCTTATCGCTCACCATATCGCTTGACAAGCCGCGTTATCTGTGCTTTTCGCTTACAATTCTCCGTTAAAGTTACGTAAGTCGTTGATGAATCTGGCCCCATATCACTTGTTGATAAGCCGGGCTATCAGGGATTTTGGCAGTATTTTCACCGTTAGATTGCTGTAAGTCGTTGATGAATCCGGCACCTAAAGACCGCCTTAATGTACTGTTTCACGCCGTGCACGATTAGCAAACACACTTCTGAGGCCGGATTCATGAATGACATTACCCAGGATTACATGGGTAGAGGGTAGAAGCTGAAGCATTACCTGGAATTCACAAGAGCGTGGAGGTTGGTGAATAGTCGGGCAAAATCAAAGAACTCGCCGAATTGTACCAAACATGGCCTCTGCCTACTACCCTCAGCTGGTAAACTTCTCCATTACTATTAACTCTTTACCTTACCAATCGTGAATCTAGCCTCAGATTTGTTTACCTTACTATGAGTCTTAGAAGACGGTCCAAAGGAGTGCGATTTTCACGCCAATCTGCCGCTTTCCCAATTTCCCAAATTAAACTAGGCACTAGGGCGCAAGTCCAGAAATGGTGGGGGGGGGGGGAGGAGGTTCTCCGCAAAATCTCAGAAATTTATGCAAAAACTCCTTTAAAAGCGCTAAACTGGTCAATGAATTGCCCTAAAGTGAAGCTGTTATCTGCGGAAGAGGCTACTAGGAAACTCTCCTCTCTAAACTTGTCCCGGCACTAGAACTAGAAGTTCATAACAAATCTTCGAAAAAAATTTCTTGAGCAAAAGATTATTTTAACCTTCTCGGAGAGTACTTTAATGTGGAAAAATTCGTTTTGAATTGGCTAGTTCTCAGTTTGGTTTAAAAGTATTATTCTTGTACTGAAAACTGTCCAGTTTGCTTTGAAAAGTGTTTAATCTGTTACGAAAATGGTATATGGATAACTTGTGGGATGAAGGAACACATTGATACTACTTGACAGTGATCAATACATTTTCAAAGGTCAAATATTTTTTATTCGAAGGCTTGTTATGAACTTCTAGTTCTAGTACGACTTGCAGCGACACTAGAACTAGAAGTTCATAACAAGTCTTCGAATAAAAAATACACTGCGACCAGAAAGTATAGGGACACTTAAAAATTGTACTTTTCGTACGCTAATCGATATCAATCGACCTGAATTTTTTACTGTAAAATTCGTTACGGCAAAGAAGTTCGAAGCAAAAGATTTTAGCAAAATCGGTTTGATGTGAGCTAAATAAGAAAATAAAGTATGGAGACACACCATTTTCAATTGACCAGAAAGTATAGGGACACTAGTAAAAAACAACTTCATTGTCAAGATAAAAAACAGTCGTTGATAACTAGTACTCAATTGGTCCTCCGCGGTTCATTGCAACATCTGCAAGTCGGGCTGGTATCGAAGCAGCATGATTTTGAAGTGTTTGTAGAGGAAGTTCATCCCAAGCGCGTAGAATTGCTGATCGAAGTACTTGCAGAGAAGAATATGTCTGGTTATGCTCGTAAATCTTCCTTACAAGGTGTCCCCAGATATTCTCCATTGGGTTCATATCGGGAGAACATGCAGGCCAGTCGAGAACTTCAACAGAATTTCTTCTGAGGAAGCCTTTTGTGGATCTGCTGGCATGCGGCGGTGCATTGTCCTGTTGAAAAACCCATCCCTGACCAGCATTCTGTTGAAGGAATGGGAGCAGATGGGTTTCCAACAGTTGCTGGTATTCATCTGCGTCCATCCTTGCTGACGTGAAGGCAAGAGGGAGCTTTCCTTCTGCGTGGAATGCCGCCCACACCATAATAACTGTGCCGCCTCCAAAATTCCTTCTTGGGAAATACTCCTTCTCCTTGCGTAAGTCATGCCAGTAGAATCGGTCCCCATCTGGACCATCGAGGTTAAAGCGCTTTTCGTCCGAGAAGATCACCTGAACTATGAAATGTTAAAATACCGAGCCTCAGAACTGACAACGCAAAAAATCTGCCTTAGTCCAAAGACGTCGTTTGTTCCTAGAGACGGACTCGAGCCTGTCCCTTTTGTGTGTTTCTGTCAAACGTGGAGCAGAACGGAGCTGGGTATATACAACATTCCCATTGCGTTTTAAGCAGCACCGAATCGTTTCTTTCGAGACTTTCTTACTCAAACTCTTGCGCACTTCCTCCAAACTGATTGATTTACTGGAAACCATTCGCACAATTTGCCTCTCGTCTCGAGTCGAAAGAAGCCTGGGACGTCCTGAAGACTTCCTCGAGTGATATAGATCAGGACTGCGTAGAAATTTGCTAATAACGTTCTTTGATCGTCCCAGTTGAGTCGAAATTTGGCGTATGCTGAGTCCTGCATCTCTGAGGGCCTTGATTTGAGCTTGTTCCTCTATTGATAGCATCGATCGGCGACCCATCCTTACAATGAGCAAATTATGAGGCAGTATATTGCATAGCAAAATAGTTTTCAACAACGTACCTTTCTCCGCGCACCTTATTTGGTGGTGTCCCTATACTTTCTGGTCACTCAAAAACAGGGTCCCGTCACGCGATCCTTTCCCGTTCCTTGCCACCTCGGGGGATTTTGCCCATTTCTTTCGTATATATGTTTTTTGCCGTGAGGAGTTCCATAGTATAATTTTTAGATCAACTCCTGCGGGTAGCTAGCAGAATTACGCAATTTGCTGGTGTCCCTATACTTTCCGGTCGCAGTGTATTTGACCTTTGAAAATGTATTAATCACTATCAAGTAGTATCTATGTGCTCCTTCATCCCGCAAGTTATCTATATACCATTTTCGTAACAGATTAAACACTTTTCAAAGCAAACTGGATAGCTTTCAAAGCAAGAATAATTCTTTTAAATCAAACTGAGAATTAGCCACTTCAAAGCGTATTTTCCCATAATAGAGTACTCTCCCAGAAAGTTAAAATAATCTTTTGCCCGAGAAAATTTTGTCGTTACTCTTTTTTGAATTTTTTCTAATTCATCTGCCCTTAAAAGTGAACATTGTCTGAAATTTTATGAAATGTTTGCTTTCCCAGAAAAAATAATACTCCGTAGCTTACCGTACTAAAGCGCAGAAAGACAGAAATTCTTTAGCGTGTTAGAAGAAGATATCGTGCCATGCATTTGTCACGGAGTCATTGCGAGTTGAACTTGATTGAAGGTGTAAATGTTACTTAGTTGAGACATCAAGGCGAAGATATGCGTACTTTCTACAACTGCTTTTGTTGCACCGTAGACCAGCGCACAACTCCAAGCAACCAGAAGTTTTGCTATCAATCAAAGGAAACTCGTGATATCCTAAACAAACGCATGGCGCAGTCTCCTTTCTTAGCCCACAAAATGTAGCCTTCCTGCACTTTGAAGTAATGTTTACATCACTCACTTTTCTTGAAAAATGTGAATTGGACAAAATTTCAACAAGCGTGTTTGTTGTTTTGGCAAGTAAATGTAAAAAATCCAAAGAAAGTCGTACCAAATTTTCTTTATTCAAGAAATTACGCTCTTAGAGAACCCCTAGCTTAACCTGAAGACTAACGCTGGATTTGGAAGGTGTTTTTGAGTTCGATTTGAAAGGCGCGAGCATGCGGCCGCTGCGCGGCGCGGCACGATGGTCGGGATAGATTTCGACCGCGTGGGGCAAAAAATCGATATCTATGGCGATCGTGGTGCCGCGCCGCGTGGCAGCGCAAGTATAAACTAGGGCTAAAAGAGTGTACAAATTGATATGAAAAGTGTCTAATTCGACGTGAAAATGGTATATATTGCTGACTTCTGAACGTCCCACAAAAATACGCAGCATCCTTCGCAGACAATTAATTAATTAGTCGGTCTTCTAATCTCAAATAACAAATAGAAACCAAAAAACGTGAACTCTACAATACGATAGAAATACGGATGAACTTGATTAAAACGATTTCTTACTATAATGCTGCAATCAACATACAGCCGCTATTCTTCATACACCGCTTGCTGAAGCTTTTAGGAACAAAATTCTGGTTCTGCTTGTTCACAAAAAAAGAACAAAGTAGCTGTATTTACTTTTTGGTGTCTAGATAGCTGCACCAGATTCACTTGTGTTTCAGAATGCATTGGAATAAATAACATAGTGGAAAAAGTGGAAATTAAAACACTACAAGACAAGAAAAAAGTACCGGAGAAGTGTATTATCGCACAGCAAATTACGCTAGAGGACGAGAAGCAGATCTTCTCCGTCGACGGCCTCGAGAAGCAGGACGTCTCGCTGATTCTCGGCATACCCCAGATTCGCATGTGCGTTGACATCTCGCACACCGACATCGTCGACTTGACGGTCTCGGCAACGTCAATTGAAGGAAAGTGTCCAGGTACGTCAGGAATCAGATTCAAGGGAGCCCCTTCATTGTAAAACACTCCCTTCATAGTCATTCATAGTCCACGACGGCAGCGATTAATCGCCCGGAAAACCATACATATCGATTTTTGTCGGGTGATCGCTCGACGTTAATCAATGCGTATGCTTTGCAGAGCAACCTACTCATTGGCATCTAGCACCGCGCACTGGGTGATCTAACAATGTCTGATCATTGATCTGCGTTCTAGGCATAGTTTATACTTACATCGTGACCACGATCAACGTAGATATCGATTTTTCGCGCCGCCTGGCGGCATCTCATTGCATTCATACTTCGCCGCCTTAGTACTCCTTAAGCCCTAGTTTACACTTGCGCCGCCACGCGGCGTGGCACGACGATCGCCATAGGTATCGATTTTCTGCGCCGCCCGGTCGATATCCATTCCGATAATGGTGCCCAGCTGCGCAGCGGCGCAAGTAAAAACTAGGGCTAATCGCTGGGATTCTGGGACACGGTGATGAGCGAATCGCGCTGCTGCTGGACTAAAAACCCCAGAGGCGTCGTTTGGGTCTGTTCATAACGGGAGCGACGTCAGCGACAGGAGCGACAAAGCAAAGCATACCTACCGATTTTTTTTCAGGCAAAGGGCCGGCACTGACTGATCCTTCGCCCTGTCGCTCCTCCCGCCTCTGCTGTCGCGGAGTATGAACAGGCCCTTTGGTGTGCGTACGGCACGCAACAAGATATTGGCACGGCTCCCATATCGATTCATCACGTCCCGCGATCAATATGGGAGCTTATCATTAAATGTCGCGCGTTGGGTGTAGATTAAACGACCCCCCCCCCCCCCCTAAGCGCGACAAAATTTGCCTCGTGCGGTAAACCCTGTCACTCTACCATCTCGGACAAATTCTGGTTAGTAACCGACCATGAACTGGTTCGAAACCCGTTGGTTAGTAACCGACCATGAACTGGTTTGAAACCCGTTGGTTAGTAACCGACCATGAAAGGGTTTGGAGGAGAGCACGAAAGGAGGCCACGCCCCGCAGCACGTGTTGCTGTTAGGCCCCGTTTATACTTCTGACACCGAGCGACGCGACGGCATGTATAGTGGCCACATTGATCGATCGCGCCGCTCGATCAATGTGGCCACAATACGCGGTGTCACGTTGCTCGGCGTGAAGTATAGACGGGCCCTTAGCCCTAGTTTATACTTGCACTCTCACGCCGCGCGCACCACTATCGCCATAGATATCGATTTTTTCGCGCCGCCCGGTCGATATCTATCCACCGACCATCGTGCCACGCCGCACAGCAGTGCAAGTATAAACTAGGGCTTACGCAGCGAGGGGCGTGGCCGCCTTTCGCTGCATGGTCGGTTACTAACCAAAATTTGTTTGAGATAAGGTAAGGAATCGTACTGCCATTTCGTCGCTGAAGGAAGAGCTGCTTGGAAGCCAAGGCAGAAAGCATAAGTGAGGCATATGGGATCTATCCTAATCGAAGGGGCAAAGCTAGAAAAGCGAAACAAACACTAGTAGGGTGGTCTCCATCGACTAAGAAATCCCATAATAAGGTCCTCTCGCAGGCTAGCTCTGTGTATTTTTGTAGTTCATTTTCAGCTTCACCGTCGATGTCAAAAGAGTTGGATGAAGTGCGCCTCCCCCCCCCCCCCCCCCCCCCCACCACACTAGGACAGGTCCAGCGAACTAGCAAATCTTTCGAATATTTCTTTCAATGAAGCCGTGTAGAAGTCACCTGCAGGCGTGAGAGAATACACTAGCGTAGTCTGTGCTCTCTAGCTCCAACACAGTCACTACACGAGTCTCCAAGCACGGCACTCTCGCTACCACGAGCACCCCTTCGTTCGGTTTCTCTCAAATTCTCGCCATTTTTTGTCGTCTCGTCGTAAATTTACTCTCGATGTTTTCTGCATTTATGCTTAATATGATATTTTATGGCAGCGGGAGGAGACACAGGCTGCCGTGCCCCGGAGGAGCCGGTGGCAGAACTCGTGCGGCCCTCAACCCGAGGCCACTTGTGAGGCACAACCGGAGTCGAGGTCTTACCCATGCACGCTAGCTCTTACATTACCTGCCACGTTAGGGGTGAGGCCCTTGTTGCTCCGACTTAGCGCACCTCATACCAATGCGGATGTTATTTAGGATCCTCTGCGCAGACTGCACCTGCGCTGGCCCCCCGGCGACTCTCGCCCATCTTTACATCACTCGCGTGATACAATTGAACCAGCCGACCTTCTGCAGTATTACCACTGCGCTCAGAATAAACCTTTTCCCACTCTCTAGTCACATGACAATGCGCAATAGACAACATGCTTCATAGCAACCCAACATACACACACAATATACCAAAAGAGTAATACAATATCCTACGAGTCAAGGCTGAGCCTAGCCACGCTACCTACGGGGTCAGCCCCAAGCGCAAGCCGCAGATCCTCCCTTGCTCCTACCCTGGAGCCTGCGCTCACGAGGGCGGTGGCTCAGTCGGTCTCTGCGGTTACCTCTGTTGTCGTTCCTGCGCGTCCTGGAGTCCTGCGCGGCTGGTCGAGTCGATGTCCTGATAGAATGGACACTGCGCTGACGATGGAGTACCGCAGCGGAGAGCGGACCGATCGCTCGATGCGACGACGAAGCCGAAGACTGCCGGGCGGGCAGGCGTTTATAGTGCGTCGCGGCGCGTGCGAGCGACCGTATGCCCTCCGCGTCGGCACCAGGGCGCCTTCCAGCGTGTGTGCCCCTGAGGAGTCTTGATGGAGCGTGGCGAACACGACACAACGACACAGGCTATCGAGTGCAATCGACACCAGATTCCTGGTTTGGATTTCCCGTCCAGGCCAACCAAGCTTTTCATCCCCCGGACTCGGTAAATTGGTACCAGACTTTTCTGGGAACGATAAAGCGCTGGCTTGTCCATCGGCTGGCCACCGCATTTCATTATATGGCCAAATACGCATCCAAATCGCCTCCACAACAGCCCGTAGAGTGCGTGGCGCACACCAAAGGGGAGTAGCGTTGTAATTTCTCCCATTTCCTTATGATATTGTATAGCAGTACGATTGGGAGAGTGAAATACGCAACAGTGTAGAGAGGAATCTTATCAAGCGAAACTTCTAGGTCCAACTCTGAGCATAACAAACAACGACAATCTCACTGTTCTACGGATCGTCGGAAAGCCGTTCGGTTACACGAAAACTGAGGCCATACGAGTACGAGGAAACCGCAAGCTGTACAGTGGTCTCGGTGAGATGCTGCGCAATCAGTTCGGAGCAAGAATAGACATACAGCCGGAAGGCGGTGAGTGCAGCCCGCTTTGTTTGGTCTATTTTCCTCTCACGTGAACTTCTTCTCCAGAATGCGGTGTTCCCAACCCGTTCTATTCCTTCAATCAAGTAGCCGGATGCAAATCATTGTACGGTCCGCTTGTGGTGAACGGTTCGGTAGCAGATGAGTCGTTTCGACTTGCTCCTGGCACCAAATACAACTACACCGGATGCATTCAAATCTCCAACACAAACATGACGGACTGCAGTTTTCTGGAAGCCTTTCGCAAGGCCTTCTTTCCCATCGAGGGCTGCAATCAGTGTGAGTTTCATTGTTTTTTAAGATGAGAAAGACAATCAACAGGCACGAAATCTGAGCAGTCCTTAACGTCAGTTATGTATATTTTAACCCTATTATAACCCCACATATTTGCACCGCGCCGTTGTCCATAATCATGCCGCAAAAGTGTGGCTGCGGCACGGCACCGCTCACCGCCGGCGGCAAGCTCTGAGTCCCTACCCTGTGGATGGGGCCGCCGTTTTGCGGCAAAAATGTGCGGATGCCTTAACGCTTTTGAAATTAAACCGAACATCTTCCAAATCAAAATGAGCTCATTCGGCCTTGAACTATAGACTCTCCAAAATATTGGAATAATTTTTCAAGGAAAATTTTAGTACGACTAGTCAACAAGTGAACACATTACTTGAAATTTTATAAAATTCTCATTTTTTGAGGAAAAGTAATGGTTCAAAACTTGTTTTCAAGAGCAGAAAGGCGGCCAATTTTTAGCTTCAAAAGAAGGGAGTGCGCCATATCCTTGATCAAGCCGTCGCGATTTTTATTTGATTGATAGCAACATTTCTGTCTGCATAGTTTCAAATCAGTAAACGATGCAACGATAGCAATTGTAAAGAACACACATACCTTTAGCCCTAGTTAATACTTGCGCCGCCGCGCGGCACGGCACTACGATAGCCATAGATATCGATTTTTCGCGCCGCGCGATCGATATCTATTCCGACTATGCTGCCGCGCCGCACGGCGGCGCAACTATAAACTAGGCCTTTCTTTGATGTTTCATGTAAGCAGCATTTACAGGACCTATCCTAGTCGGGGGGGGGGGCATCGCTAGAATAGCAAAACAAATGTGAAAGTATGGAATCTTCCAGGTAGGAAATTGCAAAGAACGATTCTCTTATAAACCAGTTCTCGGTATTGTCTTTGTAAACTAGTCTGGTTTCAGTTTTGCCGCCGTTGTCAAAGAGTCAAGGTGGAGTGCCCCCCCCCCCCCCAATAGTATGGATCCCATTTACACTACAAATTGGATAAAAATCGCGACGAGCTTTCCGTGAGCATGGCACGATCTCGTTTTTGATGCACTAAATAATTGCTGCCTTTTTCCGCCTTGAAACAAATTTTAAATTTTTTATTATCTTTTCTCTGTAATTCTCTATTGTTTCGCCAAATAGAGCGAAGAATTCCGTATTAGACGTTATATAAAAATGCGAAGTTGAGCATTGCTCAGTAACAAACGAACGAAAGGCGGTTTCACAAAACCGTAAGAAGTTCCCGGCCGACATAATGAGCAGGTGATATGTCATCGCGTCGCTTGGCGTCGCAAGTATAAACTGGGCCTAAGGGCTTACCAGGAGACCATCTCAACGGTAGGTTGGAACGGCGCAAGTGTTGTATATGTGCAGAACCGTCTCTCCCTGGGAAGTAACAGACTGCAGGTATCTCGACCCCAATACAACTCTGCGCAGAGTCAGGGGCGACGGAAGTCGCGTGTTGGCGCCCTGTTGGTTCACGTGCTCCCCAGCTGACGGGCGCGCGCGGGATGAGGGCTCGTATCGCGGCTCAGCGCAGGTGGCGTATTAGGGAGGAGCTCGGGCTGGTGAACGAGTGGTCGGGGGATTGGATCCTGAAGACTGCGTTTGTTTTGCACTTTTGCGAAATCCATGTTTATCATATAGGTAATCCACCTAGGGGTACTATAGTGTGTTATAGAGCATATTTACATATAACATATGCTTCAAGCTACAGATTAGCTAAAATGTTTACTTCTAAAGAACCGAGGGTGTTCTCCACAGCACCCTCCTGCGAAGTACAAAGTAAATCAATTACAAAATATCTAACGTTACATAACTACAGCATCACACAAAATAATTTTACAAATAAGCAAGCGTTTACAAGCAAACAAGGGTACTATATGTGATTTTTAACACCAACGGTACGCACTACGTAGTGCATAAAGCAATACGAGTGATTGCAATATAAGCAATGAATGAAAGCCAAAGGTTCCTCGCAGCCTGATTCTTCACACGAAGCAAGATCCTCGGGGAACAAGCATTGGATAGAACTCTCAAAAAGCCCTGGGTGCTCGTTGAGGTAGGCTGCCTTGTACCAAGCACACTTTATCAGATTCTTGAAGCAGACATAGCATAGATTTCGGTGTACCAGCGAGACTACCTTAAATCATACAACTTCCGCTTTACTTGATTAAGAATTGATTTTACCGCAGAAGAATAGATACATGTAAACTCAGCCTTAAATTATGATCCCTTTTGTGTATGTCTAAAGGGAGGTCGTGGACCAGGACGTGCGAATGCAAGTGGATAACAACATGAGCACTGGTGGGCATGACTTTGATGACGCTATACAATTTAGGCTGTTCTCAGTTAATATTTTTCAATATTTTGTAATTGATTTACTTTTTACTTCGTAGGTGTGTGCTGTGGAGAACTGCCTCGGTGGGCGCTGTGGAGAACTGGAGAACTTTAGAAGTAAACATTTTAGCTAATCTGTAGCTTGAAGCATATGTTATATGTAAACATGCTATATAACACACCATATACCTATGTTACACACTATATATCCATGTTTATCATATAGGTGGATCACCTATATGATAAACATGGATTTCGCAAAAGTGCAAAACAAACGCAGTCTGCGGGATCCAATCGCCCGACCACTCGTTCACGAGCCCGAGCTCCTCCCTACTACGCCACCTGCGCTGAGCCGCGATACGAGCCCTCATCCCGCGCGCGCCCGTCAGCTGGGGAGCACGTGAACCAACAGGGCGCCAACACGCGACTTCCGTCGCCCCTGACTCTGCGCAGAGTTGTATTGGGGTCGAGATACCTGCAGTTTGTTACTTCCCAGGGAGAGACGGTTCTGCACATATACAACACTTGGGCCGTTCCGACCTACCGTTGAGATAGTATCCTGGTTAGTACGAAAAGATGGACGGAAGCAATGTGCCCCAATGACAGGGAAGCATCCTTATTTCTGTGTGGGAGGCGAGAACAAATTTCTTTGCAGACATAACCGGCAACAAGGATCTCTGCATCAAAGACTACGAAATATTCGTAGAGGTGTTCGGTAGTATTGAAGTGTACGATAATAAGGCAGATTGCGGTGAGAGAACAGGCACCCTACTCCCTGAAGAATCCATCAGAAGCCGTTGAATCGCCAAGCTACTTCAGAGACCGAATGTCTTGGCGGCGACGTTAATGCAGCGTATCTCAGACGCAACGCCAAATGTACCGTCGTGCACGGCGATTTGGTAATCAGGGACTGGGTGTTTAGTGAGTGGACCTGCTGAAAATCTGGTTGGCGACGACAACGACGGTTTTATGACTGTGTTTCAGGTAAGCCAGCCGGTGTGGCCATGTTGAGGAAAGTCGAGGAGATAGGAGGTAGACTAATCATAAAGAACACCACTGGTATACAAGTGCTGGACGACTTCTCTTCACTGAAGTACATTGGAAGAAACACATCGGGTAACAAGTATAGTTATGCTCGAACGAATGTATTCGAATAATTATTCACATAATTATCCGAAAATTTATTCAATTATTCAACAATTCTATATTTCTAGATTTTCGAATTCATTCGAATTCGAAAGGGAGCCATATTCAAACATTATTCGAAAATCGAATACAGAGAAGCTGATTCGAATAAATTGTTAAACTATTCGTATATTCGAATAAACGAAAAATGAGCTCATTCGATTTTCGGCCATTTAAAGAAACCGATAAGGGAATGAATTCGTTCATTAGTTCGTTCGGTAAAATTTCGGAAGGGGTTTTATACCATTTTCATGCCAAACTGGACACTTTTCGAATCTAATTGGAACCCCTAGGCAAGCCCGAGAGTACCGAAATCAAATTGAAATCTTCATAATCGAAACGAGTTTCTTCAACATAAAGGCTCTCTGAGACGGTTAAAAAATTTCTTCAAGGAAAGAGTAGTAGCGTAGTATCTCCTCTTAAAATTTTAAATTCACTTGCCCCAAAAACTGAATAGATTGTTTGAGAGCTGACAAGATTGTCACTTCTCAAGAAAAATTAATGATTTAACTTCTGTTCTAAGGTACAGAAAAGCAGCAATTTTTAAGCATAGCGTATAAAAAGGAGAGTTCACGGCATGCACTCGCCTAGCTCGCTGTAATTTAATTTGTTTGATAGTGCTTACATGAAACAGCGCAGTGAAGATACGTGAGTTGTCGACAACCACTCTTGTTGTACCGTTGATAAGTATGAAACTCTACGAAAAAAAAATGCTATCAATCAAATGAAAATCGCAGAGTGCTAGACGCGTACATGGCGCGAACTCTTGCTTTACCAAAATGCGGCTTTTTCGTAATATAGATTAAGTTTTCAATCACAATTCTCCTTGAAAAGTGAAAATTTCCTGTGTGATTGTGGCGGATAGGTTTCTCACTGCAAGACCGTCCATCACGAGGGGCGGTCCATTTGAAGCCAGTTGTCTCTAAGGCTAGGTTGAAACTTAGATCAAATTTTTTCATCAACAGGGCTACTTCCAGCTATATTAAATTTATTATTATCATCATTAACGGCCTTCTTTTTTGATTTTCCACTTAATTACCTAGAATTTGCCATAAACCGAAGCGAGCAAAAAAAGGAAACACGTTTTTGGTAGAACACACTATTTTCTTTCGGGTGGTATATAACATTTTGAGAAAAAGAAACGATATATGTTGCGTAGGTGAGCAGCATTGGTAGGTGGGAACATCAAAATCAATCAGACCGCATTGAATGACTATGCCATTCAGAGAGGGCGTATTCAGTCGGTACCAGGGATGGGCGGAATTTTCTGTTTTCTGTTTTCTGATTTTCTGGCCATTTTGGGCAAATTTTTCTGTTTTCTGTTTTCTGGAAAAAAGGTCAAAAATTGGCCAGAAAACAGAAAATAGAATTGCGAACAAAATTTTATCACAGAAATAAAATGAAAAGAATCCAAAAAAGTGTCATAGAATAGTGAGCTTCATTCCAAAATAGTGTTTCTAGAGTATCTTAAATGGCAAGCATGAGGCGTTTTTGGATGTGCTCATGTAATTGCGCCATGTACTCACGAACTATGCCCCTTTGTTTGCTTGACTGATTGTGTAAGTGCTGCTGGCAAGGAGTTCATTCATAGGACATTTTTCGATTTTCATGATTCGGCTTCGTATTCTCTTCGATATTAACAGTAGTTTGGACCATCTACGATCACCAAAAATTTTATACTAAAACTACAAAACTAGTATTCTGAGGGGTATTAGATTATGCATTAACTAACCACTTGTCCTAGAGTTACTGTGGGTAGGGTTATACTCCACGTCCGGTTTAAATATTGAATATTGTTGGCCAGTCATCCCCAATAACGACTTCTGCAGAGCATTTGTCGAAGCTTCTTTTCTAACTCTGAAGATTGCTCACCTTTTGGTGTCAGAAATTAATAAGAGACAGAAACGTTTTAGTTACCTTCGATTTCGCTGCTGTAGTGAAACAGTAGTGACAGGGTGCTCTAATGGATGTCCCTAGATCGAGGGACACGAAGAGCGCCATATCGGTCATTCAGGGCTTTCACGAAGAAGTCCGAACAACACGTTGTTGGGCGTCCTGGTGTTCTCTTGACATCCCGCGGAATCCAGTCGGTGACGGCTCCTGTCCAGTCGATGTCTGCGAAGCGTATTACGTCGCCCACCTAATCTTCGACGACTTGGCCCATTCGACAGCGTCTCTGATCTTCGAACGTCGGCGAAGCTCGGAAGTCTCGAGGCCTTCTCTCACCTGCGTGAGTCGTGTCACTCCGAGCATTGTCCTCTCGATTCCAAGCTGCGCGACACTGATCGCTTGTTCATCCTGCTTTCGTAGAGCCCAGGTCTCTGATGCGTATGTTAGGGCAGGAAGAACAGTGAAGTCGAAAAGGTAGGTACGGAGCCGGACGTTCTTCGTCTTCTCCGCGACTCTTTCGACACTCTTGACAGCTCCTCGAACCGCTCGCTTCATCCTGCCCAGCTCCGGCGCTAGTTAGTTGATCATGTCGACTTCGTGACCCGGATACACATATCTGGAGCATTCGAAGATGTTCGTTCCATTGAGCGAGGATGAGACATCAGAAACTCGTCCTCATGAACATCGTCTTCGTAAGATTCATCTGCAGTCCAACGTTCCCACATACACGGTCGAAGCCAGCAAGCATCTGCTCCGCCTGGCTAGCGCTCGGTGTTAGATGGTGTGTAGCTGCCGTCCGTCGACTTTCGCTCCCATGTCTTCCAATTCTATTTCGCGAATGACGCTTTCGAGGGTGGCACTGAAGAGAACCGGGGTTATAGTACCCTCTCATCGAACCTCGCTGTTCACGTTGGCAACGACGTTGTCGTAGAATGGCGAGACCTTGGTCGTGAATCCACTGTACAGCTTTCGAAGGACTCTGATGTACAGAGTAGCAACGCCCTGAGTCGACTCGACGACCGCTTCAGCTTCGACGGAGTCGAATGCCTTCTTCAAGTCGTTGAACGTAATACACAGCGGCAGCTTTTACTCTCGCGACATTTCGATGAGCTTCGTAATGGTGTGTGTGGACGATCGTGCTGAATCCTGTCCGAAATCCTGCTTGTTCGCATGGCTGTCCTTCGTCCAGCGTTCTGCCGATCCTATTCAGGATGACTCGAGTGAACAGCTTATAGACTACGTACATCAGGCAGATTGGGCGATTGTTGCTAATGTCGTGCAGTCCTCTGTACAGCAAGGCGGTTCTGCTGGTCTTCCACTGAGATGTAACATGAGATGTGGACATGAGGAGAAATAATAATAATGTGATAAGGAGGTTACATGCTCGGTCTTCATTATATGGTGTCTACGCATTCAAGAAAGCACCTTCACCCAAGATCTGTTGTGCTGACAGCTCCTTCAGTCGCAATCTCGTGTTGTTCTGTGAAATGTCAAGCCAATACACAACATTTTTAGTCGGCTAAGTAAATAGGTGCTGTTAAGAGCATTGGTAAGTTGGCCTGAAAACTTTCAGCTGCGCGGAAACTAGGACACTTACAAGGGAAGGTATGAACAAGACGAATTGGAAAATAGATTCTGGCGCGGCCAGTATTACTCAAAGAACCTCTGCACAGCTTTAGAGTATGTTGCGAGAGTGTGTCTACAAACTCAAGCAATTGAGCTGAAACATGCAAACAGTGATCACTGAGCCTTCACCGTGTTCGGTGCTCTAAAAGGCCAGTTTCTTACTAGTGGGGCCATTATCTAATTGAGACGTTGGCGGTGAAACGGAGCTGATGAGTAATGTTGTATACTTCAAGTGTCGAGATTCCTAGTATCTATCAGTCAAGATTTACAACTTGCTGATTGAAATACACTGGAGTGTACTAGATATTTTTATAAACGCTTGAAATTAAAACGCTGGTCTACGACTACATCTCTAGTCGTACAAAAGTATTTGCTACTGGAAATATGGATCTTTGGGTAAAATAATTAGGTCGTGTGATAATTTCGAAATTTTCTGTTTTCTGATTTTCTGGCGTTTTTGGCTTTTCTGTTTTCTGATTTCTGTTTTCTGACGAAAGCGATTTTCTGTTTTCTGTTTTCTGGGAAAATTTTCAAAATTTCCGCCCATCCCTGGTCGGTACCTTGATGGGCTGGCTTGTGTTGGGGTTGTGCTCGTTTGGTTATTATTGGCTAGCGCGCTCCACCTACCAATGCTGCTCACCTACACGACCTTACCTTACCGACGACCTGTACCAAAAAAAAACTTTCAGCGAATTTCACATTAAATTTTAAAAAACGGAGGAGACTTAGTTTCCAACTTAATATATTCGAACTATTCCCATCTTGATAAGATTCCCAGCCGGAATTTCGCTTCATTTCTCCCGTAACTATAAACGTACACGCTCACTACTACGTTTCAGAAGAGGTGAAAATAATCATAAAGGACAATCCGCATCTGAAGACCCTGTCGATTCCAAATCTGCAGCGCATTCGACTGTCGAAGTCTAATCCGCGGCTGCTGCTGGTGAATAATCCACACCTCCAGATGCCCGACTTTGACCCAGACGAAACAGAAGAGACAAGTCGGTTGATCAGACCGTTAATCGTTTGCAGAAGTGATGAAATCGTCACATCCTACATTTCAGCCACAGAAATGCCTCCTGAGCCGTCGCTGCCGCCGAGCCAAAAGAACTACACGCTTCCTGGCGGAATAACTCGCCACACTCCTCGTCACAGGGTTCGCCCAACGAAGCACGCACCGAGATCAAAGAAGGGAAAGGAACCCGATGAAGGTTCGTTTCGAACTCTTTTCGATGCGCCGATAAGATTCTTCACAATTAAGCAAGCCAGATGAAGTTGAGAAAGGAAGAGGAAGAGATACTGAAGCGCCTCCTTACAGAGCATGCGACACTTCCATTACGAAATTGGCCCGCATTCAATACCAATCGATATCACCAAATTCTGATAAAACACGAACCCTTAGTCATATCGGCTGCCAGGAACTTAGTCATCCGCGTCTCCGTAACGTTGCCCGTTCGATCGATAATATCGATTTTTGTTCAGAACTGGCTTACAAATCAGTGCCAATCAATACCACCGAATTCAGAGACAAATCCCCAACCAGAAGTTATGTTAGCCACTGAGCTTGCTCATTGTTGGTCATACTATAAATGAGCGAAGTAAGCCGTCCGAACAGTGACATGACGAAACTGACAGCGCGGTAGTAAGATCAATCGCTCCATCAACACCGATCGACGACATCGATTCCTGCCCACACCTCGTCGCTCAAGATGAGCACAAACAAATATATTGTTCGCCATACAAACTCTAAATCGAAATCAAACATACAACCATTATCGATCGAGACATCGATTTTCATATGCAGCGGTGCGTTAAAATTGGTGACCACAGGCAGAAGACGCAACTATTGTGATGTCTAAGGGTCTGTCCATACTTCACGACAGCAGCGATAAGAGGAACGAGAGCGCAGCGCGCGGAAGTACGAACAGGCGACAGCGGCGACTGGAGCGACTAAAGCGACACGAGCGACTGAAGCTACAGCGCCCGCGCTCGAGTATGTACACCTTTCGGTGGCGCGCGCTCGGTTTTAATCGATTTGCATGCTTTGCACGGGCGACGAGAGCGACAAGAGGGCAGTGCGCCTGGTGTGCGCAGAACCGGCAAGTATGAACAGGCGACAAGAGCGACTGAAGCGACTGTAGCGACAGGGCGGAGTGGCGTTCTACCCCCCGTCCTTTAAACAGAGGCGTGGCAAATGTCTGCTCCACTATCTCGTTAGGCAGCCACTGCACTCTCAGCAAGCCCAGGGGGTTGGGGGTGGGCGGGCCAGGAGCAGGGATGAGCGGATTAACCGTTATCCGTTATCCGTTATCCGGTATCCGGGGGGTTTTGGCCTATCCGTTTTGTTGTTCGTTATCCGGCAATCTTGGGCCGGATAACGAACAACAAATTAGCTGAATCTTAGCTTTCGACGTGGTGGTGTATGTACAGGATCCTTCACGATCGTGAGAGTGGTCGTCAGAAACAACAGAGTATTCAAATCTGGAAGGGTTAATTGAAGTTTCCTCACTTGGGAACTGGCTACATCGTTCTAAAGATATCTAACTTCCAGCCTCCGCGCTAAGCCTGTACCATACTTATGTGAGGCCTACTTAGCACAGCATTGTTAATTCATCTCAAGTCATGTGCTGACCAAGAAGGCATACAAACTGCTACTAGCAATCGTCAAAAGTGGAGAGCCGCATCCTGGGAAGAATTTTTTTTACCGCCGGTCTTTCCATGTACCATTTGTGGTTACACGATTGCAGTATGTTCGATTCGATTGCAGGCGGTAATGGCACCTTTTTAGCCATAAGCTGTCGTGAATTATCAAAAGATACTGCAGTACAACAATGAATACTAGCAAAAGAAATAGGACTAATCCAAATACATAGAGTAAGCAACTTCTTCTTTGAAAATTTTAGGGGAGCAATAAACTACTAAACAAACTTATCATCATGGGTGCTGAAGACATGTAGATTTGTTTTAATTTCTGAGTTTTTTTTTTGTGAAACTTGTCTGCAACATGGAGAACACCTTCGTTTTGGGGCTGGGTCGGGCACTCTTCCTCTGCTCCAGAAGGGATGTCGGATATTCTTTCTCAGATCCAGAAGGTCTGGATGTCATAACTCTTTGAGTGTGTGTATGCCGTACGCAATTGCTTGCAGTTACTACCCAAAAGTTAGTATTTTATCCATCCCAGATAATTCCGCGTTCAACTACCTTGGATCTTGTGATGCTATAGAGCAGCAACAACAGTAACGGCTCATAGCATGTGTAGGATCAAGACGTTATGTGAAGTTTGTTTGGCTGGATGTCTCCTGCCTTCTTATTTCTAGAGGATAAATAAAGGATAAAGGAACGTTAGTCAATCCCTTCTGGGATTTGGCCATACAATGACTTGCGGTGGCCAGCCGATGAACAAGTCAGCGCTTTATCCTTCCCAGACAAGTCTGGTACCAATTCACCGACCTCGGAGGGATGGAAGGCTTGGTTGGCCTGGGCGGGAAATTCGAACCAGGAACCTGGTATCGGGTGCACGCGGCAGTCGCGCCTCCTCCGACTGCGCTACACGCGCCCATTTCTAGAGACATCGGAAGAATTGCTCTTCCAAGGACTATTCTATTTTTCAACTGCTCTAATTGAAAAAAGAGTTAAGCGCAGAGTAAGGCTGATAAATAAGACAATCCAGGTCAAGGGCGGGTATGTTGCTGTGCGTTTGTCTTCCTTCGGATGGGCAGAAAACACCATAGAGCGTTGTTAATGTGGCGACTGCAAAACGTTTGAAAAACACAACTAAAATGTCTAGAAATGGCTTATAAATTAACAGTCTTTAAGTCCTGGTCTGGTTTTGAAACTAGTGCAATTTAAAACGAGTTTTAATTTTTGTTGTTTGTTCGTTATCCGTTTTTCCGTTATCCGGCCATTTTCGGGCAAAATTATCCGTTATCCGTTATCCGGTTTTCAAAATTTCATTATCCGCTCATCCCTGGCCAGGAGGACGACGGGTAGAATGCTCGTCCCACGCGGCACCGGCGCTCGAGTATGAACACATTTCGGCGGCGCGCGCTCGGTTTTCATCGATATACATGTTTTGCACGGGCGACTAATCGCTCTCTCTCTCTTTTGCAAAGCATGAACAGGTCCTAATGTCCATACGTTTGTCCGCGCAAAATTAGTAGCCGATGGGCGAGCTTCACAGCGTATACACGTACGTGAGCGAGCCGTCATTCCCGATGGACACAAACAAAACGGTCACTTGGAGTGTCTCAGGAAGGGAGCGATATATGGGTGGCCAACCAACATCGATCGACGTTATCGATTTGTGCACGAATTGCATCATTTGGCGCAGGAATCACGCAAATATGTTGTCCTGCGATGGAGAGCATCGATCGATCAGTCAATATCGATCGAGTTTTCCCAGAATGCACTGGTCTAGCTGTCCGCTGGGCTTTCATGAGAATTCAAAGCACATTTGATAGATTGATTTCTCTAACATTCCAGGGTTCTGGAAGCGCCTGCTGCATTACTGGTACATCATTGCCATAGCGATCCTCCTTCTGATCATACTCCTAATTGTGCTACTTGTGGTCGTGATTTTTTTGGTGAAGATGAAGCGCAAAGGCCTCTCGATGGTTATTTCTCCGTATAAGCTTGACAGCAGTTCTTCAACAACGCTGAAGAGCCTTGTAAGGGTAAGGATGCTATTCAGATTCACAAGTCTCAGTGATCACAAGAGGGACGGGAGGCATGACGCCATGTAGCGTCTGCAGTCCGCATTTGAAGCTGAGAAGCCAAGTGCTTAGATTTCCTACTTTAAGGACGTGCTAAGTCTCGATCCGTTCGTGTGGTGTGCCAGAGAGCGAGAACTACTGTGGAATGCTGATCCACAACCTCCAGCAGTATCGACGGAACGGATGCAGGCTGGTGGTACGTTCGCGGGCAGGATTAGGTGTCAGAATACAACCGTCACCCATGCTGACGACGAGCTTTCAGCGGACGAACCACTTGAGGAGAAAGACGAGGATTTCTTGAAACGTAAGATGATACCTGTGGCGTCGGTAAGCATCTCGGTTTCTTTTTCTCGCCTGGGCCTGGATTCATTAACGATTTACCGACCGGTAAAGATGGAACTTATTGCGAAACCGCCACGTACCGCGATTCGTCAACGCGCGGCGTGATAGGTTGTAACGGTTACCCGGCTAGAGCGTCGGGTAAGCGACGCGGTAAAGTGCCGGCAACGCCCTGCTGCTAGTGTCTGACCCAGTGGCAACGAGTCGGCCGCGACGTCTAGCAGAAGTCAGGAGGTCAGCCAGGTCTAGAAGAGGTTTACGTTGGCATTACAGTTCTGTGGGAATGCGCCACGCACTCCACACGTATGGTAGAGTGTATAATAACTTTTTGCTCAGGCATAACATCCTTATGGCTTATCCTCCATATGAATAGGAGTTGAAACTATGAAGCATCCATGCCTCGAGATTACAGATCTAGTTGACTATTTTCAGAACGCAAAGATTGTACCGAAGAGAGAGACCGACTACGACAAGCCTCTGCTCCATCGGTCACAACAAATTTTCCCGTTCGACTCGGCGATCATTGTCTCGGACGTCGGTCCGATCAGTGATTCCCTGCCTCGACTGCCTTGCAAAGTCGGAAAGATGCAGCTCTACATGGGTAGGCCTTCTAGGAAATCTAACTAACAACCATGTCAATCTAGAGATCTGGGGCCAGATTCATCAACGACTTACAGCAACTTAACTGAGGAAATACAGCCGAAATCCCTGATAGCGCGGCTTATCAAGCGATATGGTGAGCGATATAAACCGCGCTGTCAGGAATATCGGCTGTAATTTCTCCGTTAACATGGACGGATGTAGACTTGACCTGCACGGATTTGTTATCTCCGGAGTGCGCCGTGCAATTGACTACTATTTGATGTTGTAGAGGGGCTTCGTAAGCCCGGTTTATACTTCCGACGCCGAATGACGCGATAACATGCATGGTTGCCACATTGATCGATCGCGTCGCTCGATCAATGTGGCCACAATACGTGGTGTCGGGTTTTCGCTGCTGTCGCCAGTTCATACTTCCGCGCGCTGAGCACGCCGCGCTCTCGTCGCTGCTGTCGCGAAGTATGAACAGACCCTGCGTCAGCACGATGGGTGCATAAGCGGCACGGTTATGGAGGTATCGGTATCGATCATCTGCGTCGCTAATCTGCGATATCTGTGCTTCCCTAACACCGTGCCGCCCGGCAAATGAAGTACAAATCCTACCTAAGCCCAGGTTTATAGTTGCGCCGCTGCGCGTAGCGGCAGCATAGTCGGAGTAGATATCGACCGGGCGGTGCGAAAAATCAATATCTATGGCGATCACGCCGCGCAGCACGGCGGCGCAAGTGTAAATCAGGCCTAAAGGCCCCCACAGAGTTCTGCGACAGCGCCGCGGCCCTATGCTTAACCATAGGGCAGAGACGCAGAGCTCGCCGCCGGCGGCGTCCCTGCCCTATCCTTAACCATTGCGGCGAGCGGCGTTGCCGCAGAACTCTGTGGGGGCCTTAAGACAACACGTTGCGTTGAAGCTAGTTCTGTCTCCCGCCCTATGACATCCGATTCCAGATGGGAAACTGAACACCTCGATAACGTATAAGCTGATGCGGATTAAGCACCACTACGACAACTTGACAGTGTACTCCTACGAGGCAAGAAACGTTCGACTGCACATTAAGAGATCTCTGAGGGCGATATTCTATGTTCGGTACGCCTACGACAAACTCTGGCAAGGCTGTCAATGAACTGCTACAGTTTCCAGTGCTCCAACCGAACGCATGTGGAAGGATTGCGATGTGCCGTTGCAGATTTTCGCCTGCTGTCATAAGAAGAACACGGTTTGTGAGCTGTTTCCCTACTATCACATTTCTAGTCAGCACGGAATCAACAGGGCAACTTTACGGCACAATGTAGAAAAATTGGGTCAAGTCGTGAATGTGGCCTACACGGGGAGCAGCCAATCACAGCTAGCTAGAGCATCACCCGAGTGCGTGCCATCCAATCGGAACACCTCCAGAGCTTCCCCGTCTAGGTAGCATACCCGTTCGATCCACCCTGATTGGTCTGGTGCATCCCTTACACCCCCCCCCCTCCTCCCCATGCAGGCCACATTAACGGGGGCAGTCGTTCGGTACACCGTGCTGCCCGCCGCCCACTTCCCGCCCTTCCCGCGCCGCCCTATTTGGACAAGTTTACTGCGCGTAAAACCGTGTTCATTGGCGTGACGTCGTACAAAAACCTAACAGCTGATAGAAGACGATTGGAAAGCGCATCTCTGGGAACTCTGAAGTCATAACGATGTTTTGTTGCGATCAAAACTTTAAGCGCCAGGCGGGACTCGAACTCGCACCTCCCTCTAACCGGGCGTGAATGCTCTACGCCATTACACCACCGGCGCCGTTTGATCGAACGCAACATCCACACCTCGTTGGGACCGATCAGCACTCACCCGTATCCAGGATGAGGCTTAAAGAAACTGATTTGAACTCTGAAGTCATTTTCCAGTCGGTTCGGTTATGCAGACAGTTGAGGAAAGGAGAACGTCGCTCTTCTCTCCAGATTCCTTCAATTTTCACCACAATTCTTTAAATTTTCGCCTCAACTAGAGACTATGGGTGATTCCAGTCAGGAGTTCTACATTGAAGGCTTATCCGTAATTGTGCGCAAAACCGGCTCACCGTCCTCTCTTTCCAATGATCAAACAATTATCCTTGTGTTGGAGAATTCTCTAGTGGATGGTCGCGTTGTTATCATGACATATCTCGCTAAGATGTTGCTGCACTTGTCGGAAAATGCGGACGACGCCTTAGTACTCAGCAATGGAGTGGAACCTGAAGAAAAACTTGGCGCTGCGGCTGAAAACTCCTCCTCCAAATATGGTGAACAAGATTCTGACTCTTGTCTCAAGAACGAAATCAGTTCAGGATAGAGCTGCAGGGCCAAGGGCAGTGATTAGAAATGCGATGCCTCCATGTGATGGCACAGAACCGGACATCTTGTCCTCGGCGCGCCCCTCGTCCCGCCCCTTTCTGAGTGCGGTGTATCCAACGACTCTCCGCCCACATTAACGACTACCACCAAAAATGGTGCGACTCAACTTTACTGCAACGCATAAAGCTTTTGAGCTTACAACGCTTTGCTATGTGACTTAAATTATTAGGTGGCGAGCTCTAATATGCGGAACTAAGTCTCATTAATATATACAATTTCTACATCAAATTGGACACTTCAAATAAAACTAAATATCTATAGGATGGAACGAGCCTCTCTCACATTATACTAGAAACTCCTAAGCGGTTAGAATAATTTTTTGTTTTATGATTTTCACTGGAATCTTTTAGATTCATCCGCCCCAACAAATGAACATACTGTTTTAAATCTTGTTTAATTGTTCATTTTTAATGAAAAATGGTAAGCTAAGACTTGTTCTGAAGCGCAAAAAGAAAGCAGCAATTCGTGTTGTTTGTTGTGTTAAGAGAAGAGATCGCACAATGCACTCAACAAACAACACGGATTGCTGCTGCGCTGATCTAATCAAGTGCCTAGCGCGATTCTTAATAAAATAGATAATTGCTAGTTTGCGGCTCTTTTTAAAATTTCAGACACTATGTTCACTTACTGAAGCAGGTGAATTGAAAATATTACTGAATTGAAAAAACAAAAATACTGAAATTTAAAATTTACTGAATTTTTTGAAAATTTACTGAATACTGAATTCTCCTTGAACAGGATTACTCTAACCGTGTCGCACAGTTTCTGCTCAAAAGTAAGAAGTTCGTTTTGGTTCGAAAGGTGTTCAGTTTAATCTTATTAGAAGTGTAAAAATTGCTTAGAAAAGTGTCCAGTTTGATGTGAATATTGTGTACTTCCTTAGCAATGCTTGATTGCCCAATTGTTTGCTAAAGCAACCAGGAGCCAAATTCATCAACCGCTTACCGACCGATAACGGTGAAAAGTATCGCCAAACCCCTGATACCGCAATTCATCAATAAGCGGTGTGGTACAAATGTGGTTTCAAGAGGTGCATGAAGGGCAGCATGGTGAATCCGCGGTGAATCGATACCCGCGGTATCGTTGATGAATCTGGCCCCAGGAGTCAACACGCATCATCCTCTACGAAAACTGACTGGGGTTTAGCTCTAGTAGTCGATAGTATCGACCTATATTGATTGACAAAGCAACAGAAGTAACTTACCCCGAGTACTATACAGGGTTCATCAGATTAGCAAGCTCCCTTACTCATGTATGATAAATGCAGCAACGGGGAAATATGGTCATGAAGAGTACAACGGTTGAATTCAATCAATATTTCAATCATTCTTCGCCACACATTCTACTCTTAAGCGACACATATAGGCGCTTTAGATGCATATCTGCCCTGTACCGCAACTTTAGCCACTGCTCACGGTTCCATAAATAATAAAACGATCCGTCTTTGTTAATCAATCCCTTGCCGGAATGCGCCATGCGTCTGTCGTGAAGGCAATTTGAATGCATAATTGGACCACACCATGGACCCGAGGTGGCCATTCAATGAAGAAGTTAGTGTCTTATCCGTCCCGGACGTCCCGGACAAGGACTGACGTCGAATAAATGGAATGCTTAGACGCAAACCGAAACAATATCCTCGTTTTTGGTGTTCACGCGACAGCTGCCGCCCTCTGTCACCGCGCTACCACACATCCTTTTACGTGATAAACCTTTTATATAATAAAATAAGTAAAGCAAGCAGGAAATAAAGAACTCACTTACAGCATCCATATCGTGACAAAGTTATTTTTAATTGAAAAATGCGCTGCAAGTTCTTCTCGAAGATACACTGCGCTCTCCAGCTTCATTGTGGAGGTCTTCATTAGTTTGTCATTAATTTCAGATACTGGTCAGCAATCGGTACAAGGAGTTGTTCTCCATGCTGCACCTGATCTTCATCACCACGGTGCAGTTGAAGAAACCAGTTCCGTTGAGGGACCTGTTTCGCATACACTCACGTATGGACTCTTCTATACGAGAAATACGACCCGAATTTTGCTCGAAATTTATAATTTACAGAGAACTGCAATGGAGCGCCGCTCGACCGATTTGAGATGCTCTTCACGCTACGTTTTATTCTGGCCTGGGCTCAAAGCGCGTCTTGTGTTCCTCCAGACACTGTCGAGGTCATTCTACATGTTCATCCAGAAAACTTCACGTAGTAGTCGTTAATGTGGCCTACATGGGGAGGGAGGGGACGCGACAGACGGATCAGGGCGCGTTATCCAGAGGGAATGTATGACCAATGGTCTGGTGAATGGTTGGCATTCTCCCGCCTCCCATGTATGCCACATTAGCGACCAGTACCCCTTTCACACTATCACAAAAAGGAGAGAAAAGATAAGAACCGAAAAGTAAACGAGGAAACTAGGGGTGTGATGAGCTACGTCAACCCACACAGAGACTTTAATCACCCTACGAGTAGAAAACGAGCCTCAAGAATAAGAGTCTGACAACAACTCACCAGCCTTGCATAGGTTAGAAGCACCCCATTCCTCTCACGGAACTGATCCCCACAGCCAAGGTTGTCAGAGGTGTTGCAGGTTTTTTAAAAGTAGATCAGCCTGCAACGAAGAACTACGTCACAAATTCTGGAGGCATAATGGCGTCTGATAAGTGGCATAATTTCTATTAAGATCTATTGAAACGTGAGAAATTTTAGGATCCAGACCAATGGGGTGAAATCTACGACGAGATCGCCAAATTCGCTGCACTTCATCCAAATATGTAAGCTTTTTAAGGATAGCTAGAGCTACAGGCAACAGTCCCAATCGGGCATGACAACCCCAAAATAAATCCTTCCCTTCAAATCCAAATCGATCCTTTACCCCCTGAATTCACCCGAGAACCCTTAGATCACGAGGAGGCTAATAGAGCTGTCGAGCATAATCAAGGAGCCGAGGTGGTAAGGGAAAAACACTTCACTCACCCTCCCGACTAGGAATGATCAAAAACTTCAACTCACTAGCTTTTCGAGGATGTAATGTAAAGCATGGGTAATTCAAGCACTCATTCTTCCTGGTCAGATGTACCCCTATGTAACGTATTAGGGGGGGGGGGCCAAAAGTAATGAGACACCCCATGCCGTGTCCATATATCTCGTGGCTGGAGTCTGGTTTCGTGCTTGTCGTGTTTGTATGTTTGTATGCTACTTACTGAAGCCCATCTGAGAAGTTCACACTTCCGCCCTTTCCAGAAGCATGCCAAAAACCCAGCCTGTCTCATGCCGAAACCCCAGTCTGACGAGTCCACCTGTTTCGCGCAAATCTCCCCCAATTCCCAACCCCGAGCAGCCTGGGCTCAATATTCATGCAGGATGAGAAGTACGTCTTCTACCTTAACCCTGCCAAGCAGCGAGTCTGGGTGAGGCCTGGTGACCTGTTACCGACCTTCGTTCGGCGAGATGTTCACGGCGAGAAGCATCTTTGGAGCTTTTGGGTCTGCGCCCATGGACCGGTTTACCGGAAGCTGTTTCCCAAGAGCACTATGATGAACTCCAAGGCCATGGTGAACGAAATAGAAGAGATGGGACGGCGACTCGCTCTTATTCATTCGCAGCGCTTCAAGAAGGTTCTCCTCTTCGACAACGCCGCACCCCATCGGGAACAAGTAACCACGGATAAGCTTGGCCAACTGGGCTACGTTCACATGCCTCAACCACCGTATTCGCTGTACATCTCTCTATGCGACTACCATTACTGCTTGAGCCTACAGGACTTCCTAGTCGGAAGGGACACAAGAACCCAAGCAGTCCTTGACAACCATGTCGAGCAGTTGATCAACACCAGGCCCAAGCAGTTCTGGAAGGATGGGATCAGGAAGTTGGCTGAGCGATGGCAGCAAGGTCCTTGCCCTTAATGGCAAATACATTCCTCAGCATCGTTGAGTTGTAATTGAGTTATAGAGAGATAAAGATTTTTTTTTCATTTTACTATTACTTTTATTTTACTTTTGGCCCCCTAATAGTTTTAGAAAATTGACATAACAACCAGGAGCGCATATTTCATTGTTAACGATTTGATGGCTTTAACGACTTAACGCAATTTTTAACGAATATTTTTGGAATCTGCATTCGATCAAACATCCATCTTTAGATTTGGTGATCTCAATCTCGGGTAGGAGTGGGGTGAAAATCGTAATATACAATTTTCACGTCAATATTTTTGAAACAAAAATGATCGGAATGGGTGTCATCTTAAAACAAATCTTTGATTTGAAAATTTTGCTGTGGCCTTCTTTGAATTTTTTTAATTCTCCAATGGCTAAAAAGTGAGAACACTGAAATGTTATGATTTTTTACCTTTTTTTAAGAAAAAATAGATGTTCATATTCGAAAGCACAAGAAAGCAGCAATTTCCTAGTGTAATACAAACAGAGATTGCTCCATGCATTCGTCTGCGGTCTTCGTTTGTTTAATATTGTAAATGCTGCTTAGTATTAGGTTGTAACGAAATAAATGGCACTGAACCACTGAAAATTTAAACAGTTAATATCTCGGCTTGTAGGCAAGTTTATTAATCGAAATAAAAACCTTCTGAGTCTACACATCTTTGCCAATGTGACACAAGCTTTTTTATCCCAGTAGCGTAAAAATCAGAAATTCTGGAATTGACGAAGTCTTCGAAGGCACTTTCGGCATCCTGTTGGTATTTGAATATTTTCCCTACCAAGAAGTCGCCAAGATGCTTGAAGAAATGGTAGTCTGTTGGGGAGAGGTCGGGAGAAAACGGAGGATGTGGTAGAGTTTCAATGCTCAGCTCATTCAATTTCTGCAACGTCATTCGTGCTACATGGGGGCGAGCACTGTCGTGCAGAAGGAGAACTCGCCTTCGGTTCACCAAGGCCGGCCGGATATCCTTCAACTTTTTCATCATTTCTTCAATTTCAATGCAGTACTTCTCTGCCGTGATGGATTCACCGGGAGGGAGGAAGCTGTGGTGAATAATTCCCAGCGAACACCACCATACTGTCACCATTACTTTCTTTTGGTGCAATTCCGGCTTCGCGAAAACCTTGGGGCTCTCATCGCTGTCCACCCACTGTGCCGATCGTCGCCTGTTGTCGTACATTATCCATTTCTCGTTACAGGTTACGATGCGATCAAGGAATGGGTCCGTTTCGTTCCGTAGAAGCAGTGCGGACGAGATCTCATATCGTCGGCTTCTTTGCTCCTCAGTCAGCTCGTGAGGCACCCATCTTTCCAGCTTTTTGGTCCTTCCAATTTCCTTCAGATGCCGGGCGGCTGTGTTGTGACTGACGCCAAGAACCTTCGCTATCTCCCTGGTACCTTTGTGTGGATCCTCCTCTACCACATCTCTCAGCTTGTCCTCATCAACATCACTATGCCTCCCACGACCTTCATGTTCTTCCAAGCTCTCATCTCCATTCCGGAACATCTGATACCAACGATACGCCGTCCGAATTGTGGAACATCCTTGACCGAATGCGGCGTTGATCTTCTCGTCCGCCTCCTTAGCTGTAGTGCCCAGCTTGAATTCATACAAGTAAATGCCTCGGATTACCCTTTTGTCGATCTGCAAAAAGTCAATAAAACTCTAAAGTTTTCCCACTTTTACATAGAAAATTTGGCACTCTCCGGTAGAGCAAAGTTTGCGCTTCTAAATGATATGCCACATGTTACGGTTTGTTCTTGATCAAACGCGTAAAGACGCGCCAAAAAATGGCGCGAGCCAGTGCCATTTAATTCGTTACAACCTAATAGAAAATGCAAAATGAAGACATCTCTGTTTTCTACAATTTTTCCTGTTTTACCGTTGAATGGTGCATTACCGCAGACAAGGGATTACGCACTAGTTAACGGTAAAACAGAAAAAAAAGCAGAGAACAACTTCCGCTATCAATAGAGTGAATAAAAGTCACACCCAGATAAATGCATGGCGCGATCTCTTCTTGAAGCACCTGAAAATTGCTGGTTTTTGTCACTTTTAAAATAAGCCCAAGATCGATTTTATAGCTAAAAGAACAAAACAACTTATATTCATAACAGCATCGCTTTACGTCTTGGGGCAGGCGAATTATAAATTTTCAAAAAAAGTCGTAGTTAATCATTCAAATCCAAACTCTATCTCAACCATTTAAAAAACTGGTTCAAATTGGGAGATGATCGTTTTTATTTGGAAGCTCAGCACTCAATTTGATTTCAAAATTGTTTAGTCTCCTTCAAAAAATAAAAAAACAATGATTAATAAAATCATTCCTGGTAATCAGCATGGGTTTGTGCCGCACAAATCTGCAGTATCTAATCTATTGGAATGTATAAATGACTGGACTGAACACTTGGATAAGAAAGGATGTTGTGATGTAATTTAATTCGATTTTTCGAAGGCTTTCGATAGGGTCGACCACAGTAAGCTACTACACAAGATTGAAAGTTTGGAGTTCCATCCTATAGTAGTCAGCTGGATAAAGGACTATCTGATAGAAAGGAGTTTCCAGGTTAAAGTCGCTCACAGCTCTTCCACTACTAAACCTGTTTCAAGTGGGGTGCCCCAGGGTGGGGTGCTGTCCCCAATTCTTTTTGCTATTTATACGTCTGATCTACCTGTAATTTTAGAAGGATGTGGTGTTAGTTGTAAGCAGTTCGCAGATGATGTAAAGATATATAGAAGTATCAGAGGCCCAAGTGACATAGAGTCTATTCAGTCTGCCCTTGATGCTATACAGATGTGGTCTGAAACATGGAGACTCCCCCTGGCACCTGAGAAAACGGTATTTATGAGGATGGGTAAATCTGATTATGACGCCAACTATAGCATCAATAATCACTCATTAACACCCGTTTCTCGCGTCAAAGATTTAGGATTTCACTACGACAATAAACTTGACTTCTCCGCGCACTACAAAATGATTTACAATAAAGCGTCTTCTCGAACATTCCTTATATTCAAAGCTCTCTCTATAGTGGATCAGGAAATGCTTCTTAGGGCTTACAAGTCATACATTCGCCCTATTGTGGAGTATGGTTCACCAGTCTTTTCTCCTTCGAAATCAAAAGACATCGCTCTTCTTGAGAAGGTGCAAGACAATTTCACTCGCAAATTATTTTTTAGGATAGCTTGTAGTAGATCTATAAGAGCTCCTCGTCCTGTAGCTAGAAATAGCGCATATAAGTTGCATTCCTTAGTCTCTCGTCGTAAACTTACTGATGTCTGTGTGGTTTTCAAACTCCTGACTGGCCTAATTGATGTAGATGCTTCAAAATTCTATCGTATAATAATATCTAGAACTAGGGGCAGCTCAGAAAAATATCTTACGGTGTACCCAAAACGAATACCAGATCATGTAGTTTCACGTGTAGAGCTGGTTCCAGCTTTATCTCGCTAAACTGCTGTGTCCCTCGATCGCCGGCACATTACAGGCTGTTCAAGCACATGGCTAGAAACAAGCTTTTACATTTCTAGATAAATAAAAGCCTTGGATGTGAACATGGTTTTTAACATGGTTTCATGGCTTCCACTGATCTATCACATAAAACAGCATTGCGCAGTTAACTGTATTTTTTAACAAAAATTAATGATTTATCGAAAATTTAAAGAAATTTGATATATCCTAATCGGGAGGGCTAAATGGTGATTAAACGCCTTTCGTTTAAATTCAGGAGATGGTGTTAAAAGGCATGGGACGACGTACGCAATTGACATTTAATGGTAGCACCCTCCCGTCTTGGATAGATCAGAAAACCTTCGCAAAAAATCGTTAAATAATTCCAACGAGTTTAGTGCACATCGCCATAATAGCAACCATCACCGGTGCAGACAAAGTGCGATAGAAATCGATCTCCTAGTCACCATGGGGCACAATGTATCTAACCATATCTTCCTTCATCTGAATTCTTCTGGAGCAATGTTGATACCGACGATGTGAATGAGGAAATTCTGGAAAATTTCGGGAAGAATGCCATGGAAACTACCCTTCTGGCGCCCGTCCCTCCCAAATAGGATCGATCCAACAAAACATAATGGCGGTCCAATAATTGTCCAACGTACCTTTAGAAGACCTGCTGAACATGCTTGCAGCGTCAACATTCATCCACGACACGTCTATGGAGTGATTCCGGAGTTGGAGGAGCGAATGAAGAACGCCGAGAATACGCCTGGACGGCAGTTCGCCGAGCGACCACCGACGCCGATGTGCGACGCATTCCGACCGATGACACCTGAAGAGATCAAGATGAAGAACAACAAACTGCTCAGCTCGGCCGAGGTACTGCTTTGAACCGTACGCCTTCTAGTAGCAAAGATTGATTCGGTCTCTTCAAGCACTGAACGCGTTCTTAGACGAATTAAGAACGCATAATTTAACAATTTTTGCAAATAAAAAATTAGAAAAATCACTTGGAACCCGACCCAGGCTTGCAAAACTAGTTCCGACGCAAAATTCTGAACTAGAAAAACATTAATAGAGCAAATGGAAGGGCTAGAAGCGTAGTCGGCAGAGCGCCCGATCTCGCTCTGGCACTCGCTGGCCCCGGGCCGAACAACCACTTGCTATTGGGGTGGAAACCTGTTGCAGTGGGAGTGTCGGGCTGCGCCGATTGGCCAGGTGAGGGGGCCCGGTGCGATTACCTGCACTCCGTTGACACTCCTGTGGGTGGGTTTAAGGGTCGGCTCCTGTTGCTAGAGTGTTGCAGGATAGTCGCTTTCGCACCCCCGATTCTTGTGAAGCCATATATCCACGTATATCCAGCTCTTACCTACATATATATGTGCATACGTATATAAGTAGGTATATACTACGTATTTACATATAAATACATATGTATATATGTATATATATGTATATACGTAGCAACAGGTTTTCACCCCATTAGCAACTGGTTGTGCGGCCCGTGGTGACCCAGTGTCCGAGGAGGCAAATATCGATTCCCGTTCGATTGTCCTCTCACGCCAGGTCACGTAGGTCAAATACGCATTCAGAGCACTCTCACATCGGTCCGGTCCTTCATCCGAGTGTTGTTCATATTATTAAAGGCTTCCTTGAGCTGTATGTCACCTGCATCACCTGTCGTCCCGTTGATCATCGAGTTGCTCGAGCGGGCGTCAGCAGCGTCTTCATTCGACCCTGTCGCGTGTCAGAGTGCACCAATTGATCCTCCTCGCTCGAGGGACACGAAGAGCATCGTATCGGTCGTTCAGAACTTTCACGAAGAAGCCCGACCAACGCGTTGGTGGGCGTCCTGGTGTTCCCTTGACATCCCGCGGAATCCAGTCGGTGACGGCTCTCGTCCAGCGGGTCTCTGCGAAGCGCCCTCTGCGGCCGACCCACCTAATTTTCGACGACTTCGCCCATGCGATAGCGTCTCTGATCTTCTAACGTCGGCGAAGCTCGGAACTCCGGAGGCCTTCTCTCACTTGCGTGAGTAGTGTCACTCTGAGCATAACCCTCTCGATTCCCCGCTGATCGCGGATTCATCCTGCTTTCGTATAGCTCAGGTCTCTGAGGCTATTCCAGGGCGGGAAGAGCAGTGGAGTCGAATAGGGGTCGGATTCATCAACGACTTACATAACTTTATCAGAGAATTTACAGCGGAAAACTCAGATAACGCGGCTTATCGCTCACCATATCGCTTGGTAAGGCCTTTGTCATACCATCGCTCACCCCGAGCGACGCCTAATTATATGCTCCCATATCGATCGGGCGGCGCGATGGGATCGATATGAGTGCATATCATTACGCGTCGCTCAGGGTGAGCGATGGTATGACAAAGGCTTAAGCCGCACTGTCAGTGATTTCGGCTGTAATTTTCTCTGTTAGATTGCTGTAAGTCGTTGATGAATCCGGCCCTAGGTGGGCACGGAGTCGGACGTTCTTCGTCTTCTTCACGACTTCTTCAACGCTCTTGAAAGCTCTCCAAGCCGCTCGTTTCGACCGTATATACATACTGTCCACTATTCTACTCATAAGGCTCACTGCCTGGAAACACTGCTAAGTTCACCTTGTTCAGCAACGCCTTTATGATCTCCAAACGGGAACAAGGATGTATTCAACACATTGCCATCGGCATAACAATTTCAGGAGCTGATCAGGCTCCCTCGTGAAGGCCCTGAACAAGAGATAAGACGCTCCTCGTATCGCTCGAGAGCAGACAACCCACTGAGCTACTTTTACACATGACAAGAACATATGGAGGCATTTTTCGCTGCGCTCGTACAGACTAACCATCAAAGCGACGACAAATAAAGCACTTTTGTAATACAGCAGGAGTATTAGGTTGTCCCATAAGTCCCGCCGTTTTTTTTTCAACGATTCATTGCAGATTTCGCCGGCGGTCTCTTTGATGGCGCTGCATAGCTTTCGAAAGAGAATGATTTGCTCTATCAGAGCATGTATTGCATTTCTTTTTTCATCATGAAATTTGTCAATTTTTAGGTCGTTGAAGTGAAAAGTGAAAAAGTGAAAAAGTAGCCATTTGCGCACTTGTTCTCTCCGCGTAGGTTTGTAATTTTCTGCGAAGTTTTTTATAGCATTTGGAAGACAATGTTCTGTGCTACAAGAATATGTGTTAGTGCTATTTGCTCATTTGTCCTTTATTGATTTTTAGGCCATCAAATTGGAACGTCCGAAGGAGGATGGTTGTTTTTGCCGACAGCTCCTGCTCTGTGGTTGGACTTTTTGGATTGGTGTTGTATGTCATTCGAAAGAGAATGTCTTGCTCTATAAGAATATGTGTCGCGTTTATTGATTTCTATTGAATATCAACAAAATGCCAAAAAGAGAAAAATCGTCTTCACCAACAACTCCTTCTCCTTCTTCAGTTGTTGATATTCGGCAGAAAATAGCGTGAGACAATAAACGCGACACAAATTCTTATTGAGCAATTCATCCTCTTCCGAACGACATATAACACTGAGCAAAAAAGTCCACCCCAGAGCAGGAGCTGTCGGTAAAAATTCGGACGGAAAAGTCGGACGTCCCAATTTGATGACCTAAAAATCAATAAAGGACAAATGAGCAAATGGCACTAACGCATATTCTTGTAGTACAAAACATTGTCTTTCAAGTGCTATAAAAAACTGCGCAAAAAAAATACAAACCTAAGCGGAGAGAACAAGTGCGCAAATGGCTACTTTTTCACTTTTCACTTCAACGACCTAAAAATTGAAAAAATTCATGATGAAAAAAGAAATGCAGTACATGTTTTGATAGAGCAAATCATTCTCTTTCAAAAGCTATGCAGCGGTATGCAAGAGACCGCCGGCGAAATCTGCAGTGAACCGTTGAAAAAAACGGGGAAGACTTATGGGACAACCTAATAGATGCCTCTGAAGCGCAGCGGAACTAATCAACTTAACATCCATCTCGCGTTATTGGATCAGCAGCAGCATGTGTGGCACATCCTAAGGGGCTGACTGCCATCTATACTCACCAGAGGAGAGTCGAAGTCGTATGTCTAAGGAATCGATTAGTGTGCACGCGATGCGCAACGCGATAGAATGATGAGTTTCCATATCGATCCATCGCGTCGCCCGATCGATATGGTAGCCTACCATGATATCGCGTCGCGCGTCGCGTGCACACTAAAGCCCATGCACACTTCTGCGACAGCGCGGCGCGGCCATGATGATGCATAGGGCCGCGACGGCTGCGGCGCGACACTGCGACACGTGCCGCAGGGAGGGGGCATGCACACTCTTGCGACTGTCGCGGCAGCTATCGCAGGCGACGCCGCGCTGAGTGCCGCAGGCTGGAATGGTTCAAACCAGTCCTGGCGGCGCGGCATCCACGGGGACGTCGGTCCCGTTGCCTAAAACAGTGCTCTAATGCGCCCGCGCCGCGACCGCCGGATTTGGCGGAGGTAGCCGTCGCCCCACTTGCCGCGCCGCGGTGTCGCAGAAGTGTGCATGGGCCTTAAGCAATTCCTAAACGGCGAAAACCAATACCACTGCGAGAATCTCTGCGCTTTAAATAGCACAAAAATCGGCCCTATCCCAATTGGAAGGGTCTACAGTGATTTGCATCTCCAAAACCCTTGCTATGTTCCTACGAGAGCTTCAGCTACTGTCCCATGATACGAGGGCTTTCCTTTGAAATTAGAGCATATGATTGTGTGGCATGGGATGACGTCCGCAATCGACACATTGCGGCTACCTCTCCAAACTAGGATAGATCCGAAATATCTGTCCCTTTTTCAGAGTTCTTAAACCTACTGAGTTAGAAGTTCCGGAAATTCATATGGTATCGCATAGTCCCACAAGGCAATAATATCTTCCAAACATGGAATGCGCAGAAAGAATGCAAAAAATACTGCAAGACAAGGGTTCGAACACCTGACCCGCGCCAATGAAGCAGTATTTTTTGCACGCTCGGTGTTTGGAAGCTACTGCGCTGTGAGTCTGTACGATCCCACAGTAAACTTTCGGGGCCCCAAAATCGGTAGGTTCAAGGACTCCTGAAAAAATGTGACAGGTTTTTCTACTTTTGAAGGACAGATATTCTGGCAACGATGTTCATTTCTGCCGTTTAGACAAACCCCTTCCTGAAACCCTTTCCTAGTTAATCACTGGCCCTAAAACCACCTGATCTCAGTGTTACTGTAAGCCACATTTCCACTAGAATGTTTACGGACGGGTATCGATCACTACTCCCAGTATGCGCTAAGCATTCCACTTCCCGAGGTATAGCAGCACTTTCAGAACCGATATACGCTACCAATGTCCGACTAGCGGTACTGGCAAGATTTCAATGAAAAAGAGCTCATAGATGACCTGAGCGTTTTCATCTACGTATTTCGCTGACGAGCAAATAGTCATTAAATCAGAATGGGCAGGTGATGCGGCTAAAGAGCGGCTTTCATCAATCCTTTTGTGGGACGTGCCGCACGTTCTACTTCTTTGGAGTACCGTGGAGGCAATTCGAATGCGTATTTGGCCTATACAATGACTTCCAATGGCCGGTTGATGGACAAGTCAGCTTTCACCTTCGCAGACAAGTGTGGTGCCAATTCACCAACCTTAGAAGGCTTGATTGGCACAGACAGCGCCCGAACCTTGAATCAACAAAGGGACTACATGCGAGAGGTGCCACCTCCGACTGCGCTACAAGCGCATGGTGACCGAAAAACTCACAAAAGTGTGACTGAGAGAGACTAAGCATCTAGTCTGCTAACTTTATTTTTACCAACTATTTTACAAACACTTAAAACGGTTCCGAGAGGAAGATACCTTGAACTTTGTGGTTGTTAACAATAACCTAATAAATGATGGATCCGAAGCTGGTACAAACCAGAGTCGCCGTTTTTTAATCCCTCGATAAATGGATCAGTCGAATAATGACAACGTTGACCATTCCAAATTTTAGGGGGAATCATATACGGGTGATTTTCATAGAGCGGTTTTCAGTATAGTTCAGATGACCGGTGTTGGTCAGGAGCCCGAAATCCTACCCGAATTGGGAGTTCCATGATTGATCCAAGGAAACATCAGCTAACTGAATCATCCTAAAATAGCTCCTACTGAACATCATCTCTCTATGAATCCACGAATGAGAATATGAAGTTGTCATTCGAATGATCCATTTATACCGGGATTTTATAAAGGGACGAATCTGAATTGCCTGAATTAGCATTGGATTCAATGTATACCATTTTACTCCGGGCACTTCAAGTCAAATTGGACACGCTTCTAAGCAAGTCTTAGGCCTCGTTTATACTTCCGACGCCGAGTGACGCGACGCCACATGTGGCGGCCAGATTGATCGAGCGACGCGATCAATGAAATCGGCCTGTATACATGCGCTCGCGTCGCTCGGCGTCGGAAGTATAAACGAGGCCTTAGGCCCCGTTTATACTTCGTCGCGGCGCGACGCGATGGCCACGCAATGAGGCCAAATTGATCGATCGCACAATCAATATGGCCACTATATTGATTGTGCGACGCGATCGATCAATTTGGCGTCGCGTCGCACCGCGACGAAGTATAAGCGAGGCCTAAGACTTGAAATCAAAGCGAAATCTTCCAAGTCAAAATCAGGCTCTTCTACATTGAACTAGAGACTCCAAAAAGGCTAGAATATATAATTTTTTGTTCAGGGAAGTTCAGGAAGTTTTTCGTAGGATAACTTTTTTGAAGTTTTATTTCGTCTACCCAATAATTCAATACATAGTGCAAAATCTTAGGGCCTGTTCATACTTCGCGACAAGAGCGACTTGTCGCCCGTGCAAAACATGCATATCGATTAAAACTGAGCGCGCGCCGCCGAAAAGTCTTCATACTCGAGTGCCGGCACTGTTGCTCTAGTCGCTCCAGTCGCTGCTGTCGCCGGTTCATACTTCCGCACGCCGCGCACGCCACGGGCGCTGCTCTCTCGTCACTCTTGTCGCTGCTGTCGCGAAGTATGAACAGGCCCTTATAGAACTTTTATCCTTTGAGGAAACGTAATGGTCTATGGCTTCTTTTATAGAGCAAGAAGGGGATACTTTTATTGCTAAAAGAGATTGCGCCATGCCTGTGTGCAATACCTCACTATTTCCAGTCGATTGATAGCAAATTTCTGTTTGCGTGAAGTTTCACGCCTGTGAACGATACAGTGAAAGCAATTGTAAAGAACATACATATCCCCACTTCGGTGTTTATGTAACCAGCATTTACACTATCAATTAAGAATCGCGACGAGCATTTCACGTCCGGTCTGCATGATTGCTGCCTTGTTGTGCTTTAAAACTACATCTAATTTATTGCTTTTCCACAAAAAATAAAAAATTTGCAAAACTGTTGCAATTATTGGAGCAGGAAAATTAATAATTCCGAGGACAGTTATATAAATTTAAAGAAAAATTATTCTAACCTGTCTTGTTGACCTTCCCGAAGGTTATTTCGATTTGGAAGGCTCATTTTGATTTCAAAACTCTAGGCTGGATTTAGAAGAGTGTCCAATTCAATGCGAAAATTGTATATATTGCTGAGATGGTAATTTAACAAAAAAAGCGACTGCAAGATCTCGGACTGTAATTCAGACTTTTTCAGAACATAGACGCTAGCTCTAAAGAGGCTCCAATAAAGGGAGCAAAGGACACCTTCTGGGATGCGAAACCGTCGGACACGAACAAGCAGGAGGTAAGCCTTAGAGTTTCTATCCAATTGGAGATCAGCCACCTACTGGACATAATCTGACATTTTAGCGCCCCGGAAATAAGCTTACCAAAACTAGACCAGCACATCCTTCTATGATCATTTTCTCTAAGCGTGACATTCTAGGCACGATGCCTAGGACCAGATTCATCAACCGCTTACTAACGGTGAAAATACCGCCAAACCTGATGCTGATGAACGTCATATCAAGGGTTTGGCGGCATTTCCACCGTTAGAGGGCGGTAAGCGGATGATGAATCTGGCACCTAGTAAACCAATAGCGCTGGAGTTCTTTTCTAGAAAAAAAAAAAGAATGCACATCTATAGGGGGAGTAACTAACCAGGAGACTATCTTAGCAGTAGGTCGGAGCGGCCCAAGTGTTGTATATGGGCTGAATCGCCTTCCTCTGGGAAACAACAAAATGCAAATATCTCGACCCCAATACAATTCTGCGCAGAGTTAGGGGCGACGGAAGTTGGGCCGTTGACGGTGTTAGCCGTCTGCCTGCACGCGGAGGGCGGGCTCAAGTTGGCTGGAAACAGCGATCATGGAGACTACGCCGCCCCTCTACCCACTGCGCCAACCGCTTGCTCGTCATCGCTGTTCCCAGCCAACTTCAGCCCGCCCACCGCGTGCAGGCAGAGGTCTAACGCCGCCAACGGCCAAACTTCCGTCGTCCTAACTCTGCGCAGAATTGTATTGGGGTCGAGATGCTTGCATTTTGTTGTTTCCCAGAGGGAGGCGATTCTGCCCATATACAACACTTGGGCCGTTCCGACCTACCATTGAGATAGTCGCTTGCAGTGGCAGAAGTAGCGACAACCTTAGATTTTGCAATTTGGAGGCAAAATCCAGCATCGAGTGACGATAAGACATTCAATGAAGAAACTAAATTCGTACAAACTGCCAAAGGTACTGGTCGTTAATGTGGCCTACATGAAGACAGAAGGCATCAGACCAACCATTTGGCATCGAATGAGCACGCCACCAGGACGAGGCGGCCTGGGGTCGGATTCATCAACGACTTAGATATCTTTAGCAGAGAATTCACAGCGGAAAACTCAGATAACGCGGCTTATCGCTGACCATATCGCTTGATAAGCCGCGCTATCAGGGATTTCGGCTGTAACTTTCTCTGCTAAATTGCTGTAGGTCGTTGATGAATCCGGCTCCTGATTTGCTGGCGCGTTCCCGTGTCCACATATAGGCCAGAGAAACGACTAGTACCTTATTAAGAATAAGTGCACTAGATATAGTCTATCTATTTTTGGAATGCGGCCAGCAGGAGGCGGTCGCAGTCGGAGAAGGCCACCCAACCCCAGTCCAAGACGTTCACCCATCCCAAGAACAAGAAGAAGGTCACCCATCCCAAGAAGTCTGCGAGGAAGTTAATCCACCCCAAGAAGTTCACACATCCCAAGAGGATGCCAATAACTAGGAACTCCTCAGATCGCCTCTTCGCGATCTTGGAACAGATAGCCTCATGGCTCATAGTGCTAAATGTCTCATGCCCTAGTGTTATCCTGTGTTGCCTTATGCTGCAGAGAATATGCCTACATATAGCTCTGGCACTTTTGTGTTCGCCATTGTATTCCATGACTGCATAAACCGTTTTCTGAGAAGGTTTCTGAACAGAAAATGAGGAAAGGCATAGAAATCAATGAAAAATGCAGATCAGGGGCCGGATTCATCAACGACTTACAGCAATTTAACAGGAAAATTGCAGCCGAAATTCCTGATAGCGCGGCTTATCAAGCGATACGGTGAGCGATAAGCCGCGTTATCTGAGTTTTCCGCTGTTAAAGTTATGTAAATCGTAGAAGAATCCGACGCCAGGCTAGGTGGGGCAAGGATTTGTGGCCCTGGGTATGTACGCTCGCCCCACCAAACTTGTGAACAGCGATCAATGAAGCTCAAACACCTCGAGAAAGAACTATGCATACCGGTAACAAATATGCACCATTAACCAGTCAAAAGCCTGGCTCTCATATTACCCTAATTTAATAAAAAAAAGGGCACAGAACTAGCAACGAAAGCAACTCCGGGGTGCGGGCCATTTTGGCACGGGTAGCCTAGATGGACCGCATCCCGGAGTTCTTTCTCTAGCCCAGTTCTATGACCTCGTTGAATTTTATTTCCATTTAAATTCATAATTTGGTTACCAACACGGTGAGATAACGTATTAGGTTGGAAACTGTTAGAAACTAAGTCCGGGTTGCTTCGCCTAACATTTTATTCTGAATTTCGCCTTAAAAATTGTATAATATGATACAAGTTTGGTTTTTCTCCACATTTCGATTTCTGTCAATTTTTAGGCCATTAAAGTGGAAATTCTACAAAGAAAAATGACCTTCGCAGAAAGCTTCCTCTCTCCGCTTTTGGAGTTTATTGCACCACTTTATGCAGCGCTCGGAGGGGGATAATTTCCTCTATAAGACCGTTTGTTGTTGTTTTCCTTCATTTTGATTGGCGTTAATTTTCAAGGTATTAAATTGAAGTGTCCAGAACAGCTCCAAATCCTTGGTTTATTTTTACCAACAGCTCTAACTCCTTGGTTAATTTTTTGTTATATGTCGCGAAGACGGGCAGCATTGGGAGACGATCAAACTGCATGGAACCTGTTCCATTTCAGGGGTGCCATTCAGAGAGGGCGCCTACAGTCGGTACTCTGATCGTTTGGCATGCATTTGGTCTGTGCTCTGTTTGATTGTTATTGGATGACGCGCTCCCACCTACCAATGCTGCTCACATTCGCGACATGTACACTTTAAACATTTCGCTAAAAATTGAAAGAAACATGTCCATCAAAAGAGAATGCTTCGTTCTGCCAAAGAGTGTGTTGCGTTTATTTTTCATGTTGATTTTTTTCAATTTTTAACGAAATGTTTAAAGGGTACATGTCGCGAATGTGAGCAGTATAGGTAGGTAGGAGTGCGTCAGCCAATTATAATCAAGCAGAGCACAGACCAAACGCATGCCAGCCGATCAGGGTACCGACTGTACACGCCCACTCCGAAGGGCACGCCTGTTCCATGCAATTTGATCGGATGGGACCTTCCCATCTCCCAATGCTGCCCGTCTTCGCGACATATACTAAAAAAAATTAACCAAGGAGTTGGAGTCTGCTGATAAAAATTGTTTATGTCTTTTGGACACTCAAATTCAATGCCCTAAAAATTAACGAACATCGAAATGAGCGAAAAACCCAAAAAAGGTCATGTAGAGCTAATAGCCCTCTTCCGAACGCTGTATAAAGTTGTGCAAAAAACTTCAAACTAAGCAGAAGCGCTCTTTTTTTTTTTGACTTTCCACTTCAATGGCCTTAAAATTTGGCAGAAATCGAAATCGGAAAAAACAATAAATACATTCTGATAGCGAAAATCATTCTCTTTCCAACAGTATATAACACTGTGCAAAAAATATTCAGAACAATTCGGAATAGAATGTTTTAAAAAACGGCTGGGACTCCGCTTCCAACCTAATTCAAGACCAATAGGGTTGACTTATCCATTCCTTCAAGGTCAAGTAGGCATTGACAACACTTCCTCGATATCATGTCGTGACGTGACCTACTGACGAATCCTGCTCTATTTGCAGCGCTCGAAGCAAGAGTCCGCGGCCGGTGCGCCGGCGAAGTTCCGTCCGACTGCAGAGCCAGGGAAGGGCTATCTGCCGCGACGAAGGGAGTCCCGAGACAGTCCGGCGAAATCGCCGGCATCGCCGACCACTACCGCCATGGCGAATGCGGCGAAGAAGATCTTCGGCGCCGGCAAGCACAAGCGAGGCGGCGGGTCGGAGCAGCTGCCGCCGGCCGGCCGCAAGCGATCGCTCGGCTCGTTGTTGGCGCGAGTCGCGCCCGTTGGCCCCAAAAAGTCGGCCACTTGCACAGCCATAGGAACCACCACACAGCAGGAGACAGCCGCCACCCAATTCTAGAGAAAACGCCTCGTCGCCAGATTTCAGATGACTACGCTAACATTTGTGACAATATAATAATACATACGATTACCATGACATTATACGGTTGAAATAAATCGTTTTTTTAATAGCTCAACACTGGCACATACAATGAGATTAGTTATCGCTTCCACTATTAGTTTCCGTCTCGCCGCTTCGTTAACGAGGCGTCGGCATTTTCACCGTCGACGACGTCGACGAGGTGTCTGACGGCCTTCTGCGCATCGAATCGTGTTCTTAAGAAAGTTATTGTGGAAACGTCCGAGTGGAAAAGAAGATGGACGCAACCCACTCTTTATCTTAAGCGGACGTTCGACAGGATTGTCGAATTTCTCCCGGCTTTTTCTTGTGACGCTAGACCTCAGCGCTGCGGACTTCTAAACAACGTCGGAGTGTAGCGTGATTAAAAAAGGGGTGCTAGTCGTGAATGTGACCTACATAGGGAGTGGGAAACTCTTCTGACAAATCCTACCAATTAGTACCGATCGAACAGCAACCGATCAGAGCACCAAGCTTACAGAGCGGCACGCCTATTCGAATCGGCCTGACTGGTCGGCTCATTCTCTTATGTGGATCAGCGACTTGCACCAAGAATTTAAGGGCGCAATCCTAGTCCAGGGGTCACCGTCAGGAGCTCTGTTACCCAAACCGACGTCGCCCCCCCCCCCCCCCCCCCCGATTCAACTATCGTCATCGTTTCACTTGGTGAAAGAAAGTTGGAAGTCATACCAGTTGCGTGCCAGAATGGCCCACAGGACTGTTTCCTCTCAGAAGTTGAAGACGGAATGTCGTGAAGAGTTACTCCCACTGCCAAGGCACTGACCGTACTCATCATTTTCATTAGCGTCTGTCCCGCTTGGTGGCGGGGTCCGCTCTTCTGGTGTGGTGACGCCAATTCTCCCGATCAAATGCTTGATCAGGGTGCACACCAGCCATCTCTAAGTCCAAGCGCAACGTGTCTAGCCAACGTTGCTTCGGGCGTCCTCTGGGCCGCTTTCCAGGGACCACAAGATTCAGGCCAATCTTACACACGGTGTCGTCGTTAGCGCGAAGGACGTGGCCGTACCATCGAAGACGAGCTTCGCGCAGCTTCTCGGATATCGGGGCGACACCGAACCTCTGTCGTATGGTGTCGTTACGAACGCGGTCCAAACGCGTAACTCCAGCCGTCCACCGTAGCATCTTCGTCTCCATTACACTGAGGCGGCTTTCAACTTCCTTCGTCACGGGCCAGCACTCAGCACCGTACGTCGCTACTGGGCGGACTACTGTTCTATAAACCTTCGATTTGAGGTGCTCAGGTATTGTCCTGTCGCAAAGCACCCCAGTCAGCGAGCGCCATTTGGACCAGGCTGCACTCACACGCGCATTCACCTCCATCTTTAAGCTGCCATCGGACGTGACTGTTGACCCAAGATACTTGAAAGATGTCACTCGTGAGAGCTCAGTACCATCGATCTTAATAGATCCGTGCTCATTCACATCCGTCGTCAAGTATTCCGTCTTTTGGACGTTTAGCTTGAGACCGAACAATGCCAAACGATCGCACCACGCCTGTGCCTGTCGCTCGAGTTCGGTTTTGTCTTCACATGCAAGCATGACGTCGTCAGCATACAGCAGCGTCCAAGGTGCCGCCATTTGGAGATCTCGTGAGATTGCATCCATCACGACCACGAAGAGCAGTGGGGATAGCGCAGATCCCTGATGCACCCCTACAGAGATGGGAAACTCCATCGAGGTGCCCGCTGGCGCTCGCACTCGACTCCTTGGGCAAGAGTATAGAATGCGCACCCACTCAATAAGCTCTTCAGGGATACCATGTTGTCGCAACGCGTACCATATAACATCTCGCGGAACGCGGTCGAAGGCCTTCTCCAAGTCCAGGAAGGCAAAATGCACCGGTTTCTGTTTCTCGCGGTGCTTCTCTAGCAGAAGACGAACGGCGTGAATGGCATCAACAGTGCCACAGCCAGATACGAAACCACACTGATTCGTGGAAAGCTGTACGACATCCCGGATACGTCCGTCGACAATTCGCTCAAAGATTTTCATGGTGTGCGAAAGAAGACGAATTGGACGGTAACTGGCGCATTCTGCAGGACTGCCCTTCTTCTTCCAAATCGGGATGGTCGTGCTTTGCTGCCAACCCTCAGGCACTTTCTTCTCAGCAACAACCTGATTGAAAAACGCAGTCAGCCAGTCAGCAGGGCACCAGCCCTTCGACTTCCACAGGTCAGCTGACAGGTCATCAGGACCAGTGGCTTTGCCTGACTTCATCTTCCTCAGGGCTGCTTCAGTTTCGCTCACTGTGATCTTCTGAACGGGACCGTATACAGGTGATGCAAAAGGAACAGCAGGATGTTCAAATTCTACATTCGAGATTTCCTCGAAGTAGTCGTGCCATCGCTTCACAGCCCTCTTACGATCCATCAGAAGATGACCGCTCTCGTCGTTAATGCCAAAGAACTTCTCAATGTCTTCTGCTTGGCGACAGCGAGCTTTGGCGAGTCGGTAAATATAACGCTCACCATCGCGCGTTTCCAATTTTTTGCTGACATCAGCATAGTATGCGGCTTTAGCAGCGGCCACTGCCTTCTTTGCCGCTTTCTTTGCTTCTCGATAGTTCCGCCAATTATGGACTGTTTTATCACCGATAAACACGTGATAGAGCCGTTTCTTTTCTCGGACTTTCTCTCTGACATCATCAGTCCACAGCCATGCCTGCTTGTCGACCCAGCGTCGTCCAGGCTTCGTTGTGCCGAGTTCAAGGCGTGCAGCCCGAGTTATCGCATCGGTAGCGTCTTTCCAGGTTTCGTCGACAGTTGTCACTGTCGGCAACCGAATGCGAGAAATAACTGCCGCTTCCTTCTCTTTCAGTCGCCACCATTTGATTCTAGCCGACCCACATCGCTCGACATGTTTACACCTCGAAGGTGTGATCTTCAGCGAGCAGATCAGTGGACGGTGTTGCGTGGCAACCGTCTCATACGGCACGGTCTTCGCGTCTGTGACAAGGCCTTGGTCGCGACGCCTAACAAGGACATAGTCAATCTGCGTTTTAGCATTCCCGCTATAAAACGAGATGAGGTGGGAGTCACCCTTTCGAAATTTGGTGTTCACGATGGTGAGGTCATGTGAGTCTGCATACTCAAGTATACGCTCACCATCGGCGTTGCGCGACCCATATCCAAAACCACCATGACAGTTGTAGCCGTCTTTCGTTGCTCCGACGTGACCATTAAGGTCACCTGCCACAACAACCATATCTTGTGACGGTACTTCCGCTGTCTTCTCATCAAGCAGGGACCAGAACTCGTCCTTGGTTTGCTCGGAACAGCCTGTCTGCGGAGCATACGCAGAAAAGAAATGGCATCGTCGCTCTTCTACGGCGACAACAATCTTCATCAAGCGGTCATCGAAACGTTCTACGCTTGCAATCGCGTCACGGAAACGCTCGGAGACGATCACACCGACACCACTGGTGGTCCTGGGACTTCCGCATAGAACGGCCTTGAAGCCACGTCCTATGTCCCTTGACTTGCTGCAGGACCACCTCGTCTCCTGCACCGCACAGAAATCTATCTTTCTTCGCTCCAGTGCTTCTACCAACTCGCACGAGCGGCCCGTCAACGTACCCACATTCAACGTTGCTACGCGGGTCTTGCCTACGTTACGGGACTTTCGGACTAGCTCAGTTGCCCCCCGATGCCGTCCTCGCATCAGGGACCCTCGCACACTTTTCACACTCGCCGGGCTTTGCGAGTGCGCGTCGGCTCCCGCGGACGCCGTAGCATTATCTCGAGAAGTCTGAAACGCCATCAACCATATGATGTGACACAAAATGTTCGTAGGCCGGCCTGTCACTAGGGCCTGTCGCCTGCATTCGAATGTCCGTGTTCGGCTCGGCTTGCAAAAGCAAGCAGTTTCCAGTGGCACCACGTGGAGGAACGGACATCGCCACCAAGGCACTGACCGTACTGGCTGTCATTAAACGGTTCTATCTTGTGGAATCCAGTCGCCTTAGGGTCACAACAACGGAATAATCGACGTATCCGATTTCAGACAGCACTGTATGAGCGACAGCCATCTTCAGAGACACGCTGTGTTTCAAACCACCTCTATCGTCTGTCGTTCTGAGCATACTCTTTCATGTCGTGTGCCAAAGTGGCTCAGGTGTTTTCCTCGTCGGAGAGACACATGGAACGTCAACCTTCTATTTCAAGGCTTTCATCAAGAAATCTAACCAAGCTGTTGGCCGACAATCCAGTATGCTTGTATCACTCAGCATCCAGCAAATTGACGGTCTCATTCAGCAAGTGTTAGAGAGCAATCTGAGGAATCCATCGTAGGCAACGGGTGCCATCATTTGAAACACAAAGGAGCAAACATTCGCACCTTATTCTACCGCTGACTGTGTCATCGTTGTTCCAATCGCCTGTATCACCTGTCGTGCCATTGATCGAATTCCTCGAGAGGGCACTAGCATCGTCTTAATTTGTCCTTGTTGCGTGCCAGAGCGCTCCATTCGATCAGGACTTTCACGAAGAAGTCCGACCAATGCGTTGGTGAGCGTCCTGGGGTCGGATTCATCAACGACGTGCATAACTTTAACAGAGAAATCACAGAGGAAAACTCAGATAACGCGGCTTATCGCTCACCATATCGCTTGATAAGCCGCGCTGTCAGAGATTTCGGCTGTAATTTTCTCTCTTAAACTGCTGCTGTAAGACGTTGATGAATCCGGCCCCTAGTGTTCTCTTCACATCCAGTGGAATCCAGTGGATGACAGCTTTTGTCCAGTGGGTGTTTGCGAAGCGCATTACGTGGCCGGCCCACCCAATTTTCGACGACTTGGCACGTGCGACAGCGCCTCTGATCTTCGAACGTCGGCGGAGCTCGGAGCTTCACTTGCGTGAGTCGTGTCACTCCGAGCATCGTCCTCTCGATTCCGCGCTGCGCGACGCTGATCGCATGAACATCATGCTTTCGTATGGCCCAGGTCTTTGAGGAGTATGTTAGGGCAGAAGGAAGGTGGAGTCGAACAGCTGAGCACGGAGTCGGACGTTCTTCGTCTTTGTGTTTCAATAACAATAAAAGAACTGTATGTTCCAATACAGTTGTTTTATTGTTCTTTTACTGTTATTTCTGTTTATTTGACTGTGTAGTTAGTCATACGATGGCACCCCCGGACCAGGATACTTGTGTTAAGTGACCAGCCACCGTAATTTTCGACGAATTGGTTTATGCGACAGATCTCTGATTTCCAAACGTTGACGAAGGTCGCAAGGTTCCGAGGCTTTCTCTCATTTGCGTGAATGATGGCGCTGCGAGCATCGTCCTCTCGACTCCCCGATCCGCGACGCTGACGTTCTATTTTCGTGTGTGTTGCGCAGCTCCGCATGGCAGCAGCCGCATGATAAGGCGGATCAGTCCTTCAACTCCAAGGGTTAGGTCTTCTACCGTCGTCTGTGGGTGTTTTCGTTCTTCTTTCTTCTTTAAACTGCATGTTTCCTTTGTCGTTTTTGCAGTTCAGGTCCACCTACGATGCGGTCTAGCACATCCTAGGTGAATCTATCGAAATCAATGCACTCACTCAACTGGGGTAGCGCCACGTCGTCTTCAGTCCAATGAATCAGTGAAACACCATCGTAGGTGACCATTCGCTTGACCAGTGCTTGTTGTTAAAAGCACGATGTGCGGTTCGGTTGCCGTCCACCCGTTGGTCCTCACATTCAATACAGTTTCGAAGGTGGCGGTGTTCAAAGGATCCATTCCCCGCTCACTGCTATCGCCAGTGCACTATATGGTCCGGGAAAGCAAGACGGGGTACGAATCGTATCACGCACCTTCCTCCGATAGTAGACGTAAGCCGCTACAGCTGCCACCAGGCCAACCCCAACGGCAACCGCTGCGATCGTCTTTTGCCGATTCGACTTCAGAAACGCTGCTGGACATTCGGGCATTATACAGAATGAACTTCACCACGACGAAGCTTTTCAGCCAACGACTGATATTGAAGGAGCGGATAAGGATTAGCCTTAACAACATCACCTTGAGCACGCAGGCGCCGGATTCATCAACGACTTACAGCAATTTAGCGGAAAAAATACTGCCGAAATTCCTGATAGCGCGGCTTATCAACAAGCGAAATGTTGAAATGTTTCATCGTATCGCTTGATAAGCCACGCTATCAGAGATTTCGTCTGCATTTCTCCGTTAAAATGCTGTAAGTCATTGATGAATCTGACCTCAGGTTGTCATTGCTTCTTTCCCCTTACGGTGACCTCCAGAAGAAAACCCTTTGCTGGAGCGCCTTGAGGATGATCGGATAAATAATCGCGCCGTCTTCTCTTTTGAGTCCTTTTGCAATGTATGCTATTTTTCATCGAACTGAACCCTTCAAAGCAAGTTCGTCGCTTTGAAATCAAAATGAACGTCTTTAAAATCAAAACAAGCGTCATTTAGATGAAACCACAGTTTTTGAGAAAGTTAAGATGGTTTTCATGAGATCTATCCTAGACGGGGGAGGCACATCACTAAAATTATGTAACAGATGGATTTGGGATTTATGAAGCGGCTTCTAGAGGCCAAAGTAGGACCGAAACTGACAAAATTCACAAAAAAAATACACTCGGTTTCGTCTCGGTTGTAAACAGACAGAGCTATGTGTCCCCTCACTATTATGGATCCGGAAATAGCATGTCAGGCGGCGGTCAGCTGTGTTTAACGTTTTGTTCACTAAGACGTCTTCACAGCTGCGGTGATTTGTTTATTTTTTGTTTGTTTGTTTTTGTATCATTTTTTGCCCTCTTGAAACCGCTTCTGTGAGTCTCAATTCAATGTCTCAGTCTCAACTCAATTACATAATTTTTGGTTATGTATCTCCCTTCTCCCCGTCTAAGATAAACCATTTTCTTGTCCGATGAAAATATTTTATGACTTTCTCTAAAAATTATTAATTTAGCTGTCCCAGTAAGTGAACACAATGTTAAAATTTCTATAAATCTTTCGCTTTGAAGGAAAATAATAGTTCCAAAATTGTTTTAAAGTGCAGGAAGACAGCAATTCTTTAGCGCTAAAGATGAGATTGCGTCATGCATCCAGACTTGTTTGAGAATTTTGTTCTAGGTTTTGTTTCACTCTGCCGTGCTTTTCCACCTTTTCCGCTTCAACTAGGAAACTTGTTTTGTGGATTTAATTATCAGACGAGAGGAAATAAAGTTATCACGGTTACGCTTTATACTGCATGCTTTTTATTTCTAGAATAATTTAGAAGAGAGTGACAGGCCTCTCCTCCGACTACGCACTATGTAGACATGCATGCATCATTAATCAAATGAAAATAGTGACGAGTTAGATGAAAATATGACGCGATCTCTTCTTTTGATACTGTCGTGACGTTCGCCACGCTCCATCACGACTCTTCAAGGACACAACGCTGGGAGGCGCCCTGGTCCCGACGCGCAGGGCATACGGTCGCGCGCACGCGCCGCGACGCACTATAAACGCCTTCCCGCGCGCACCCGGCACTCTCCGGCTTCGTCGTCGCACCGAGCGGTCTGTCCGCTCTCCGCTCCGGTACTCCATCGTCAGCGCAGTGTCCACTCCACCAGGACCTCGACTCGACCAGCAGCGCAGGACTCCAGGACGACCAGGACAGGACGCGTAGAGACGACAACAGAGGTAATCGCAGACGCCGACCAAGCCACCGCCCTCGTGAGCGCAGGCTCCAGGGTAGGAGCAAGGGAGGATCTGCGGCTTGCGCTTAGGGTTGACCCGTAGGTAACGTGGCGGGGCTCAGCCTTAACTCGTAGGATATTGCGTTCCTCTATTGATGTGCATGTGTACATATTGGGTTGCCATGAAGTCTTATGTCTGATGCGCATTGCCATGTGACTCGAGGGTGGGAGGTTTATTCTGAGTGCAGTGGTAATACTGCAGAAGGTCGACTGGTTCAATTGTATCACGCGAGTGATATGAAGATGGGCGAGCGTCGCCGGGGGACCAGCGCAGGTGCAGTCCGCGGAAAGGTCCTAAGTAACATCCGCATTGGTATGAGGTGTGCTGGGTCGGGGCAACAAGGGCCTCACCCTAACGTGGCAGGTAATGTAAGAGCCAGCGCGCATGGGTAAGACCTCAACTCCGGTTGTGCCTCACACGTGGCCTCGGGTTGAGAGCCGCATGAGTTCTACCACCAGTGCAGCGGGCTCACCCGGGGCACGGCAGATACGGTGAAAACTGCCATTTTCCTGCACTTTAGAAGAAGCTTCACGTCATTGTTTCCTTGAAAAATAAAAATTTTATAAGATTTCAAGCAGCGCCCTCACCTGTTGTAGGTGGTGAATTAAGAAATTTCAAAGAAAGTCATACTGCATTTTTCTGGAACAAAAATCGATTTATCTTTCTAGGTAAGCATCTGATTTCATCTGGAGAATGCTGATTCTCATTAGGAAGATGTCCAGTTTGTCCAAATGCGTCCAATTTGATGTGAAGATCATATATAAGATGGCATCTGGATCTGTCCTAATTGGATGAGCATATAGTAGTTTACATCTCCAAATCCCTATCTTAACTCTCAAAGAGGGCTTCTGCTGCTGTTCCATGATACCAGGGATGATACGAGAGATAAAGGGATAACATCTGTGAAATAAAAAAAGATGTATGCATAGACACCATCAATCGATTAATGCTCCGAATACGATATCAGACGTGGACACAGACAAGACAATGCACGGTTCAATCCTAGGTGGTGATGCCCGCTGTGCGGCACATCCACTGTGGAGAGCGTGCTCCGACGTCAATTTCGCCCTCTACTGTAAGCATGGGATCAGTTGTCCCCACAGTGCACTGTAACGTTTTTCGCGTTACAGAAGCTTTTTTGGGAAGTGACTCCTTCCAAGTATCGTAGCGCCTTATTCGGCGTTGTTGTTACAATCTGTAATGATCCTGTGCTTGTTAGTTCGTATAAATAATAAATTTTAAGATCCTCTCTCCCGACTAAGATCGCGGAAACTAGGTAGGTCTGGGCAACCAAGTTGGTGTAGTTTTCTTACTTCTATATGTTGTTGTCTATTTATTGTACGTCGTGGAGTCGTTTAGGAGCGGCCACCACCAACTAGGACTGCACCAAATTCTGGACACCGAAGAGCTACGGACGCTATCTTATCACGCTCGCAAGTTTATTAGGACAACTGGCAATCTGAGTTTTTCCACAGTTTGTCAGACCGCTCTGAAGCTCCTAGTTCGTCCGAGTTAAAGTGCTATCGAATCACGAAGTATGGGAATATCATTCTCAAAGCTCAAACGCCAGAAGCGGAGAGTAGAGGTTCATTTTTAGCTAGTGTCTTCATAATGTGGCAGTGCATCATTTCAAGCCGCTTTTCAATACATTACCTATGGTTAAGTGCTTTTCTTACACAGGTACTGGAATTCTGCACACTTTTCTGGAATGGCAGTTATGTTCCGTGTAAAATTCGTTTCAGTTTTTGATCACAATATGTTCAAGGAAAGGTAAAGCCAAAAAAGCGGTGAGTTCTGGAGGAGCTGCTAAGAAACGGAGATGTAGATCGTGACGGTCGATGAAACGTTTGAGGGGAGTAGTAAACCCTGAAAGGGGAGCCAAGCCCAAGCTCTCTCGCAACCACAGAGTTGCTGTTTTCCCACTAGCCAAACAGTCCACTCCTAAGCGAGTGGGGCAGCGAAGTTGTGCCTTGTGCCACGGGGTCATGTCACGCCACCAACGACACGCGTGCCGCTCGGGGCAGCTGTACGTCCACAAACTCAAACTTGGGTAATTAAACATTACACTACATATTCAAACGCGGCAAAACCGATTTAGGCCCTTTCTATTAGGCACCGACGACAGCAGTCAGAGTTTGGCCTGGGCTCAAAACAGCCGCCTCTTCAAAAACATTACAGTACACCCAGCTGCTGCTAATCCACACGCCGATTAGAGATGAAGCACAGAAACTATCGAGAGCCCTGCTCTCCTTTAGCTCCCTCCCCCGACATTTCGTCACTTATTCAACATGACCTGCCTGTTGAAGCGTTTTACTGCTGATGTTTCTACAATTCGACTTCTTCTGTGATGGTTGTGTGAGAGTTAAGAAATGACAATTATTTCCCAGCTGCTGACTCCACCCCCCCCCCCCCCCCCCCTCTCGAACTCCCGAGCGACGAAAGCAGTTTCCACACGAGCAACTTGATCCACCGCAGCCTGGACTCCCTTCCCTTGCCTGGGTCTGCGCCAAATTGTGGAAATAATAGTCGTTTTCTAACTATTATAGAACCCCACAGAAGAAGTTGGCGCAGTGCAAGGAAGAGGGGGGGGGCAGTCCATCAGTACTCAAACACAAGTACGAGGTGACGCGGCATTTCCAACGTGTAGAACGAGTTTTTACCCGTTTCGTTGGCCCGTGACGTACCGTTGGTACTAGGCCCTCTCGCTGCAACTTGTATGAGTATGACAGGTACGCACACGTCAGTTTGCGTACAATGTAGGAAATTCCACGTCACCACATCCGACTTCTACGTTCAGGGCGGTCGAAGCCCATGGGTTGCCTCCCCCTCCTATCATTGCGCCAAGAAGTTCAATTGTGGAAATAATAGTCATTTCCTAACTAAACACCCACAGATGAACAGAGAAATGATTTCGCCATACGGCTACAATTTCTACACCGTAATCTCTTGTTATCTGCGCCCTCCTAGATTAGAGATCGCGCGTCGGCGTCCGCGTTGAAATTTGATCGATGTCTTGTGCGCAATCAAGCGGGTGGTGGTGTAGTGGATAAGGGGGTCGCCTCATGCGCAAGAGGTCGGAGGTTCGGTTCTCCTGCGCTGTGGCATACTTGCATTTCAGGTGACTAGTCGGGATTTGGGGGTTTTCACGCGTACGTGGTCTTGGTGCATCTTTTGCGCATTTTCCAGCCGTATGCGCTTCGCCGCTTGAAGAGCGCAGAACTCAGCCGTGGACGCCCCTGAGCGACGAAAGCGGTCTCCACACAGGCAGCTTGGAGGGCACCCACCATGCAGTCCCTCCCGTAGCCTGGTTCTCGAAGAGCACAGAACCCATCCGCGGACTTCCCTGAGCGACGAAGGCAATCTACACACGGGCAGCTTGGATTGCACACGCCCTGGAATCCCTTCCCTGGCCTGGTTCTGCGATTGCACAAAACACACCTCACCCGACGCCTAAAGTTACGGTGTAGGTTTTGTGGCCGTATGGCAGAATCGTGCTTGTCAGATGAACTCAAATTGTGGGAACAACTGCAGGCCATGTTGTATAAGTGACGAAAGAAATGTTGGGGGGGGGGGGGGGGGGGGGAGGGGCTGAAGGAGCAGAGTGCCCAAGAGTTTTCGCGCTCCATCGCTAATCGACGTGTGGATTAGCTGCAGCCGGGTGCACTGTAATTGCACTCCCGCCTCTTCACGAAATCGCCGCTGGTGAACTCGCGGGTCGTTCAACCTCCGTTGGTCCGGACTGCATCGCCTGCACCGTATGATTTCCATATCTATCTGTCTACGCCCTCAAAAATGGTGTGTGAGGGGGAGTCCCACCCTCCCCAATTTTTACCGCATGCAGCGGGCTCTGCCGATGGGAGAAGACCCTAGGTGACACTAAAAAAACATCGGAGAAAACTTTTGTTTCGCCATATCAAAGCTAACGGTTTCAGACAGCTACCGCAGAACCGATTGAAGGGTCCAAAGGTGAGCTTCTGAGCGGTGTCGAAATCAGAATTGTTTTGTCGTTGTTCTCTACTACAGAGTTCAGATGTGATAAATCCCAGCAATGAATCGAAGGGCTCGGTGAATTCCAAAGAGAGCGCCTCAGCAGTCAAGGTGCCAGATGTCAACGTTAATCGAACGCAGGAGGGATCGGCCGAGAAGGCCAACAGCGCAGTCGACTCGGCCGGCTATGACATGGCTAGTGTTCAGAAATACGTCGACGAGAACAAGAGCGTGGTGAAGACAGATGTGGGCGCTTCTTGACACTTCTATTTCCTCCACCTACTCCTACGACTGTCTATGTTCTTACAGCTCAGATCTGTGGAGGACGCGAAGTTCATGTACAACCCGAAATCACCCATGGGCGACATCCGAAATCAGAATCGCGCCGAGGGCGACGCTCCTACACAGGCTATTGGCGACATTCCCAAGACAACTGCGACCGTGGTCTCGAAGATATCTACCGGCACCGTTGCGAAACAGCCTCCGGACGTGGTCTCGAAGCAACAGAATGGTGCAGCTCCGAAGCCTAGGGGTGGAGCGTCGAAGAAGTCCAAGGATGGCGCTCCGAAGCAGCCAATGGGTAACGCTGCGAAGCCGCCTATAGCTAGCGCACCAAAGCAACCTTCTGGTGACGGACGAGACACAAAACCACCTCTGATTGGCTCCAAGGACAAGCTCACTCAGGTACTTCGCCAAATCTGTCTTTGAACTCATGCAGTCACTCGGCATGTGTCGTTAGAGAGTTCATGGAATGGAGGGGGACCTTCGTATCGGCTGGTCATCGGCATTACAGCCCTGCGTCCAGGGGCCAGATTCATCAATGACTTACAGCAGCTTAACAGAGAAAATTACAGCCGAAATCCCTTATAGCGCGGCTTATCAAGCGATATGGTGAGCGATAAGCCGCGTTATCTGAGTTTTCCCCTGTGAATTCTCTGCTAAAGATATCTAAGTCGTTGATGAATCCGATCCCAGGTGAAGAACTCGTATGATTTCTTACATTTTACACTCGACTGATTGAGTTTAGCCCGAATACTTGCTATAATTTCCCTACAATGTGGCCGTATCGATTGATCTGTGCTTCTTTCAAAATTTGAAGCTTCAAAACACACTACAGCTTGCAGCAAAATGCACGACATCCTAAAAAGGCAGATACTGTTTGAAGTGTTCCAACGCTGTTGCTTGTGAAGCTTTTGAAGATGTTTAAGACTGATATGAGAGGGAGGATAACGACAATTCTTTGATGGGCAAGTAGTCAAGATTGCGCCATGCTCCCGCCTGAAACCTTGCACTTCAGACTCAATTGATTGTGCATGGGCCAAATGCTTGCTACAATCTTGCTATTAATTGATCACATTAACCTGTGCCGTGCTTCTTTTGACGTTTGACACGTTATAGCGAACTTGACAAGTGCACTACAATTTCATGTGAACGCATAACATCTCCAAAACCTTCACTAGCAGCAATCGTGCGGCGTTTCATATAGAGCTTACTATGTTTCTTTAGGATACCCCAGATTTAGCCACAAGCTGTCAAGTTCTAAACGTTCAGGGCCTGTTCATACTTTGGCGACAGCAACGATAGAAACGACGAGAGCGTAGCGCGCGCAGCATGCGTGGCGTGCGCAGCGCGCGGAAGTATGAACAGGCGACTGGAGCGACAGCGCCGGCGCCGGAGTATGAACACTTTTCCATGGCGCGCAATCGATTTGCATGTTTTACACGGGCTTCGGAAGCGACGAGAGCGAGGAAGTATGAACAGGCGACAGCAGCGACTGGAGCGACAGCGCCGAGTATGAACACTTTTCGGCGGCGCGCGCTCGGTTTTATTCGATATGGATGTTTTGCAAGGGCGACGAGTCGCTCTTGTCGCGAAGTATGAACAGGCCCTAACAGAGGCACAGCACAGTTAACGTGATCAAGTAACAACAAAATTGTAACAAGCATTCACCCTATGCACAACCAATCGAGCCTAAAATTAAAGGTTTCAGACGGATGCATGGCGCATCTTGACCAGTGGTACGTGAAGGAATTTTCGCTATCCTGTGCTTTCACACGTGTCTCGAACATCTTCAAATGCTTCACTAGCAGCGAAGTTAATGCCTTTCAAAGAGTACCTGCATTTTTAGTATATCCTGCATTCTGAAGCAAGCTGTAGAATGCCTTATAAGTTTTAAACTTCAAAGGAAGCACGAGTCAATCGATAGCGCCACTTTATGCGGAAATTATAACAAATATTCATGCGAAACACAATCAATCGATTGTAAAATGCAAGAATTCAGACAAGTGCATGGCGCGATCGTTGTCGCTCACAAGTCAGAAAATTTCTATTTTCTCCCCTTTCATATGAGCTCTTAAGTTCTTTAGTACCTTCACTGGCAGCAAGGCATAACCTTTCAAGCAGTGTATAAATTTTTGAGACCCCTTAATATGAGAATTTCGAGCTCTACCTAATCGGCACCACAGGCTTATCATAAATGTCGTTCTTGCTAAATCTTTGGAGTTGGAAAGCAAAGAATAATTCTTCGCAAAGCTGCTAACTAGACTGCTAAGTCAAAGAATAGAAATAGAAAAGAAACAGAATAAAAAGAAATAGAAATAGAATAAAAAGATATAAAAGAAATAGAAATAGAATAAAAAGATATAAAAAGAAATAGAAAATAGAAACCATAGAATTCAACTACATAGTCTAGATACCTTCTTGCAGAAAAAATAATTTCGCGTATCTCACCGTTGGAGGCAAGCATCCAATCCAACATTCTGTGCAGAACTTATCTTCTAAGTTTATATTCACAAATATTTGAACTTGCTATGTAGTCCACTTAAGTAGGTCACGATGGTGATTAGCAGAGATCGATTACAAACACGACCGCGGCATTTCCTCGGCTTCCTTCGAGACAAGGCCTTCAGGACAACTCCAACTCTGTCACCCGTGCACACAGCGCTCAGATTTCAAGAGGCGCTCCTTCTAGAAGATGAAACGGCGATGTATGTGTGTACTGTACTGCAGGTTTGAGGAGAAATACCCTTTAGTTATCAAAATCAAAGATTTCGCATCAACGATATTTGTGATAAGGTTGTTGTGGAGCTCACTATAAAGGATAAAAGGATAAAGGACGGCGTTACTCAATCCCTTCTGGGATGCGCCAGCGCATTCTACTTCTACGGGATGTCGTGGAGGCGACATGAATGCGTATTTGGCACACAATGACTTGTGGTGACCAGCCGATGAACAAGTCAGCGCTCTATCCTTCCCAGACAAGTCTGGTACCAATTCACCGACTCCGGAGGGATGGACGGCTTGGTTGGCCTAGGCGGGAAATCCGAACCAGGAACCTGGTATCGGGTGCACGCGACAGTCGCGCCTCCTCCGACTGCGCTACATGCGCCCTTCATCCCAGCTCACTATATCACCTGTATCACCTGTCGTCCCGTTGATCATCGACTTGCTCGAGCGGGCGCCAGCAGCGTCTCCATTCGTCCCTGTCGCGTGCCAGAGTGGTCCAATGGATCCTCCTCGCTCGAGGGACACGAAGAGCGTCATATCGGTCGTTCAGGGCTTTCACGAAGAAGTCCGACCAACGCGTTGGTGGGCGTCCTGGTGTTCTTTTGACATCCCGCGGAATCCAGTCTGTGACGGCTCTCGTCCACCGGGTGTCTGCGAATCGCATTACGTGGCCGGCCCACCTAATTTTCGACGACTTGGCCCATGCGACAGCGTCTCTGATCTTCGAACGTCGGCGAAGCTCGGAACTCCGAGGCCTTCTCTCACGTGCGTGAGTCGTGTCACTCCGAGCATCGTCCTCTCGATTCCACGCTGCGCGACGCTGATCGCGTGTTCATCCTGCTTTCGTATAGCCCAGGTCTCTGAGGCGTATGTTAGGGCAGGAAGAACAGTGGAGTCGAATAGGTGGGCACGGAGTCGGACGTTCTTCGTTTTCTTCACGACTTCTTCGACGCTCTTGAAAGCTCCCCAAGCCGCTCGTTTCCTCCTGCTCAGCTCTGGTGCTAGGTCGTTGGCCATGTTGACTTCGCGACCCAGATACACATAGCTGGAGCATTCGGAGATGTTCGTTCCGTTGAGCGAGAATGGGGCATCAGAAACCCATCCGTTCTTCATGAACATCGTCTTCGTAAGATTCAGCTGCAGTCCAACGCTTCCACATACACGATCGAAGTCGGCCAGCATTCGCTCCGCCTGACTGATGCTCGGTGTTATGAGCACGATGTCGTCAGCGAAGCGAAGGTGGTGCAGTTGCCGGCCGTCGACCTTCACTCCCATGTCTTTCCATTCTAGTTCGCGCATGACGTTTTCGAGGGTGGCGGTGAAGAGCTTCGGGGATATGGTATCCCCTTGTCGAACCCCTCTCTTCACGTCAATGACGACGTCGTTGTAGAATGGTGAGATCTTGGTCGTGAATCCACTGTACAGCTCTCGAAGGACTCTGATGTACTGAGTAGGAACGCCCTGGGTGAGTAGGGCTTCCATGACCGCTTCAGTCTCGACGGAGTCGAATGCCTTCTTCAGGTCGATGAACGTAAGGCAAAGCGGCAGCTTGTACTCTCGCGACACTTCGATGAGCTTCGTAATGGTGTGTACGTGGTCGATCGTGCTGAATCCTCTCCGAAATCCTGCTTGTTCGCATGGCTGTCCTTCGTCCAGCGTTCTACTAATCCTATTCAGGATGACTCGAGTGAACAGCTTGTAGACTACGGACAACAGGCAGATCGGGCGATAGTTGCCAATGTCGTGCACGTCTCCCTTCTTGTACAGCAAGACGGTCTTGCTGGTCTTCCACGGAGATGGAACCTTGCATTCGGACAGGTAGCGTGTGAAGAGCCGCGCCAGGGTGTTGATGAGCGCTGGCGGGAGGTTCTTCAGGTGTTCAGCTCTGTTCCTGTCAGGACCGGGTGCTGTACGTTTCTTCACCGACGAGATGGCGTGTCGGATCTCGGAAGGGAGAACAGAGGGGATGACGTATCCATCCTGCTGAAGATGGCGTAGGGGCAGGTGGACGTGGCTATCGAAGAGATCGGAGTAGAAGTCGTGGATGACTTTCTCCATGGTCCTTCTGGAAGAGGTGACGGTTCCGTCAGGACGTCGGAGAGCGGTCATCTTGGTCTTGAAGTTGGCGAAGTTCCGGCGGGCATTGCGGATGCTCAGCCCTGCCTCTGCTGCTTCAGCCAACACTTCCGCCCTTCTCTCCTTCAGATCTTCCTTTATCGCCGCTCTGCATAGCTTTGCAAGCTCGGACGTCAGTTGATAGTTGCCTGAAGCTCGTGCTGCTCCACGCTGGCGTATCAGCTCGAGAGTTTCCGGAGACAGGCGTCTCTTGGTGGCTCACTATATAGAGCTAGAAATTCTAAGATAGAACTGTGTTCGTTTAATAGCAACATGAATCTTTATATGGAAAATATTTAAAAGACGAAAAAAACGTCACCTGAACCATTGGCGCCCACGACAAATCGATAAGAATGCCCCCACCCGTCCATAAAAGACATTCTGCTGCCTCAAATTCAGAAGTCCACCATGCGTCCCTCGCCAGGAGTCCTACTTGATCGCCCTGAAGACCGAGAGCTCACACTTCTAGCGCCAACCTTTACAGCGGTAGACGTAAGTGCTTGATTTTTTGCTGTCTCGGCGGCTATTCCCTACTAATCGCCTAGCCATTTCTGAGCTCCAGCTGACACAGATGTAGCCATCTATTTTCAGGTACCCGACATAGCCATGTCAGTCTACGATCCGCTGCGGGGAGGACAGAAGGTGACTGGTGTTCATGCGTTTCGTTATAGCACTGTGCTAACGGCTGTTTTTTCTTAGCCCTCCATCACGGGGCTGCACTTCATACTTCGCGACAACAGCGCCTCGTCGACCGTGCAAAACATGCATATCGATAAAAACCAAGCACGCGCCGCCGAAAAGTGTTCCTAGTTGAGCGCCGGCGCTGTCGCTCCAGTCGCTTTTGTCGCTTTTGACGCTCTAGTCGCTGCAGTCGCTGCTGTCTCCTGTTCGTACTTCCGTGCGCTGCTCTCTCGTCGCTCTTGTCGTTGCTATCGCCAACTATGAACAGACCTGCAGCTGTAGGTCTCTGTAGCATCTGCACTTCAAACTGGACTCTTTTCAAATCAAACTGGACGCTCCAAAGCGAGCTTAACGCTTTTGAATTCAAACGTAACACCTTACAATCCAAAATGAGAACTGAATAAGGCTAGAATAAATTTTCGTTTAAGGAATATTGGCGCTGAGCGGCTCGGGGGGGGGGAGGGTGTCAGTGCTATGGTCCATTCTGTATTGCACAAAATTAAAAATTTTACATAGCACTGGTGTGTTCTACCCCAGTGGTGAACTGAGATAGGCCATTTCTGATGTAATTTGGCATTCACGAACGTTCCTACCAAGGCGGATAACCACTCAGTACAAGGTGACCCCCGCTCCCGAGCCGCTTTGCGCCGGAAAATTTATTAGGTTGTAACGAAATAAATGGCACTGAACCACTGTAAATTTAAACAGTTAATATCTCGGCTTGTAGGCAAGTTTATTAATCGAAATAAAAACCTTCTGATTCTACACATCTTTGCCAACGTGACACAAGCTTTTTTATCCCAGTAGCATAAAAATCAGAAGTTCTGGAATTGACGAAATCTTCGAAGGCACTTTCGGCATCCTGTTGGTATTTGAATATTTTCCCTACCAAGAAGTCGCCAAGATGCTTGAAGAAATGGTAGTCTGTTGGGGAGAGGTCGGGAGAAAACGGAGGATGTGGTAGAGTTTCAATGCTCAGCTCATTCAATTTCTGCAACGTCATTCGTGCTTCACGAGCATTGTCGTGCAGAAGGAGAACTCGCCTTCGGTTTACCAAGGCCGGCCGGATATCCTTCAACTTTTTCATCATTTCTTCAATTTCAATGCAGTACTTCTCTGCCGTGATGGATTCACCGGGAGGGAGGAAGCTGTGGTGAATAATTCCCAGCGAACACCACCATACTGTCACCATTACTTTCTTTTGGTCTCATCTCCATTCCGGAACTTCTGATACCAACGATACGCCGTCCGAATTGTGGAACATCCTTGACCGAATGCGGCGTTGATCTTCTCGTCCGCCTCCTTAGCTGTAGTGCCCAGCTTGAATTCATACAAGTAAATGCCTCGGATTACCCTTTTGTCCATCTGCAAAAAAAGTCAATAAAACTCTAAAGTTTTCCCACTTGTACATAGAAAGTTTGGCACTCGCCGGTAGAGCAAAGTTTGCGCTTCTAAATGATATGCCACATGTTACGGTTTGTTCTTGATCAAACGCGTAAAGACGCGCCAAAAAATGGCGCGAGCCAGTGCCATTTAATTCGTTACAACCTAATAGTATGACTTTCTTTGGAATTTTTTTTGCAAGGAAAAAACTTGTGGATCAAAATCTATTATATTGTATAGAAAGGCAGCAATTTTTGGGCGTGTTAGAGGAGAAGGAAGAAATCGCGCCATGGAGTAGTCTAGGTCGTTGCGAATTTTCTTTCACCAAGACGGCAAAAATTGTATTTGCGTGATCAAAAACAATTGTAGAAAGCACATATATCTTCAGATTGCGATTTCAAGTAAACTGCACTTACACCATCAGTCAAATTAAAGTCGCAACGAGCTAAACAAATGCATGGCGCGACCTCTTCCTTTAACATCCTAAAAAACTGCAGCTGCTCTGTACTCTAGAATAAGCATTAGACCACCATTTTTATCCGAAATAAAAATTTACTAACATTTCGAACAGTGTGTCCACTTAATAGGACAGGTAAGCTTTAAAAAATTCAAAGAAAATCATGGAATTTTTTTTTTGGACAAAAGCTTATTTTAGCCTTCCTGGGTGTATCTAGTTTAATCTCGAATATTTTGAATTGGAAGATCCCCGTTTGAATTCAAAAGCGTCAAGTTTACTTAGAAGACGGCCCAATTTGATTTTTAAAGCGTCCAATTTGACGACAAAATGAGACATATTGATTGAGCAACGCAACAAGTCGATGCACTACGTCTCGTTGCCGCCTATGAAGTATACAATGTATCCGATCGAAAATCTTCGGATAATTGGATGATTCGGATAACGGCGATTTTGCGGACCCCGGATTTTTGGATGGTTCGGATAAGGACAATTTCACGGACACCGGATTTTTGGATGATGCGGATCGGGTTATCCGAATCGGATATCCGAAAATGATTCATTCGGATCCAATGTTTACTATGAAGCTTTAAAGGAGCCCCAGTAGTTTGCTTACATCGGGCAGGGTTTCTACTTGAATTGCCGCGATGACTCACCAATATCGGTCGGCCAGTGCGGGCAATCAATACTTGTGGTTCTCGCAATGAAGTGCAAATTGGCAGCTGAAGTGCAAACCATGCGTTGTAGCTTCCTCGAAAACATTACAGAGCGTCAGCGACTGCAGATACCGGTTATTATTTCCTTTCTTTAAGGTACCAGAAACAAAACCTCCAGAAAAGCCACCGAAGAAATGAGCCAGGAATCCAGTATTTAGTCAAACACTTTTTCTACAGAAAGAACACTATTTCAATAAACGGTTGAGAGATATTAGGCGATGTTGTCACCTTTAAATCTGCCCGCGAAGAGCAATGATTTGAGAACAAGGTTATATCTCACAAAGGATGCTAGGTGGTGGAATAGGTAATTAGACTCTGGAAAAATCCTTTTCCACGGACCTCCGATACAACAATACAATTGTATATTTTATACTACAGTACTGAAGAGAGCGAAAAAAGCTAACCTGAAAGTGGAAAAGCGACGAATTATTAGATGAGCTATAACGCCCTCGCATCACTTCGTTCTTCAACCCATTTAGTGGTAGCAGGACTGTCTAGAAGTTAATGCTAAAAGACCCATCTCCTGACTAGCGTTTATAGACGTAATACCCATTCAGCTCGCCTTCACCGTTTCTCATGAAAGCAGAATGCATAGTACATCCCACAACAAGGTTGATTAACACCGATCCGTACCCTTTATGAAACTACATTACACTGCCGCTCACCTAACTACTTCGATTTAACAACTAAATGCTTTGATTTAACATTGTAACACTATCACTGACAAAAAGCTGTCGAACAACTACGCTACGGCTCCTTGTTATACCACCGCTCACCCCGAGCGACGCCTAATGATGTGCTCCCATATCGATCGCGTCGCTCAGCACGATCGATATGGCAGCATATCATTGGGCATCGCTCGGAGTGAGCGATGGTATAACAAAGGCCTCCCACGAATCACATCAATTTCTGGTTTAAAAAAAAAACTAACAGGGAGCGGTTCCATTCCTATGTCTAAACGGCGAAGATGAACACCGCTCTGAGGATCCGGACCCTTAAAATGGTGAAAAATATGTTCCATTTTTACTAAATGCTCGCACCTACCAAGCTAGGGTGCTGGAACTTTATTATGGGACTGCACAGTCTCGCAAGGCAATATCTTCCACACATCGAATATAAAGATAATGGATAAAGGGCGGCGTTACTGAATCCCTTTTAGGATGCACCACGCATTCTACTTCTACGGGATATCGTGGACGCGATTTAAATGCGTATATGACCATACAATGACTTGCGGTGGCCAGTCGGTGAACAAGTCAGCGCTCTATCCTTCCCAGACAAGGCTGGTACAAATTAACCGACTCCGGACTGATGAGAGGCTTAGTTGGCCTGGGCAGGAAATCCAAACCAGGAACCTGGTATCGTGTGCACGGGACAGTCGGCGCCTCCTCCGGCTGCGCCACACGCGCCCAACACATCGAACATGCAACAAAAAAAAAATGCTACTTCTCAGAGGACGTTCAGAGCTCCATCGCGGCGCGACGCTATGAATCGATATGGGAGCTTATGGCAACATCGCATAATGCAACAATGCAGCTCTGAACGAGTGCATGGCGCAATCTCCTCTTTCACTACACACAAAAATCGTTGCTTAACTGTGCTATAAAATGTATTTTAATCCATAAATTCTCTTTAGAAGAATAAAAATTTGCGGTTTCAAACGTACGTAGTGTTCACCTTTTTGGGGTAGGTGCAATAATAAACTTTTCTAATAAACTAATAGTAATTTTTTCCAATATAGAAATTCATTTCCACCTTCTCAAAGAGTGCCTATTTTAATCCGAAAAACGATCGCTTCGATTTGAAAGATGTTCAGTATGGTTTCAGAAGTATCCAGCTTGTTCCGAAAAGTGTCCGATTTGCTTCGAAAACGGTCCATTCTAACTTGAACTGGTATAGGGAAGCGCACAAGTAGATCTGATCTGATTCGCTGCTATCCGCAAACAAATTCTTAGGACGCCAAAACACTTCTACAGTGTGATTTCCCACAACACATAAATAGAACAGGGTATTCGTGACCCACTCCAGATCAACTTGACCGGCCGCAGTTGGAAGTATGCAAATCGACTATTAGGGGGAGGGAGTAAAAGTAATGAGACTCTTCATGCCGTGCCCATATATGTTGTGCCTGGAATCCGGTTTCGTGCTTCTCCTATTTGTATGTTTGTATGCTACCTACGGAAGGCCACCTGAGAAGTTACCACTTCCGCCCTTTCCAGAAGCATGCCGAAACCAGCCTGACGAGTCGACCTGTGTCGCGAAAATCTCGCCCAATTCCCAGCCCCGAGCAGCCTGGACTCAATAGTCATGCAAGATGAGAAGTACGTCTTCTACCTTAACCCTGCCAAGCAGCGAATCTGGGTGAGGCCTGGTGACCTGTTACCGACCTTCGTTCGGCGGGATGTTCACGGCGAGAAGCACCCTCTGAGCTTTCGAGTCTGCGCCCATGGACCGGTATGCTGAAATCTACTTTCCAAAAGCACGACGATGCACTCCAAGGCCATAGTGAACGAAATAGAAGAAATGAACTAGCGACTCGCACTTATTCGGTCTCAGCGCTTCAAGAAGGTCCTCCTCTTCGACAACGCCGCACCCTATCGGGCAAAAGTGACCACGGATAAGCTTGCTCAGCTGGGCTACGTTCACATGCCTCACCCACCGTATTCACCGGACATCTCTCCATGCGACTACCACTACTTCTTGAGCCTATATGACTTCTTGGTCGGAAGGGACACAAGGACCCAAGCAGATCTCGACAACCATAACGAGCAGCAGATCAGCACCAGGCCTAAGCAGTTCTGGAAGGATGGGATCAGGAAGTTGGTTGATAGGTGGCAGCAAGGTTATTCACCTCAATGGAAATATTCTTCAGCAGCGTTGAGTTGAAGCGATCTATGGTAGATTTGCACTTCTCATAGTTAAACTCTATTTGAATTGCGCAGTTTAGGCTAACTGCATGCTCTTTGTAGCACGTTGCTAAATCATGAAGCGCGGTTGAGCTCAATATGATTGCTGATTTCCTTGAACGGAATGCCATTTTTAAAAAATTCTCTTTTAGTGTTGTTAGCAACGGAGAGAAGAGGCTGCTCCAGGTACTTTTAGCGTACGGGAGACTTAACTTTCTTATTTAGAAAGTGCGATCGTGAATAGAATCGCCTTTGTGCTCCAGGTATTTAACGGGAGACTTCTTCTTTGGATTCAGAGAATGCGACCTTATATTCGACCGACTTTATGCTCCAGGTCCCAAAGCTGTTACACTTTGACACGGGAGACTTAGGCTTGTTAGGCCGATGCACCAAATGTATACGACGGTACGGCGGTAGACTTATACGCCCTAATAATGCGGTGGTTCAGTGGATATGATGGCGAGTACAAGAGATGAGACAGAGTTCATTGAGAGACCAACTGGTCTATGGACAGGTGGAGAGAGAACTGCTGTGCGTCCGCTGTATGGTAGCGTCACGCCTCTGACCTCTCAGGGCTTGAGCATCATCGCAGACGATAGGCGATGATAAGAACCCTTGGTTTCCAGCTCAATCCTCCTATTCCTTAGAGCCATCCACTCATAAGAGTTTATCGATTTGTAATTTTGTTGAAACCACTATGAAAATACAGAAATAGAACTCACCGCTGCGAGCAATACTGAAGGATGGCAGACTAGTTCATCTCCTCGAATAACGGAGCGCACACCCTAGTACGACACAAGCCGCTAGAATTTTTTGATTTAAACGATCAAACAGAAGAGGATCGACCACCACTGAGATGCAACCCGCCACTGGGCACATTCCGCTTTTCATAATCAACACCACAAAAACAACAAAAAATAATAATTTATCGGAATAAAACACACATACGAAACGTGGTCGTATCAGTCGTATCACATCATCTCTACTCCATCATCGGTGGAAACCTCGTAAAACCACACATCTTTACACAGAAGCTACTACTGACCGCCCCAGATCCTCTCATACACACATGTTGCCATGCATCATTCATCGTCTATTTTATTTACAAACTACGCAATGTATAAATCTGTGTAAATCTTTGCCAGCACGACGAAAAACTCTTTAAAAACATCATATGAGCATGGTTTGCTATGGGGGAATAGGCTCGAATATGCATTTCAAGTGAGGCCAGCTATGAAACGTTTCGAAATCACTTCCTATATCAAAGGGTTCAATGGAATTCAGTTCAAAATCTCAGACAAGAACCGGAGATGCCAACATATTTAAATAAAACTGAAGAGCAAATTCGGGAACTGTAGCAAGCACGACAAAAGACAACCAGTTAGAACTCTAGTAGAAGAACATCGTATTCGAGTAGCACAGCAGTTGACAACAAACAGAACCGAACAGTAATGGGCGTTGAGCGACGGTTGGACGTGAACTAGCTTAAGTCTTGGGACCGTTTAAGAACACTGAACGACTGGGAACGAAGTGCGAGTACGCTCGGACCGAAAGTGACAGAGTCATTAGTTCTGGGGAAACACATCCGGTGAACAACGGCGGCGCGAGCACATGTGGCTAATATCGCGTGAAATCTTTGTTCAGAATAAGAAGCACATCGTAACTGAAAGAATCACTCTTCCCTCGCTCTCCTTTGCACGGAGCGCTTTACGTGGGTCTGATCTTGCCCGGCACGTAATTCCTATCGATCATCGGCTCCTGTAGGAAGATGTGCAACGAGCGTTCGTTTTGCGCGAGTGGGTGACCGGCAACCCTGAAAGCGCCGCGGTGATGACTGATAGCCTCGTATGGCTATTACATTATGCCGAAAAAGCAGCAGGAATGCTCAGAAAAATCCATTTTTTGCTAGAATTCGTCTCAAGAACGGCTAGCATTTAAATTCGACACTCTACAAAAGGTCTCCAAGAATTTAAGACCAACTTGTTGATGAAGACCTCGAGGCCTTTTCTTCGGTTCTCTATGAACTCCTCCTCGAAAATACCATCGTCGGAGCGGAACGGTAGCTGCCTTTTTAACGACTTCGACGGCAATGGCGGCACGACTATCTGTAAATAGCTATGGGAAAGTTGGAGACGAAACGGAGGCAGCTGACCGCATCTGATAACGCGACCAATTTAACGATCAAATAGGGGAATATAACCTAGGCGCAGCACGCTGACATACCTAGCACAATCATGGCTAAAAGAGGAAAATGAGCCAGAATTCACGCGCTAAAGTATTCCATCTAGACCCCTTGCGGTCTGAGCTAAAACATTCACACTTCTCTCATGTAACAAGAAAGCAACAGTTTAAATTAGATTGATTCACATAAATCCAAATGGTCCATAAAAGATACTGTCAGAATACAGCATTTACGGTGACTATCACATATAGCATAGAGATAAGGCAACAGTTGGCAAAAATACAAAAGAAGTAGAAATATGAAAAAAATCAACAGAAACATCATGTTTCACAATAAGTTCCGTTAAACACAATAATTACAAAGAAAGCCACAAAAGAGGGTATCTTTATAACTCATTGGAAAATGTAGAACATATTAATGCAACTTATTAATGCAAAAAATTAACGCCCAAATTGGTTTGTATAACTAACGTTTCACGCATCAATGGATGCTTATATTCGTTTTGTTCTTTAATTATTTGTAATACAAGTGCTCCGTTACGCCTATCGGCGTGCCTCGCACTTGCGCTGTTCGCGCGATGTTGCAGTATCACTAGGCTAAGGACAACCACATCGAGCTAGCTGCTCTACTTGCACAGCTTTCTTCCCTACCTAGGAGTACAAAAGGATCGCAGTACGTGCAGTATGTAGTATGATAGGGCGATCTATTGGCTCCTCATTACCTATCCTCCCTTAGTGAAACGGTGCCCCATTACTGGTACTGGTCTCCCTCAATGATTCACCCTTAGCGGACAACGTCTTCGGCACACCTTTTGAATCCCCAGGCACATTGGACGACGTCTTCGGCACGTCTACCTGAATCCCCAAACACATTGAACGACGTCTTTGGCACGTCTTCTGAGTCGCAGGCACGTCATGCGACGTATTCCGCAGGTCTTCTGAATCCACTGGCACATAGAAGACATCTGGGTATTTCCTGCTATTTTCGCGTCTCGTAATTTGATCAATATCGAATGATGGCGATCGATACTTCAAAAACTAGCTTCAGATTCATGTTCAGCGAACGCGATTACCCCAGGGCTGGAGTTTCCAGGCAGGTAGAAGACGTCTGGGTATTTTCCGCTATTTTCCCACGCCGTAGTTTGATCAATATGGATTGATGGCGAACGATACTTCAAAAACAAACATCAGGTTCGTGCTCAGCGACCTCGATTGCCCCAGGGCCGAAGTTCCCGGCAGGGAGAAGACGTCTGGGTACTTTTCGCTATTTTCGTGTCGTTAATTTTCCCCCAATCCCCCATTTTCTTCCCCGATTTTCCCCTATTTTATGGCTAGTTTCTGCGGCGGCGCCGATCGATGGTATGACTCATCGCTTAGCGTGTTATTATATTGTGTGACAGTTAGTTCACAAACAACAACTATGATGTCACATCATCGACACTGATCAGTGCATGAGAATCAGTGATACAAGTCAACTGATGTAGGACTAACCACTGAAGGTTATCATTTCTTCGCAATCATGGGTTTATACCACTTTTACGTCAAACTGAAGCTGGAATCATTAACGACTTTCAGCAATTTAACGGAGAAAATACAGCCGAAATTCCTGATAGCGCGGCTTACCAACAAGCGATACGGTCATATGTTGCACCGTGTCGCTTGATAAACTGCGCTATTAGGTATTTCGGGTGTATTTTCTCCGTTAAATTGCTGTAAGTCGTTGATGAATCCGGCCGCCTTTGAACTTTCAAACAGACTCTGCGAGAAGGTTGGAATAATTGTATGCTCAAGGAAGATAATTCACTCACCTGAATAAGTGTTTGAAATATTATAACACTCCTACTTTTTAATACAAAACAATGAATTAATTGTCAGCATTTTTTTCTGTGAGCCTTCCAAGATTGTTATGGTGGATCTTTATTTGCCAGGCCTAACGTTTCAACGCTCTTCCTCAGAAGCCTGAACGTGATGCAAGTACATATTAGACATGCGATTTGCCCCACCAAACGCTATCCCCACTCTCGCGGTTCCGCTTCCTTAGAAAAACCATCCTTGACAACCCACACAAAGAGGGACAAGCTCGCTTTTGATCCATCTATGGAGTGCTCCCGCAGCTCTCACTTAGTACGAGCGGGAGAATGAGACCTACTGTGCAGCGCCGGATAGAACAAGCGAAGGAGTAACGACCTGCACGTGCGCATCTTCCATTCTATAGCTCGAATTTCGGCACAATTCAGTGTATTAATAGAAGAGAGCGCGCCATGCACCACTGGCTAAATCGGCGCGAGTTTTATTTGATTGATAGCAAAAATTCTATTTGCATGGCGTGACATAGAAGTAAGCAGTATAACAGAAACATCTGGGAGAACACAAATAGCCTTACACCCCTGTTTCAAGTAAGCAGCATATACACTATCCATCAAATAAAAATCGTCACGATCTAGTCGACTGCACGGCGCAATCTCTTAATTTTAACACGTTAAAAAATTGCTGCCTTTCTATGGTCTAAAATAGGTTCTAAACCACAATTTTCCTAAAAAGATTCTCTAAAAATATAAAATTTAAAACACTGGGTGCATTTAACCGAATTTTAATTCGGGGCGGCCGAATTAAAAAAAAATCATAAAAATTTTCCTTCAACAAAAAATTATTCAGAGTTTCTAGTTTATTCTGAAATACGCCCGTCTTGATGGAAGATGTCCAATTCAGAATAAACTAGAGATGTCCACTTTTTTCAATTTCAATTTCAAAAGCGCCAAGTTTGCTAGAAGAGTGTCCAGTATGACCGGAAAAGAGCCTAATCCGACTTGAAAATTATCCATTTTGGTTCGAAAGGTGCCCAATTTGACGTAAAAATGGTATGTCTTTCGTGTCATAATCTCACTGGTTAGTCGCTCCCTAGCTCGTCGATATGGATTAGCACAGTGCGTTTGCATTAAACCAGCTGATTGTTTACAGACATTATCGTACGTACAGCGCCGACACGCGCTCCCTGCCGTGTCACATTACAGTCACGCAGATATACACACTGTGTGACGATTCAGACCGAACGAATACCAGTCCCCCTAGTGCGGAGATGTCTAATGGCAGACCGCGTCCTCGGAGCTGGGTTCAAAGAAGCAAAAGGTAGGGACCGCAGTATATGAGATCTTGATCGACACCTTTGACCTCTAAACTTCAAAAGGAGGTTATAACGGGAGTAAATTCTGAATTCTTTGAACTGCACTTGGTTTCTGAGTTGTTGTTTTTTTCCACCTTCGCGTGCATCGAAATAAATGAATAAAAATAAATCAACTGAATTAAATCCTATTCTCCACAAAATATTATTTTTCAGAATGCAATAGACACTGAAACAAAAGAAGAATTAGCGAGCACCAACCTTGCTATCCCTTTCCAATTCTCCGCGTAGCCAATCGAAATCGCTGTATCTGCGGCGTACACTCGATTCCTTCTGCTTGAAAACCGGCAGATTGGACTGAAACCAATAGAAGTTACGCCATAAACGGCACAAGTTTCAGTTTTAATGTTCAAATTCTCATAAGGACGTTCTCAAACGAGGTCTTTTTCTCAAGTATGTCGCCGAAAATCGTTCAACGCCACAAGCAGTCATGTCCAGAATGCTTGCGACGAGTTTTCGGGCGCAATGTATGACCTGCTTTGCTAAAGCAAGTGCAGAGTTTAGGGAATTTCATCGAAATGTCGCAGATTTGACGAGAACAGGTCTCTTCTTCCCCGATCCTGAGGTGTTCAAACAATTGCTATAAATCATAGATGAGCGACACAAGGCAGAAGATAATCCTGTTTGGCGTACAACCTGATCTTCCACCGTTTTCGAAGACCGCCTCACACATCGGGCAGGCGGCCGTTACAGTTTTTGGGAGTAGAATAGCAGCTTACTGGTAGCTTTTCGCTCGTCATTTGTTTGGTCTCACTGTCAGCATCCTGTCAAAAACGTTGAAATGTCTGATCACACACAGAACTGATCCATCTAGCAACACAAGAGCATTGTATCTTGTCCGCAGCACTAATTCTGTAGGATAAGGATAAGGATAAAGGACGGCGTTACTCAATCCCTTCTGGGAGCGCATTCTACTTCTACGGGATGTCGTGGAGGCGACATGAATGCGCATTTGGCCATACAATGACTTGCGGTGGCCAGCCGATGTACAAGTCAGCGCTTTATCCTTCCCAGACAAATCTGGTACCAATTCACCGACCCCGGAGGGATGGAAGGCTTGGTTGGCCTGGGCGGGAAATCCGAACCAGGAACCTGGTATCGGGTGCACGCGACAGTCGCGCCTCCTCCGACTGCGCTACACGCGCCCAATTCTGTAGGACCTGTTAGACAATAGACTCCCTCAATACATTGAAGGTCAATAACAGCCACTTTGAGAACAATAGTGATGGAACGAAAAAGGCACGACCACATGTAGACGATCTAGGCGCGGAAACGATCCAAAAATGCTTTCAAAACCATGTTTGGCTGTGACCGAAACTCGAGCGCCAGGCGAGGATCGAACCCACTCCCTCCGCATATCGGGTGGGATGCTGTGCCGATCCTCATAGGAATGACCTATCAGCAAAATAACACTGTTCCATAGAACATAATCAATCAATTGTTCTAATAGTCGAATATTCGATATTTCTCGATTTTCGAATATTCGTTCGAATTCGAACATCGAAAGGTAGCCATATTCGAATATTGTTCGGAAATCGACCAGAAAATCAAATTTCTAATCTTCAAGCACTGAACCTGATTCGAACAAAATATTCGACTATTCGAATACTCGAATAAACAAAAAAATGGGGCTTGTTTGATCCTCAATCATTCAAAAAAACTGATAAGCGAATAAATTCCTACTTTCAATCGTACGAAAGTCTTCGAATAAATTCGTTCATTCACTTCTTTGAAAATTTTCGAAACAGAATCTATTCGTTCATTCCTTCGTTCGATGAAATTTGTCAAAAGCACAACTATAATCAGCACCTAGAAAACGAAAAACGGTTCGTTCTTTAGGATTAGCGATCATTTTTGATTTTACTAATCTTGCCCCAAACGAAATATCGAAGTTTAGTAACCGTATAGATCTCAACACTAACGGCTGACGGCGACTTATTGCTTTACCTAAGAAATCGACCTCTACAGAGCTTTACAAGATGTTCAGAAAAACTAACATAGGAACAACACATGAAGCTTGACAGGGCTGGAAAACCGCAACAACCCGTTGCCCAATGAGCCACACAACGAATAAACGATAGAAGTTAGGGTAAACCAGTCCCTTTAAAATGCATCACGCATTCTATTGCTAGCAAATTCATAGTTTCTGAAGCACCTTGAAAATGTCGTTGAGACAATGCATGACAGTCGGCCATTTAGACACAGCATGACCCAATCTTCAAGCATATTGAGTCCATATCTTTAAGTAGTTGGGGCGCATGGAGCGCAGTCGGAGGAGGCGCCGGCTGTCGCCTGCACCCGATACCAGGTTCCTGGTTCGGATTTCCCGCCCAGGCCAACCAAGCCTTCCATCCCTCCGGGGTCGGTGAATTGGTACCAGACTTGTCTGGGAAGGATAAAGCACTGACTTGTACATCGGCTGGCCACCGCAAGTCATTGTATGGCCAAATACGCATTCAACACACCTCCACGACATCCCGTAGAAGTAGAACGCGTGGCGCATCCCAAAGAGGATTGAATAACGCCGTCCTTTACCATTTATCTTTAAGTAATAACACATCACATAGTTACGTCACATCTTATAGCGAACAGAAATGAGAACGTCAGCCAGAAGGAACTTATCGTCGAAGCTGGTACAATAGGCTTTAACCCCGCTAGAAAAAGAGACATTGACAATTTGAAGAGCATCCAGAACAGCTTCACCAGCGAGCTAATTATGAGATGTTTTACAGTGGATCCCAATTCAATTCCTGACGTTTCTCAACGTCTGGTCTGCCGTCACTAAACAGCTGAAGAAAAACACCTGATATTATCATGATGTATGAAGTTTTCGCCATCAAGCTGCTAATCAACCCAGGCAGTTAGTTTCACCGGATATTGACGAAATCTGTAGGAAGAAAGCTCAAAGTTCGGGTACAACCTACAGGATTCTCCAGAATTTCAACTTCTTAAAATCAACAGACCTATGCAGACAACGTCGTCGCCTCACTTGCTTGGCAAATACGACCATTTGACGATGCTGTTTGTAGAAGGTGTATTATGTGTGAACCAAACGCGGCTTAGCGCCCACCATATCGCTTGATAAGCCGCGCTATCAGGGATTTCGACTGTAATTTTCTTTGCTAAATTGCTGTAAGTCGTCGAAGAATCCGGCCCTAGGTTGGTGCAGTTATTTCTATATGTTGTTGTCAATTATTGTTTCGTTATGTCGTGAAATCGTTTAGGAGCGGCCACCACCAACTAGGATTGCACCCCGCCACCTCCTGCTGACTTCGGCCTACCTGCTTCGGCCTACGCGCCGAATGAATCATACACCCGTGAGTAGGGCAAACAGCAGGTGCAACATGAGTCAGACATAAGGACATCCTGTCAGTCTACAAAAGGTAGCACGTGATCGTGATGAGTCGGGAACAGACCACAAGCCATTATATACGTCAAATGTGCACTCAACACTGCGCCGCACAATATCTCGCAGAAATACAGGGTGTCTCAAAAAATGTATACACTGTTTGAAAGCTGATAACATTGCTCATAGTAAAGGTACTGAAGAAGTTAAGGAGTCGTGCGAAAGCTTAAGAAAATAAAAATCCTCTGACATATGAGCGGCATGGAATGCGCACGCACTCGTCTGAAACTTTGCATTATACGCTCGATTGATTGTGTTTCGCTTGAATGCACGTTGCAATTTCATCACAAAGTGGCCCTTTCAAATGACTTGTGCTTCATTTAAGGTATAAAACTTTAAACACACTATGGCTCGCGCAAAATGCAGATTGTCCTAAAAAATAGAGGTAGTATTTGAAAGGTTCTAACGTTGCAGTTACTGTAGCATTCGAAGATGTTTGGAACTCATACGAAAGCGCAGGGTAACGAGATTACTGTGTCGTGCAAAAAGTCAAGATTGCGCCACGCTCCCGCTTGAAACCTTGCATTTCAGACTCGATCGATTGTGCATGGGCTGAATGCCTGGTACAATCTTGTTACTACTTGGCCAGATCAACCTGTGCTGTGCTTCTTTTAACGTTTAGAAATTGATTGCACGATATAAACATGAGCAGAAGCCCCATTTTACAAGACGGATTCTGTGGACTGATGAAGCAACATTCAAGCTGAATGGAGAGGTTAATCGGCATAATTGCAGTTACTGTGCAAGCGAAAACGTTAAAAGAAGCACAGCACAGGTTAATATGGATAAATATTAGCAAGACTGTAACAAGCATTCAGCCCATGCACAATCAATGCATGGTTTCAGGCAGAGGCATGCGCAATCTCAACTGATTACATGCCGCAGAAATCTCTTTACACTATGCTTTCATATGAGTCTCAAACATTTCCAAAAGATTCGCCGGATCTATCCTGGTAATGGGGTCATATAACTAAAAAGTATTATATGTAACAAATTCACTTGAGAGATACCGAGCGACTTCTACAGAACAACGCAGAACCCTAAACAAGAAAAACTCACCAAGAAAAAAAAAACGAAAATTACATTTGTTGCGGTTGTAAGCCGGCAAAGTTGTGTGCCCTCCTCACCATGTTAGATCCAGGTTACAACATGTCAGGCGGCGGTCAGCACGCGGTATGCGGCTTCATGCGCCCTCCCCACCATGTTGGATCCTGGTTATAACATGTCAGGCGGCGGTCAGCACGTGGCATGCGTCCTTATGCGCCCTCCTCACCATGTTAGATCCTGGTTATAACATGTCAGGCGGTGGTCAGTACGCGGCAGGCCTCCATTGCCTTACTCTTTACCCGCCGAGACGGTTGTAAGAACCGCTGCGGTTTAATTTTTTTCTTCGCTCGTTGGTTTTTTCTTCCTTTTAGGTCCTCTCGAGTCCTTCAGGAGCCGCTCGGTAAGTCCCATGTCGATTTGTTAGATAATTTTTAGATATGTGCCCCCCCCTGGACTAGGATAGATCCGATTCGCTAACAGCAATGTTACAACGTTTCACATAGTACCTCTATTTTTAGGATACCCGCATTTTTCGCAAGCCATGACGTGTTTTTAAGGTTTATACCTTGAAAATAGCAATCAAAACGACCACTTTGTGAAGAAATTAGTATTATATTGCATTCAAGCGAAACACAATCAATCGAGTGTAAAATGCAAAATTTCAGACGACTGCATGGCGCATTCCATGCCGCTCAATGATAGAAAATTTCCATTTTCATAAGCATTCCTATGAGCTTTAAAATTCCTCAGTGACTTTACTGTGAACAAAGCTATCACCTATCGAACAGTGCATCATTCTTTTTTTGAGTCACCCTGTAGAATGTGTGGCACATTCCACAAACGAAGGGCTTGTCCCCAACCTTTTGTCTTTTTATCCTTTAATGCAAACACTTCAAACCTATCGAAAATATGAGCATAATATTTGAATCGAAAAGAAGGAAAAACCTGTATAAACGAGGTGAAAGCCACTCACCCTTAGCCGAATCTCGTAGTCCGTATAGCGCATTTTGCCAACTCCGTGCGTAATTGGATTCACCACTTCGATCTCGAGGAAATTCGCCGGCGGTGCGTAGGCCTCGTCGAGCGTCTGACGCTTCGGCTGCAGACGTTGAGTGGCACTGGCTGCGCTGCTCATCACTATAACCACACCACACATCTTTCTCGTTGAAAATGAAGTCCATGGTCAGTAGCGAGCTGGCACACAGGTGTTTACAATGGCATGGTGATGTGATAGGGCGAATCGACAAAAATTAATAGGAAATGCAGTAAAGCCTCGCAAAGAGTGGTCATTTCGGAAGGCAGTTTAAGCACTAACAGCTAACCAAGAGACTACCTCACGGTAGGTAGGAACGGCTCAAGCGTTGTGTATGGGCAGAATCGCCCCTCTCTGTGAACAACAAAATGCAAATATCTAGACCCCAATACGACTCTGCGCAGAGTTAGGGACGGGGAAGCTGGGCCGTTGGCAGCGTTAACCATCTGCCTGCGCGCGAAGGGTGAGTTCACGTTGGCTGGAAACAGCGATCATGGGGATTACGCCGCCCCTCTACCACTGCGCCACCACCGCTCGCTCGTCATCACTGTTTCCAGCCAACTTGAGCCCGCCCTTCGCGCGCAGGCAGAGGAGTAACGCCGCCAACGGCCCAGCTTCCGTCGTCCCTAACTCTGCGCAGAGTTGTGTTCGGGTCGAGATATTTGCATTTTGTTGTTTCTCATAGAGAGGCGATTCTGCCCATATACAACACATGGGCCGTTCCGACCTACCGTTGAGATAGTCTCCTGGGAAGTCAATGGATATAAGGCGTTGATGACTTCACTTGAAGCTAATTTCTGTTCTATTTTTCCTTCCTTTTGTGCTGCTCTGTGTTTTTGCCTTTATAGTAGTTGCTCATTCTTTTCAATTTCTACTCCCTTTTCGTGCTTCTAGGCCGTCTTCGAGACTTCGTGTTCATTTATTAATTTATTCGCTATTTACTGTGGAAAATAAACTGAAAAATGAGTAAAATTCTACGAAAACAGCTAGGAAACATGATAAATAAATGTAAATAGGATGCTGTTATCCAAATTTTCCTCTAGTCTCTCTTACTGCCCTTTTCCACGACCTAAGAGAAGAAACAAAAAGAGACTAAGGGAAAGTAGGAAAAATGACATTGACATAACCAATAACCGTCATCCACTAATCGGAAAAAACCCCGCCTGACACGCCACGATTTCGACAGCTCTGCACGAAAAACGTATGCATAACCGGGCGCAGAACTAGTTGACTGATGCCCAGTCGAAATTCTTAGAATGCCGCTAACGGGAGCGAGCATCCTTTACCAAAATACCGAACCAGAAGAAAAATAAGGCTTCGTAAGAAACGGCAGGAGATTCCATAGCGATCTAGCATTTTGTGGGAAGTTGTTGTTGAAAGCAGAAGATGCGGGTTCGAGTCCCGCCTGGCGCAAGAGTTTTGATCGCAACTAGACATCCATCTAACAACTTAGAGGATGACAATTATGAACGGCAGATATCAGGGGCCGTATCTATTTAGAGGAGATACAATTTTCAAGCCAAACTGGACACTCTTCTAAGCAAATTGGACATTTTTCAAGCCCAACCGAACACTTTTCAAATCAAAATGGACACTTTTCAAGCTCTACATCAAGTTCCAAATCAAAACTAACGTAATTCATATTAAATTAGACACTCTCTAACAAGGCCACAATGAATTTTTTTACATGAAAAAACATACTTTTACTCTCTCAAAAATTATATCATCACGTGGACAAAAAAGTGATTGCAGTATTTGAAAATTTATAATAATTGTATTATTAAAACCGCACAGCAATGAATCTGAGCTAAAAAAACTGCAATTTTTTGTGTGTAGTGAGAAGAAATGACGCCATGCATTCTTCCAGCAAGTCTCTTGATGGATCGACAACTTTCTGAGTGGAGTTCCACCATAAGCAACGGTAAAACAGGTCTAACAGGTCGCCTCATAAAAATTTTCTGAAACGCGGAAAAGCAGAGACGAAAACAGATTGATAGTAAGGAAGGCGAGCAAGTGCCACAGTTGGGTTCTTTGCGCAGCTTTAAGTGAGCAGTGATTACGCTATCAATCATATGCAAATCGAGACATGGTGAACGCTTTTTCTTTAATACGCTCAAAAATTGTCATTGTAGTGCACTTTGAAATAAGCTCTAACCCATTCCTTTGTTTAAAAAATGAAATAAAATTATAAAATTTCGAACACTTTAACGCTTATGAATTATAAATTTTCAAAGAAAAGAGTAACGCCATCCAATAGCGCTTGCATTCCATGATCTAATGATAAGGTTTTCCACATCTATCCTAGTTGGGTGGGGCACTTCTCTGTGTCTACAGAGGAACGGCGTCAAACTTAAAAGTGAACTATTCTGCAACTACAACACGCTGAGCTAGACCACGAAAGAGACAACTGTAAACGGCGGATATCAAGACCGGCTCACTGTAGCCGCAGTGCGGGTCGTGCCGAGACTTTTGCTGTCTGCGCCATTCTACATTAGAGATAGCGTCAGCGTCCACGTTGAGGTTCGTCGAACTCATGTAAGACTGCGATGGCTCTCTCGCCAAGCGAGTCGTGGTGCAGTGGGTAGTGGGGTTGCTTCATGCGAGGGATGTCGGGTTTCGATTCCCCTGCGTCGTGGCATTCTTGCTTTTCAGCTGAGCATCTGAGATCTGGGAGGTCTCGACGTGTACACTACATTGCGCGTTTTTGCTCCGTATGATTTTTCCAACCGTATGAGCTTCGCCGTTCGAAGAGCGCAGAACCCAGCGGAATCCCCGTGAGCGACGAAAGCAGTTTCCATACAAGCAGCTTGTATGGCACACACCCTGGAATCCCTCCCCTAGCCTGATTATGCGACTGCACAAAAGACATCTCACCCAACGCCCAAGGTTACGGTGAGCCGTTAATAATCTTGTCCACGAAAGGGCCTGTTCATACTTCGCGACAAGGGCGACAACAGCGACAACAGCGACTGGAGCGACGGATGTAGTGTGGTGTACGTAAATAAATTATGCATTTCACACTACATTTGTCGCGGACGGAGTGTGGAGTATGCAATTATTTACGTACACCACACTATGTCCGTCGCCCAGTCGCTCTTGTCGTACAGTCGCTCTTGTCGCTTTTGTCGCTCTTATCGCAAAGTATGAACAGGCCCAAAGGAGCTCTCCTTGCAACTTCTAGGCTTGGAAGAACTACACTGCTCGCGTTTCTTCCGCTTTTACCTGAATATATAGTGAAATAAGGTCTGTAAACAAAGCACGACATATGATTTGATAAAAGAATAAAGACAAGACAGAAAATGGATGAAAAAACCCTCTTGAAACTTTAGAATAGCTGTTTTCAAAATTTAATTGTGTTGCTATCATTACTAGCGTAAAAATCCGCTTGTTCTTTTCTTGAACGTAGGATTTATTATAAAGAAATCTTGCCGCTGATCAACTCAGAGTATAACGTCCCTCACAAGACGATATTCACATACAGTGATTATACATTGGATCTGACCGAAAATCTTCGAATAATTGGATGGGTTCATATCGCGAAGATGGGCAGCATTAGGAGCTGGCGGTGCGCCAGTCAATCATAACCAAGCTGGGTATCGGTCGAAGATACGCCAGCCAATCAGAATGCGATCCTACACATCCACTCTGGATGGCATGCCATTTTAATGCGATCTGATTGACCGAACTGCTCCCACTTTCGAATGCTGATCATGTTCGCGACATGTACCTTTGGATGATTCGAATAACGGCGATTTTGCAGGCCTCGGAATTTTGGATGATTCGGACCAAAATATCTGAATCGAATATCCAAAAATGATTCGATCAAATACTTCATCGGCTCAAAAACACAGAAGAAGGCACTTCGGAGGCTTCTACCTAGTAAGTGAAGTCACAACTTGTTGGAACCCTGCTGAAACCACTCGTACTCACAGCAGTGTCTATTGGATCGCGTCTGTAACCCCGAAAAGCCTCAAATTAAGCAGGGAGTCCAAGGAATTCAGGAAATGAACAGAAACCGAGGCACGAACGCCAAAATCGACCAAAATGAAGGAGTATGCGGGCTGAACTGGAGCCGATGGGGCTGGTTCTAATCGATGGAGCAGACAACGGTAGATCGGATGCGTCGGCAGCGAGGCGATTAGTCAGCGGCGCCACGCCGCGCACACCGCCAAACCCGAACTGAGCGCGAACACCGACGAACACCGTCGTCGTCGCCGCCGCCGCCAGCGGGGTGACGTCATCGGCCGCCACCGTAGTTAGATGTGCAGGGCGCGGCCGCTGGATCGGTGCCAGGAAGTCTGCGAACTCCGAAATTTTGAAAACCCTTCTGTTTCACAAGTGCTTCTGCGGTTTTCTCTTCAGTTTATACCTCGCGCAGCTTTTCCTACTCCTCCTTGGCAAGCTGTAGCGCTGACTTCCTCACTTTCGTCAGGTGAATAACAGTCAAAGATAGAAGCTTGTCAGCTTGGAGGAGTGCGCCATGCATTCAACTTCGAAGTGATAGTGTCGAGACACTTTCCGCAAGTTTTTGGGCGCTGAATGGCTCGAGGAGGAGGGGGGGGGGGCTTGCCATGCAAAGTAGACCCATGTGATACGCTAAGTTGCAGGAACTTAAAACCGTGCAGGACTGGCATGTTATTCCCTGCGCTGAACTCAGCTAAACTACTTGTATAGATGGATTCTGAATTTCCTTCTGCAGGAGATGTATGACCACTTGGTAAAAGGTGCCTGAGATCCTCTTCATATCTTGAGGCAGCAACTGGATCTATTCAGAAAATTCAGAGGCGATGAAAAACACTGCCGCTCCCCGACAACAGTGAATCCGAAAACCGTACCAACAGTCGGACATTGGACCGGCGCAATACGGGTAGGGGGGGGGCAGTTCCCTGTAGGCTTGAAAACTTTGAATATATCGCTACAATATATGAATACATATCGCTTTGCTAGCCGAGGCCCACCTCCACAGTAGGATTGTGCTAGAATAGTAAGCTCTACTATGAAAAAATCAAGAAAAATTCACCGTCATAAGGGTGCACCCCCATACCCGTATTGCGCTCTCAGATCTTTTGAAGACCTGGATAAAGATAAATGTTAATCATTCGCCAAGCGGAATGCGCCAGGCACCCTGTTTTTGCGGAAAGTCGTGGAGGCAATTTGAATCCAGCGCTACATGACTTGCGACGCCAGCTGATGAACAAGTCGCTCTTTATCCTCCCCATGCAAGTTTAATACCAACTCACTACGCAGGGAGGGGTTGAAGGTTTGGTTGGTTTGGACGGGACCCGAGCCTTGAAGCAATGACGAGTGTAGACGAGAGCAGGCATCTCCAACAGCCCATCCTTCGAAAACTTGGCCTGTCCTAGACGTGAGCTATCCTTCAGTTGCGTCTATGTCCGTCTAACTGAGTGTAACTAGCGCAGTCGAAGAATAAGCGAACGCTTGGGTCCGCTTCGAATCGATCGAAATATGGTTCGGGTCCCAGCTAGGTAAAACGGTGCCTTCCGTCCCTTTACGGTTAGCGAATTGTCTGGGATAGCTGCAAGTCATTGTCAGGGCATGTAGGCATCCATATTGCCTCCAGGACATATCGTACAAGTATAACGCGTGGCGCATCCCACAAAGGTGTTGGTGAATGCCGAGAATTATCCTGTACTACACTTATTCTTCCGCATTTGGACTTTCTTTGCTTTAAAGTAGAAGTTAGTTATAAAGATTGGCATTTCCAGCCTCCCTAGGATACGCCACGCAGTTTGTCTGGTGTTGCGGAGACTGACCGAATACGTTTTTCACTCGAACGGAGGCGAGTATACTGCGACAGAATCCACTGTTAGCACAACGCTGCTATCTTTACAAGTGCCGAGATTTTTGATCATCATTTACACCCTTTCCCAGATAAGTAAGAGAGGGGATAGTCGAAATGTGCTCTACATGGCTAGCTACGAGTACGAGATTTCTGTAGATTGGGCATTCTTGGGTTGCGCCATGCGCCCCACTTCTACCAGATATCGTATGTATGTATGTATGTATGTATGTATGTATATCGTGGTGTACGGGCAATATCTGATCTCTACATGCACATTGCTTCTGGAGGGGGAACCAGACAAGCCTGGTGGCAATTACTCTAGTAGGAGTGAAAGACTTGGTTGGCTTGGGCCTAGTAGCGAACAGCAAACGTTCTGTGATACGGTCAATATCTGCACCTTCCGACTGCGCTATGTGGAATGGCTCTGCCATAGTTCTCTGATTAACTCCAAAGACACCGTTGTGTATTTGCTTGTTTCTTAGCTGTTTCTTTTCAGAAAGTTCCATCAAATGTTGGATTAGAGGTGACTAAAGGATGATTAAACGTCGTAGCCTTGGAATGACCAAGATGGCTCCGTCGCCGTCTCCAGTGATACACGGACAGTTTCGGAGCCCGCTCGTCGAGCAGTCTTCACCTGAAGACGGGTCGAAAAGGAGGAGGAAGAAGCCACTTCGGATACAGGTACGTCCACATCCTCAGGAGACGGTTTAGCCCTTGAGCCTTCCTTCACCTTTCAGAACCCTTTCAATAGCAACAGAGAGGATGTGATAGATCCACAGCGTTTAAAGCTGATCGACCGGAAAGCCATCATGGCTCGAGACGCGGCTGAACACGAGGCGATGATAGCCCGGCTGCTGTCCAGGCCTTTCACAATTCCGCTACCTGGCTACTCTCGTAGGTTTTATCTCATGTTCCCTTCAGAGGACACTCTGCGAGGTTGACTTCTTGCCTTACAGTGTCCGGACGGGTTCTGGGCATGGCCAGGTCCAGAATGCGAGTGGCTATGTTTGACCCGTATGCTGAGAATGCCGTCGTGCTATACACTCCGCCGCCGCTTTCCGCACATGAGATGATGAACATGAAGGAAGAGGACAAGCTGGTAAACCTATCGCTAGTCGTTGAGCTGCTGTTCGCGAGCGTATGTCGCTGAAACGAAGTTAACCGTCCTAGGTCCATGTTGTCGTCGACCCGGTTATCGGCAACATTCTACGGCCGCATCAACGCGAAGGCGTGCAGTTCATGTACAACTGCGTCACTGGAAAGAACATCGAAGGGTAACTCTCAGCCATGTTAGCGTTTTTTTTTTCAGCAGTAGCTTCTATAGAAGGATGTTTAGGTACCATGGGTGTATCATGGCTGATGAGATGGGTCTGGGAAAGACCTTGCAGTGCATAGCTCTGTTGTACACGTTGCTTCGTCAGAGTCCAGAGGGAAGGCCAACGATCTCCAAGGTGATCATCGTATGCCCCAGCAGTTTGGTTAAGGTGAGTCACTGGTGCTAGGAGACCTAGTTTTTCTTCAATCTCAGCTTCTACCGATTAAGAACTGGGACAAGGAGATCAAGAAATGGTTAGGTCAGCGAGTTGGAGCTCTGCCAATGGATTCTGGTAACAAACAGGAGATCACGAGCAAACTTAGTAGGTAAAACATACTAATTTCAGCAGTATGTATGGCCTGTTTAAACAGATCTGAGGAACAAGCTGTATGTTTAGAGTCCTTCATGGCTGACGGACGTGTGAGAGCCGCTAGTCCGGTGCTGATCATCTCGTACGAGACGTTTCGCCTGTACGCGAAAATTCTTCATTCTAGCGCGATTGGAATGGTTATTTGCGATGAGGTATGGTCCTCTCTATTTCGTTGTGCTAACAAAGCTCTCGAAGCGTAAGATAAGAATAGTACAGCTAACCAGGAAAGAGTCTCAGGCGCATGTCTGAACGGCGAAAATTAACACCGCGGCGAGATTCCTCATCATTCAAGTAGTAGAAAAACGCCCCATTTCTGCGAGTTCATTGAAAATACCGTGTAAGGGGCTGAAAGTTTCTATGGAATCGCTACGTTTCACAATACAATAGCTCCACACATCAAATGTATAAAAAAAACAATAATACTAGTGTTTTGTTAGGTAATTTGTAAATACTACTGTTTTGCTAGGTAATTTGTAGTGGCTCTGGCTCCACAAGAGTCGATCGGACAGCCTCGGAGAGGGCCACGGTAGCTGCACTGTGAGCTGCATTGTCTAAAGTTCAGCGAGAAATAAACGCGATCAATCTAGACTCGATGGCGGCGCTTGCTTACGAGTCTAGATTGATTTCTCACAAAAAAATACTGTTTCAGGTCAGGTGTTCGATCCCTTGCCTCACAGTATCTTTGCTTTTTTTGAATATCCGATGTTCAGAAACGATTGTGTTATGGGACTTTGCGGGTCGATAGTAAACCTTCAGCGCTCCTTACTTAATAGATCCGAGAACTGCAAGATGGAGCACATTTTTTCACTACATGGAAGGAGAGGATTCTTGCAGCGTTGTTCATTTTCGCCTTTCGTACACACGCCTGAGGTCCTTCCCTGGTAGGGTTCTTCATGAAAACCTTCGATTCTTGCCAAAGTTTGTATTCTTACGGTCTTTAAGATTTGCTTTTGTATGCTTTTTTGTTTTTCTTAATTCAGGAATAATATATGGATGACTTGTCTCAAATTTCCACAATATTTAAGGGTCACCGCCTTAAAAATAGCGACAACTTGACATATCAAGCGCTAAGCGGCCTTCAGTGCCCTCGTCGAGTACTGATTTCTGGAACGCCAATACAAAATGATCTTCTGGAGTACTTCAGGTAGGCGTAGTAACACATTCCGTTAGTTTTTAGCTGTTTTCAAAGCCTCATGCATTTCAGCCTTGTAAACTTTGTGAATCCTGGGCTATTTGGTACAGCCAGCGAGTTCAAGAAGCGCTTTGAGAATCCGATTCTGAGGTAGGATTGGTTCTACAACTCTGAGATTCCATTTAAACATGAAATATTGCTTTACTTAAAAGGTTCTTACATCATATAGAAGGGAATTTGCCATTCTGTGCTGGGAATTAAGGAACTCGAAGTGTGATTCCCAGTGTTTTCGGGGATCCTGGCCGAAGTGCGCTCTTTGAATTAATCCTGCTCTCAACTTTCTCTTCCTGACAGTTTATTGAGCCACAAAACTATGGAAACCTATCTTTTAATGGTTGAGCTAAAAAAATCGAACCAACTAACAAGCTCTTTTGTAGTCCCCAACGCAGTTACAGTCATAAAGCCTTCTGCCATTCTAGAGGTCGCGATGGAAATGCTACCGACGAAGAACAGAAGAAAGGAGAAGAAGCAACGAAAGAGATGATTACGCTGGTCGAGAGGTGTATCATTCGTAGGACGAGTGCTCTATTGACGAAATATCTACCGGTTAGTTCATTTCATTAGTTGCCTACGTCGTAAAACGGATCCAAACTAGCTTCGGTGGGCCTATATTCCCTCCATACAGCAGAAAACTGTTGCTTACTTCTATTCCAGGTCAAGTACGAGCACATTATTTGCTGTCGAAATACGGAACTCCAAGATGCCATCTACAACAAGCTCATTGAGACCGAGAAGAAGAACAGGGAAATCGAGAGGGATAAGGTGGGGTGATCAGCGAATACCTCTCTTCTGACACCGCGTTCTAATTGGGAACCATTCAGGAGAGCGGCGCGACGGCATCAGCCTTATCGTTCATTACGCATCTCAAAAAGCTGTGCAATCATCCATACTTGGTCTATGAAGAGCTGCAGAAGAGCGAAAACCGTTTCCATAGTGAGTCTTGTTGTTCTTGATTTAGAGAAAGGCTCCGCGTGATTTAAAAAAGAAAAGTTGAAAGGAGTTTTTTGATCAAAAAGTCTTACTTTGGGGCAAACTTTTAAAAATCAACCAAAATGTTACGGTGGAAAGTTTTTTCCTAGTATATGTTCAGGGTGTGATCCTTCATGTTACTTTTTAGCGTTTAGTGTGGATACCACACTTTTACCAGTAGTTTCGGTTTAAGTTTGCATAAAAATCTGTTAGTATTCTACATTCAGACTGCCTTAACCTGTTCCCGGACTCCTTCAGCAGGAAATTTGACCCGTCGACGTCAGGAAAGATGAAGGTAACTAAGAGCACTCTTTCCGCGAGCGTTTAAATCTTCTACTCGTCTGGTCGTTTAGATGCTGGACTACATTCTGGCGGTGACTCGAAAGACGTGTAACGATAAGTTCGTTTTGGTGTCCAACTACACTCAAACAATCGATCAGTTCGTAGAAGTGAGTGTTGCCCTCATCACCCTCTGTACCATCGCAGTGTTTAGAGCTGATGAGCGCTGTTGTAGCTCTGCAAACTTCGAGGATACGGATATGTTCGACTTGACGGATCAATGTCCATCAAACAGCGATCGAAGACGGTGGAGAAATTCAACGACCCGGAGGTACTGTTAGGTCATCCAGGAGTTTCAATTCTGTGCTGATCTATTCATTTCTTTGCAGAGTAGCGAATTCTGCTTTCTTCTGTCGTCGAAAGCTGGCGGTTGTGGTCTAAACTTGATAGGAGCCAACAGGTAGGAGTCTCTTCCTTCGGGAACATCGAGAGACGCAGATGATTCAGGCTAGTGATGTTCGATCCGGACTGGAATCCAGCGAACGATGACCAAGCGATGGCTCGTGTATGGCGTGATGGACAGAAGAAGAACTGTTTCATTTACAGGCTTCTGGCTGTACGTCGTAGAAGTCTTTCCAGGATACTGTCGTATTGCCTGAACGTTTCGTTTTTCAGACGGGTTCCATTGAAGAGAAAATGTTCCAACGGCAAACCCACAAGAAAGCCCTTTCGTCGTGCGTGGTCGACGCTGGACAGGACGTTGCTCGACATTTCTGTTCGGATCAGTTGAAGGAGCTCTTCAAACTCGAAACGGACACCTCTTCGGACACTCATATGCGGTATGGTTCCATGCATTCTATCCTCGTTTTTCTTATTTGTTATGATTATGTTTATTATACTATGTTATGTCATTACTGTTGTTCTGTGCATGTATCATTTATTTGTTTATTTTGTGTTACTATTTCAGACTGAAGTGCAAACGTTGCATCAACGGTATAGAGACCGTGGATCCACCAGAAGACGCCGACTGCACATCTGATCTAGCAGTGTGGCATCATTCTCAGCGAGATGCGCGGAAGGTAAGGACCACCGTCTCGCCACAACGAAGTAGTTCAGATTTTCAGCTATCTCTTCCAGATTGCGGATCCCGTTCTGCGTTCGGTGTTCAGCTGCGGTGTAATTTCGTTCGTGTTCCATCAAAAATCGCACAAAGTCGAAGTTCCGAAGAGGAAGATCGTCGAAGATGAGGACTACAAGCCTTCCGATGGAGAGGAAGACGATGAATAATGAAGAGTTTTCAGATGATGACTAATCGACTTCCTTGCCTTCTATAATTTCTAGTTCTTGTTTCTACGTGTATTTCCGGTTGTTCTGCTTGAGTTAGCTGTTATGTGTATTCAGTTATATGATTAAATTGCTGTTTGCTGTACTATGCTAATGATCTCGATTTGTGTTTGACATTCTTAACTAATTCTTTCATTAGGCCGCTGTTTTGTAGTAAACAGTTGCTATTCATTCAAATGGCTGTTACTGAGGTTTAAAGGTGTTATAGCGGTGTTTTCTTGCGGTCGAAGCTCTAGCACCAGACGGGAGTAGAACTGGCAACCCTGTTTACCAGGCAGGATGATCAACATCACTGTACTGACGACACCGTTTGATCGAACGCAACGTCCAAACTTCGGAGGACCAACCAGAACTCACGCGTATATCAGGATGAGCTGGCCGCTGGTATCAGCATGGAACCAGGGGCTAGATCCGTCAACCGCTTACCACCCTCTAACGGTGAGAATACCGCTAAACCGCATCCTGATATCCTGGTTGATCCTCCGAAGTTTGGACGTTGCGTTCGATCAAATGGTGTCGGCAGTACAGTGGTGTTGATCATCCCGCCTGATATGACATTCATTAGCATCGGTATTTGGCCGTATTTTCACCGGAAAAGGGCGGTAAGCGGTAGATAATCTGGCCCTAGCAAGGGTGGAAGCCCATTCAGCTAAACTGTTCCATGCTGATATCAGCGGATGGCTCATTCCGATATGTGGATGAGTTCTGATTGGTCCCACTAAATGTGGATGTTACTCAATCAAACGGCGCCAGTGGTATAGTCGCGTAGAGCACCCTGCTCGGTGGGCAAGCGGGTTCAAGTCCCGTCTGGCGCTAGAGTTTTCATCACAGCAAAATATCGTTATAACAATTCATATTGATCGTGTTGTTGTGCGCCAAGCGGTTAGGTTATGCATTTTGTAGTATCGACAGCACAGATCGATCGATTGCAGTCTGCCACATTGCACCCGTTTTCTTCAAAACTGTTAATTAATGTGGAAAAAGTAGACGTTATCCTATCCGTCTGTAGAACAAAGAAAAGGAAGCAAAGACAAAATCAGTGGAAGACACTCGCCTCCGAAACTCTAATGAGCCAAAATTCCCTTTAAAAAGTCAAACAGTTAAAAGTAGTGGTCTATTAGTACCAACTACTTTTTATTAGATGTCGGAAGTGTCGATTATACCAAGTACTTGGTCAATCTCCAGGCATTTTTCTTTCTCGTAGAATGACTCTCATTTAAAAAATGAGAGTTATTCTAATGCGGCTGAATTGAATTTCCTCAAAGCATTTATTGAAGCCTACAGCGGCTGCTACGGAAGTCACAAGCTGTTAAATGGGATGTGATTGCGTCAGTTGGGACTCGAACTTATACCTTCTATTTTTCGAACAGGATGCCATCACATTGCACCAATACTCCTTTTGGCTCTCCACCTAACCCACCATAACATAAATTCATCACTACTGTGGCGGAGATTCTGCTCCAACTAGAGAAGAGCGACTAGAACTCTTCCGCCTTGAATGAACGTCTTCTGAATGATCTACTGCAAGCTCAGACGTCGAGTGGTTGTTAGAAAGCCAATCGAAAAAGTGTGCTATCGGTCACATGCACCAGAACAATGAGTGAGTAGATGAGTAGTGAACCACTAAGAGCCTGTTCATACTCAGAGAGACAGGACCGATTGGTCGCTCGGGCAATAATACGTATCGATTTTTTCCTGGCGATCGATCGCCATTAATCGATTAGCATGCACGAGCGACTCCGTCGCAGATTACGAAAATTCTCTGATGCGGGAATTACACTTCAGTCTCGGAGGGGGGCGGAGTTATGAAAGTTATCAATATCGATTACTTGCGCCATCTAATCGATAATGGTTTATTTCATGTTGGCGCGCAGCCCGCCGACTGACGCGTAAATTCCACGTGACATTTAAAATAAGGCAGTCGTTAAGGTGGCCCACATAGGAAAGATGGGGCATCAGCAAATTAGAAAAACGGGCATACATTCAATCAGGATGCCGACCAGGGATGAGCGGATTAACCGTTATCCGTTATCCGGTTTCCGGGGGTTTTGGCCTATCCGTTTTGTTGTTCGTTATCCGGCGGTTTTGGGCCGGATAACGAACAACAAATTAGCTGAATCTTAGCTTTGGACGTGGTGATAGGTGGACTATGTACAGGATCCTTTAAGATTGGTCGTCAGAAACAACAGAAGTATTCAAATACAGAAAGGTTAATTAAAGTTTCCTCACTTGGAAAGTGGCTACATAGTTTTAAAGATATCTAACTTCCAGCCTTCCAGAAGGCCCGCTAAGCCTGTACCATACTTATGTGGGGCCTACTTAGCACAGCATTTTTCATTCACCTCAGCTCACGTGCTAACCTACAAGGCATACAAACTGCTACTAGCAATGGTCAAAAGTGGAGAGCCGCATCCTGGAAGGAATTTTTTGCCGCCGATCTTTCCATCGTATCATTTGTGGTTACACGATTGCAGTATGTTCGATTTGATTGCAGCCTTTTTAGCCATATGCTGTCGTGAATTATCAAAAAGTACTGCAGTTCAGCAAAAGCGATGGAATTAATCCAAATACATAGAGTAAGCAGCTTCTCCATTAAAAATTTTAGAGGAGCAATAAGCTAAAAACAAATTTATCATTGTGGGTGGTGAAGACATGTAGATTTGTTTTAAATTGTGAGTTTTTTGTGAAACTTATCTGCAACATACTGAACACCTCCGTTTTGGGGCTGGGTCGGATATTCTTCCCCTGTTCCAAAGGGATGGGTCGGATATTTTTCCTCAGATTCAGATGGTCTGGATGTCACAACTCTTTGAGTGTGTGTTTGCCGTACACAATTGCTTGCAGTTACTACCCAAAAGTTAGTATTTTTTCCATCCTAGATAATTCTATGTTGAAGAACCTGGGATCTTGGGATGCTATCCAGCAGCAACAACAATAACGGTTCATAGCATGTGTAGGATCAAGATCGTTATGTGAAGTTTGTTTCGCTGGATGTCTCCTGCCTTCTTCTTTCTAGAGACATCGGAAGAATTGCTTTTCCAAGGACTATTCTATTTTTTCCACTGCTCTAATTGAAAAAAGTTAAAGTGAAAAGTTAAGCGCAGAGTAATGCTGATAAATAAGACATCCAACCGACCCCTTGGAAACAAGTGAAAGGCGGGAATGTTGCTGCGAGTTTGTCTTCCTATGGTTGGACAGAAAACCCCACAAAGCGTCGTTAATGTGGCGAATGCAAAACGTTTAAAAAACAGTACTAAAATGTCTAGAAATGGCTTATAAATTAACAGTGCTTCAAGTCCTGATCTGTTGCTGAAATTAGTGCAATTTAAAACGAGTTTTAATTTTTGTCGTTTGTTCGTTATCCGTTATCCAGTTTCAAAATTTCATTATTCGCTCACCCCTGGTGCCGACCATACACGCCACCCTTAATGGTAGGCGCCCGATTGGCGTGATAGGTCTATTCTGTTGCCAATTCCTCATGAAGGCCACATTAACGACATATACCTAGGAACAGGTACATGCCACGAAAACGTACCGCAGCGGTGCGGGGAAGCGCCGCTGCTTCTAGCCGCGGCAGCTAATCAGGCGCCGGGCTCAGCCGCACAGGCAGTTCACATGATTGCCTGCCGCGATGGAGCAACGGCGCGTTCTCGCACCCTGCGGTACATCTTCGCGACAAGTGCCTAAAAACGGAACCCTGGAGACGGGAAAATCCTAGTGCCGGATTCAGAAACGACTTACCCGAGAGTATAAGGGATAGAGATACCCACGATGAAGCCGTTCATCTCTGTCTCTTATCTTATCTCTACCCCTTACACCCCGCTTACCTGCGGGTTTAATTGTTGATGATCAGCCCCTGGACAATGCGCCATATGAGAATAATGACGACGAGACAATAGAGACTCCCTGGAGAAAATACAGGATGTGACATAACGACATTTCCAAGGTCTTTTGGAAGCAAGCGATCCGGACAAAGAAAAGCGCATGGCGACTGCGGTGGGGTGAGAATGCTAGTGTATTTTCTCGCGCTCGTAGCTAACGCCTGCATTCGAAAACATTTGCCAGCTGCTTGCATCGCCCGCGAAGGCAACAATCAACGCTGCTCTTTTGGAGCCGGAATCATTAACGACTTACAGCAATTTAACGGAGAAAACACAGCCGAAATCCCAGATAGCGCGGCTTATCGCTGGTGAAATGTTTCACCATGTCGCTTGATAAGCCGCGCTATCAGGGATTCGGCAGTATTTTCTCTGTTAAACTGCTGTAAGTCGTTGATGAATCCGGCCCCTGGTGGCTCAAACCGCCGGAGGACTGTCGACATTCCTTGCAAAGTCAGAGGAAGACTTTCTTCTCCAACAGAATACGAAGCAAAGAAGCAAAACAACGAGGAGGTCGAGCTACCCATAAGGCCGAACTCTGTCTTCAAAAGAGCTGCTACAGACTGAAGCGGTACTACCAGCTCCTAAGGACATGGGCCAAGCGCCTGATCCCGGAGGAAAAGCCACCCGCAGCTCACATTGCCCAAGGCCTCTTCCATTCCCTTCAGCGCCGGTTTCGCTTTTTGCGACGCCGAGCGGCGCGGCGGCTGGCGCAGCTGACCGGTTCGTGGCGACGACGACAACGGCGCCGACGACGGCGACGCACTCGGCCGCCGGCCGATTGATTCAGGCCGCTGGCGGCGCCGTCGACCAGCAGCCGACTCTCGGGCGCGCTGGGCCGCCGACGGCTCCCGCCGCTGTTGACCCGGCGTCCGGACCACGCCAGCTGCGACCTCGGCTCGTCTGGGTCACCGGCCCGCTCCGCTCATCCATTCCGGCGCCCCGTGTACACATAGCCCAGCGGCCCGTTCCTTTTCTCGCCACGTTGTCCTCCACCAATTCTGAAGCCTCTCTGTACGCTTTCACCCCATCTACCCTGTTCAGATATGGAGCGCAAGTTCAAGCTGGCGATCATCACACACGTAAGGCGTCATCCTGAGATCTGGGACTTCACCCTGGATGACTATAAGAAACTGGACGTCCGACTCACAGCCTGGGAGCAGATTGTCAGCGAGCTGCAGGCAAAAGGCTACGACACAGGTGACACCATACACAGCTCACTTAGCTGGGAGTGTTCGCTATCGATGGGCCTTTGCAGACGTACAAGCGGCCAAAGTGACGTGGAAGCGACTGAAGGACACTTTCACGAAGCGCCTGAAACACTATCCGGCCGGGAGTGCGAAGGCGTGGATCTATGAAGACGAGCTGCAGTTCCTCTCGAGTGCCAGCTCTGGGTGGGTATTGACAAGTTCACGTTGGAAGTCGCATTATGAGACGCTTGAATCAGTCTATTTCTCCGTTGGTTGTTGGTGCTACCACTATCTTTACACTACAATATGTATTAGTAGTATGTATTGGTCCAAAAACAATGGCCGATTTAAGCCGCCACATTCAAATTAAAATATCTCCGCTTGTAGAGCAGTTAGTTCCACAGCCCAAATAAAGGCTATCAAAATCGACATGTCTCTTATGACAACGCTTAGTTGGTACCAGACGTCTCTAGAAAGGAGAAGGCCTATGTTATACTATCGCTCAACTCGAGCGAAGCCTGATTATAAGCTCCCATATCGATCGCGCGACACGAAGAATCGATATGGGAGCTTATCATTAGGCTTCGTTCGGGTGAGCGATGGTATAACATAGGCCTAAAGCAATGACTTCTACATAGTCTGGCCATCGCAAGTCGTTGTATAGGCCAAATAGGCATTCAAGTTGTCCCCACCCGTAGAAGTAGAATGCGTGGCGCGTCCCAAAGGGATTGAGCAACGGTGTCCTTTATTTCTGGACCAATCTTATATAATTTCTCCCCATATGGTTCAATTCTTCTTAAAGATCACTGTAACTTGGATGTTTAGCGACATAACTGGGAGCATTTCTTACCTTGTTTCCTAGGTTTAAGTTTTACGCAGTCGAGAAAGGTGCTGCTGGTCGAGTGGAACTGATACTAGGTTATTGGTTCGAATTTCTCGCCCAGGCCAACCAAGCCTTCCATCCCTCCGGGACGGTGAATTGGTATCAGGGAAGTCTTGTCTGGGAAGGATGAAGCCCTGACTTGTTTATAGGTCATTGTATGGTACAATACGCATTCACAAGATCTCCACGACATCCCGTAGAAGTAAAAATGCGTGGCGCATCCCAAAAGGGATTGAGTAACGCCGTCCTTTACCCTAGTATTAATATGGAAACTGTTATGCTGAAATGCGCTAGCGAATACACCGATTCTCAATCACCTATTGGGTGTCCCTCCCGATTAGGAAATTGTAAAATGCTCAAAATGCTTCGCCGCGTAGACTTGGTTAGTCTGTTTTGGCTGCCTCGCACGGCGCAGTCGAAGAAGTTCAGGTCCCACTTGCCCTAATCAGGCCATCCGTCCACTTCCGAGTTGTTTCGGCGGCCAGCACTATGTATTGTGTGGTTTGAATCCGTATTCAAATTGCTTCCGCGATACGCCGTAGAAGTGGAATGCATGGCGCATCCCAAACAAAGGTTGAGTAACGCCCTCTTTTATCCTTCCACTTCCGCTCTTTACCACTTTACAGTTAATAGGAACGCAGAAATAGATACTTGCCTTCATATTCCTAGCCTAGCGAGAGTTATTCTAAAACGATACCAATACAGGAGCCGTAGGTTGGAAGAGCTTCTTGCAGTATACTCCTAGACTAGGCGTAACAATTTGTGCGCCGCTATTCCTTAAGACGTCCCGACTTCAGATCATAACCACACCTCCATTCCTGCAGTTTTAGATGGTCGCTATAACAAACGGCCCTGAAAATTCTGAGCCCATCATGGCCAGCATTAATTGAATTTATGCTCATTTTCAGTGCCGACACCTCAGCTACTGAACCCGATGACGAATGCTTTGAGCAGGACGTTAAAGTGGAGAAGTTCGAAAAGGAGGGCAGCTTAACGACCGACGACGGTCTCACCGACACGAGTAGCATTTCCGTAGCATCTCCGTCGACCAATGGCAATAGCAACAACAGCAACGCCAACAACAACAACAACCAGCAACAGCATTACGAGCGACGGCATGGCAACCTTCGACGGAGCGTATCACATAGAAAGGAACAGCAACGGGCAGGTTGGTACCACCTAAAATGAATGTAGAACGGTGTTTTGGGCACTCTTTATTAACCGATGCGACCGGTAGAACCCTTCCTTGCCAAAGTCCAGCTTCAAGCACTAGTCGTACATTGTCAATCTGAGCCGCTATCAGATAGTATTGCCCATATTCTGCATCGGTAGAGCCTTGAAATGGCGCAGAGGAAATAAGGAAGCCAGAAGCTAGCCGATTTACCTCTATCCGATTCTTTCATATCCAAGAGAACTCAAACGCTTATAGTTACAGGTCAAGACACTGCTCCTCCTGCTCAGTCGAACGGCACTACGAAAGCGGAAAGAACAGAATCAGCGACGGATCGCTTCGACATCCTTGGTAAGATCCACTGACCTAGTCGCTCAGCCTTTAGAGGCGGAAATTCATCTATAATCCTAATCATTTCAGGCCAATACATCGCACAGACTCTTCGAGAATTGTCTCCGGAGGAATCGTCTTCGAAAATATTGGAAATCACCAGGGTGCTTCACACGGCTGCAGTTCCACCTCCACCTTTTAATGCTCGATCAAACTCATCGAAAACGTCACAGCACTTGAGGAAATAGTCTGTACTTGTTTTTTTTTCATTTCTGTAAATAAACTTCTTTTTCCTACTGGAAGGCGTGAAATGCGGTTTCTCATAGATCTTTATTATTGACGTGGAGTGATCTCTACGAAATATTGCCTTCATAGACGTGAATGAACTCCTCACAGGCTTTTCATTGAACTCTACGGTAAAGACATACTGCCGACTTATCTTCCAAAATATGTTCTCATCAGCTGTTGTGTTGGCGTGCCTTTTGGAGGAGTTCGGTCCAACAGCTTGTCAGCAGCTGTTATGTTTTGAACATTTCGTAGTGTTATTTCACAGTTGCTAGTGTAACGTATTGTTTGTCTTTTCGCCCATGTTTTAGCAACTATTCATGATAAATTGTATCTTCGTGCCAGTATGAAGTTGCTCTATGAAGACGCGTCCTTTCTGGTGACCTTTTCCGTTGCGATTTGACATAGAGAGCTTTGGTTGATCGTGACAGATCTTTTTTAGGAAGTGCAAAAATCCTGCACCCCAGAGGAGTCGAACCACAAACCATGCCGTCTCACCACGCCGCTCCTCTACCTCCTGGGCCACCACTGCTCGGCCGGCAGCGCAGTTTCAACCCTACTTCAGCTCGCTCTCTTGTGATTGGCCCGCTCTGCGTGTACCTAGAGGGCAAACAGCCTGCGACGAAAATAGTCCGTAACTCCGTTCACACATGCGCACTGCAGAAACGGAACACATATTTGGAATCAGCGTTCGAAGCCGCATCCAGTGATATACGTCTCATCTCAAAGTCCCAAGGTCACCTAGTATTCTTCCCTTGTAAGCTGCATCGTGAAGATACCGATCAAGAAGTTGGTGCAATCCCAAGGAGGGGCGAAACTCCATAGTCACTTGCAAATAGTATTTGAAGATAACCGCATACAACATAGCATATAAAAGTGCTTATCTGATGCGCTCCCGTGAAACAGCGGGTCGCCGGAATATTGAAAAAAAATTTAGTTATGAAAGCACGAAAAGGCTCCAGCGGCTAATCCCCGTTTGAATTCCCGCCCTACCGAATGCGTGAGCGTCGACTGACTCAGCGTGGGGCGATACGTAGAGATGATCGGGGACGCCTGGGGCGTATTTTTTGCTTGTCATTATTGTGTTTTGTTTTTATTCTGTTTCTTACCGTCGGTCCTAGGATACTCTTGGGTTGGCGGTGTGGGAGGACTCGCCGAGAGAACGAGGGATAGGACGCAAGTCCCGTTATAAGGTGCCCTCCCCGCATTGGGATCGCACCAAGAAACTGTTTATATTGCCTTATAGAGTTTGATAAGATGTGTTTCTCAGATAATTTCAAAAATTCAGAGCCAGGTTAGTAGAGGTAAGGGTTTTCAGAGCCAATTTTAAAACAATATGTAAAGGATAATGGGTAACGGGAGGCGTTAATCAATCCCCTGGGTATGCGCCACGCACTCTACTTCCAAAGGACGTCGAGAAGGCAGGCTGAATGCGTATTTGGTCCACGCAAATACTTGTACTGGCTAGCCGATGGACAAGTTAGCGCTCTATCCTTCCCATACAAATCTGTTACCAATTTAGCGACCCCGCAGGGATGGAACGGTTGCTTGGCCTGAACGGGAACTCCAAGCCAAGAACCTTCTGCGAGGGTGTACGCGACAGCCGGCATCTCATCGGCTGCACTGCCACGCGCTGAGAGCAATATTTAAGTCCCAGAACTCGAGAGAGGGAAACCTGCATCTTGTCAAGACTTCCACAGCACCAAAGAAGTAGCTTCGACAGTGGCCAGATTCATCAACCGCTTACCGCCCTCTAATGGCCCGTTTACACTTCGACGTCGAGCGACGCGACGTAACTGGATGAGCCGGGCACTTACGCCCTGGGGCCAGATTCGTGAACCGCTTACCACCCTCTAACGGTGAGAATACCGCCAAACTCCCTGATATGACATTCATCAGCATCATGTTTGACGGTATTTCCGCCGTTAGGCCCTGTTTATACTTCCGACGCCCAGCGACGCGATGGCATGTATACGGCCATATTTATTGATCGCGTTGCTCGATCAATGCGATCACTATGCATGTAACGAGTGAGTGCTGATAGGTCATTGCTAGATAGCTATCGTAGATGTTGCGTTCGACCAAACAACGCTGTTGCTGCAATTGGCTGGCATCCTGCCCGGAAAGGTAGGCCATGCGGGTTTGAGCCGCGTTTAGCACAGTTCCGATCGCATTTTATTATCCACCTAATAATCTATGACCTCTATAGCAGCTGTTCCAGCCTTTAGCAAATATTTAAAACACCGAAGAAGTACTTTACCTAAAACAACGCTTTAAAGCCTCGGCCGCCCTTCGAAGAAGAGGCCGCCCAAAGAGGTATTCTAGCATGTGACCGAGATGACATAGACGCTGCTGACACCCGCAGGAAATCCATGGTCAGCGAGATGACAGATAATGCAGGTGAAAGATGTCAGATTCATTGTTTCTGGCTACTCACCTTGTTGTTGTAAACCACGATAAAAGCCCTGCCGATTGAAAAAAGCAAATTCCAACCGAATTCGATAGTCCAGAGGCCCTATAAAAGTTCGCTAGATGCCGACATCACCAACTCCGTTTTGGAAAACCACACTCAACCACTCCTATAAGGCAAGATTAGTTGAACTACAGCAGAATATAGCTCCAGTCTATGTAACCAAGGTTTCTAGGGACAGTTTAAAGTCCGCGAGGCAGCAACGGGAGCGACTCGCGAGAGTGGACAGTACAGACTTCGGATAGAAAATGACATATATCTGGGGCCAGATTCAGCAACCGCCCTCCAACGTTGAAAATACCGCCAAACCCCTGATATTCATTAGCATCAGATTCTAGCGGTATTTTCACCGTTAGGGGGAGGTAAGCTGTTGATCAATTTGGACCCTGAATTGTTCACAATTTTTTTAACCAATTCTTTTTTGCTTTGGTGCAATGCGAGCATGGAGGTACATCCATACGACGATGAATTTTTATTGCTTTTTTCATACCAGAGCTCACTATTCTAGGTCAATCCTAGTGTGGAGGTGGTCCCCCAATACGAAGGTGAAATATTCTATCCTACCGCAGTTGTATGTAAAAAATTCCCACGCCTACAATGTATTGCACCGCCCATACTCTTATTGTGCGTTTTTTTTTTTTTGACAGAAACCTCGACTACAGAGTTCTGCTGCATCAGGGTCACTACGATTCCTCTTGCCTTCTTCAGATAATGGAAAAGGGTAGAGGGATTTGAGAAGCTGCTTATCCTAGGATCATTTAAAGCTACAAGAGGTTCGAAAGTTAGAGAATTTTCTATCTTCCTGTAACTTGAAATGATCCTTGAACGAAGAACTTCTTAGACTCCCTTTACCCTTACCAATCTCTGAAGAAGGTTACGCCGAAACGTATATGGAGCACAGCTTCATAACAATCCTGACTCAACAGCTTGGATGGTTGGACCGGGAACACCAGATTAGCAGTTTGAATACGCCAATTGAAACTCATTACCCAAAGATTTCGCATAAGTTGTTTCAAGAGTAAAAGGTGAAACAATGAACACCCTAACCTCTACAGTAGCTTAGCCACTAATCAAGCAAGCAATGTGCCAGAAGTACCCAAGAGAGTTATGATCTATATTAACATGCCTTTTAGAGACCGCGGCTACAGTGACTGGTCCCCCGAACAAGGAATCCATATCGATTGATGGCCAGCTATTCACCGCCAGAAATGGGTATCTATACCTTGCCCGGGAGAGCGGTCACTGCTATCGCGGACTACGAACAGGCCCTAATGTCTGAAGTATAGCAGCTACGACAGAATACGTTGTGCAGAAGCCAGAAAAGCAGCTTAAACCTCATAGCTCGCTCGGCCAAGATATCTAAGTAGTCACCAACGTTGCATTGAACACCCAGAAGACAATAGCACGAACGATATTTATTCTGATTTCTGGAACATGAACGGGAACTGCAACAGGTTGAAGTATTTCCACGGTAGAGACATCCACAACGGATACAATGGTCGGCACGGCACAGCCACTCGTAGCGACGATTCGGCTCTGGAGGCGGAGGGTGTCTCGTCTGGAGAGGTCGAGACGCATTCGGACGGCGATCATCATCACCAGCACGGCTTTCGGTGGCTGCAGCACGACGAGGACGGCGACGGCAACGACGACGGGGAGATCTCGCGGATCTCCATTCACTCTGATCACGTCAAATCGACTAAGCTGCACTTGATAATCATCCGTTCTCTCCATTCCATCATCATCCTCATCACTTGGCCATATAGGGTCATCGCTAGTTACGCGCCGCCATACACGTACCACTACACCGATGAACGGACGCTGTTGAAAATAACACATACAATTATATGTGTAAAATATAGAAAAGGTATAAATAATGGAGATGATAAAAATCCACAGTTTTGAGAAGAAATGATGCCAGCTACGAAACGAAAGAAAAGAAACGGTTACGCCCAAACTAAGATACTCGGAATCATCGTCGGACGGATGCACGCATGGAAGACGTCCATCGCGAGCACACTTCACGGCGCGTCAGAATATCAGTGTCAGACTCGGGCCTTTTTCTCCTCCCGTTCTTTTTCTCGCTTGTACGACCGGACAAGTCTAGGAGGTTCCTCTGGCCTACCAAACACACTTGAGATAAAAAGACTTTATTCGAACAACCAGTAACAGAATAAGAAATTAACACTCGGGAAATGCAGCAGCGGAGGCGATGAGAGGGAGACGGCCGCGGGTGGATCCTGGACGGAGCTGAAGGGCGTCGTAGTCGGACTCCTCGTCGTCGGCGAACAAAACAACAACTACTGAAAGACTCTGACGAACTCCTTATATACCAGATTTCCCGCGCCCACCTAGCACGGTTGATCTCTTGGCCTCTGTTGCCCTACGCGTCAACGGCGCCTACCAATGCTCTGCTGCGCCCACTCACGATCTCTGTATGGCGCGCCCAACAACTGGCCTACTGCGCTCTACGCTTCAGCGGCACCCTGTAGGACCTACCCGCGTCCCTCTCCGACACGCCCCCCCTCTCTGTTGTCGATGGCCTCATCGACCGCTCCTGTAGTGCCGGCAGCTTTACCTGGGGAGCCTTAAGTCGAATACACTCGTAGAGCTGCTTTGCTGCAGCAACTCCGGTGAACGGTTTGTAGAACTGCGCAGACGCTTCTGGTGTCCCAATCTCCAGGAAAACTCTTCCATCCACGAGAACGTTGCTGGCCGTAGTTATTACATGGTCTGGACCTCCGTATCTGGATAACACCGCATCCATAGCTGTCCATAGCCTAATCATCGCGGACCATTTTACTGCGTTCTGACTCGTCACTGGTGTCCAAGCAGTGACTACGACACCACCTTCTTCCACATGTTTCTTCGCCAGCTTTACTACGCCTTCTATCACGGCCTTCTCACCTCTGCATTCAATGGGATACACGATGATCCATGTTCCAAGAGTGCTCCAATCTTCCAAGATGTCCTTCAACTGCGAAAACGTAGTAGACACCTTTGTTATAAGACCTCCCCGTGGGCCGTCTTTTTCCATCAGATGTGCTGTCTCTGGTGCCGCAAAGCCAACGGGACCCAGCTTACGTTGCCTGGCCGCTCTGCACTGCTGCTTCAATTCTTCCTTTAGGTCCTCGAATGCAATCTTGTAAAAATCCCGTATGCAGTTGTTCTCGATTGTAGGATGCTTCTCAATGGTCGCATGAGTACAGATGAATTCGGTCCAATCTGTACACAGTTCGTATGCCACCCTGAGAATACTCTTGAGCGCCACGACGTCTAGCGCCACGACCTTCTCCCTATTCAAGCGAATCTTTTCTGCCACAGTTACGTCTGTTCTTATGAAGATTGAAGCGGTCCTCCATGCGGACCATACGTTGCCAAAAGGCTGCCGCCCATATGCCCCTGGAAACGAGACTCCAGCGATGTCGGCTAAGGTCGCCTTTGCGAAACAATCCTCTTTGCAAGCGAACTGGAGATGTCCTTTGTCAGCCGCACTGCCGATCACCGCTCCTCTGAAAACATTGACATTAACCGAACATACTTTAGCCTTCGGCTTCCTCCCTCTCTTGCCTCTCTCATGTTTAGTGTCCACTCTCTCATCCGATATGGTTGGTGGCACAATTCTCAACTTATCAAACTGGATTCTAATGGGTTCGCTATTTGTCCCAATTCTCGTTACTAACGCTGAATTTGAGCTAGTGTCAATCACTCGAAAGGGACCAGCCCACTCGCATGTAAGCTTGGGATGCGCATTTCTTCCCTTTTCGTTTGGCGCCCAAACGTACACTCTATCGCCCGGTTTAGGGTATGTCTTTCCCTCCACCTTATTTTCTCCATCGTACCTTCTTTTCATTTGTTTTCTTACTTTTTCATTGTATTCCCTAACCCGTTCATGCGTTTCTGCCACCGCCTGCAGAATTTCCGCCTTATACTCATCAAGCGATCTGTCCATAGAATACCATGAAATTCCGCCATTCGGAATAATATTTGAGGGAAATACGGGATCGACACCGTGGAGTAGGAAATATGGACTCTCCCCCGTTGAGCTATGCGGCATCATATTGTACGCCATCATGCAGAACGGGAGTCGCGAATCCCATTCCGTTGGAATAACGGTTGATTTCCTTAACATGGCCACAATTGTTCCATTGAGCCTCTCCGTAATTCCATTTTCCCTTGGGTTATACCCTTTCGTTGTCACATGTGCTATTTGGGTAACCCTCGTTAATTCCTCCATAACTTTATTTACGAATTCCCCTCCTTTGTCGGACATGATAGAGGCTGGCCATCTGCAGCCCTCTGCGATCCATCTAAAGAAGAGTGTTCGCGCGATGGTTTCTGCCGATTTATCCGGTACTGGGTATGCTGCGGCGTACTTCGAAAAATGGTCGATAACCGTTACTGCATACCTGTTACCGGATTTTGTCGGCCCTAGCTCCAGGACGTCCACTCCTATCAACTGATACGGCTTAGTTGTAACTATTGGTCTCAGAGGGGGAATCAACTCCTGGCGCGGGTTATGCACGAAACATTTTTGGCACTCATTCGTCCACTTGTAGATATCTTGTGCCATTCCCGGCCAGTAAACTTCCTTCCTTAGTTTATTCAACAGTTTATGGGCACTGAAATGCCCTGCGAACAGTCCTTCGTGAGCCTCATGAAAAATCTCGAATCTGTGCGGTCTAGGCACCACAAAAACCGATTTACCGTTCTCTAGGTACTTTTTCAATTCACCATTGTTCAACTCAAAATCCGCAACTCTCAAAATTTGTTTTTCGCCTGGAAGTCTAACTAGTTGCTCCCACTTCTCTTCCTCCACTAATTTTATCACCTCTCCCAAATGGGGGTCCTCTCTCAACTTCGCCAACCATTTGGAATCTCCTCCCGCTGTAACTGTGTTTACTACTGCTTCGTCCACGCCTTCCAGCGGTTCTATCTCAGCTGTGCAGGGTATACCTCGGCTTAGTGCGTCCGCTACCACATTTGCTCTTCCTTTAACATATCGTATTTCTAGTTTATATCTTTGCAGCTCTAGTGACCACCGCAACACGCGAGCTGAGACACTACTCCTTTTAAACAACGCAGTTAACGGTTGGTGGTCCGTCATTATAACCGTATTCAGGCCATAGATGAACTGATGGAAGCGTCGTACCGCAAAAACTACGCCCAATGCTTCTAAATCAGTGATATGGTATCTTCTTTCTGCGCGGCTTAAGCTCTTCGACGCAAAGAAAATCGGGTGCATTTGCTTATCTTCTCCCTCCTGCGACAACACGGCTCCTATCCCATACATCGAGGCGTCTGTACAAATGCAAAATGGACGGCTTCCACTTCTTGCAGCTTCTATATTTGGTTGTTTAAGCACTGGAGCCGTGGTCATCATCAACTTCAACCTGTTGAATGCCTCCTCATGCTCCTTCTCCCATGTCCATTTTACTTTCGACGACGTGAGACGAAAAAGGCTTCCAGCCTCCTTTGAGAATCCTAAGCAGAATTTTCTGTAAAATGCTGCCATTCCCAGAAAGGTCCGAAGTTCTTTGGCGTTACGAGGTACAGGGTAGTCCTTAATTGCTCTAACCTTCTCTGGGTCCATGTGCACCCCTCCCTCGTCCACTACGTGCCCCAGAAACGATACTTTTCGCTTCAACAGGTGACACTTCTGGGCTTTCAAGCGTAACCCAGCATGCTGCATCCGCGAGAAAATCTCTTCTAGAAGTTCGATATGTCGTTCTTCTGTCCGGGTACATACCATTATGTCATCTATATAACAAAAGACTTCTTCTCCCAACAGCTCACCTAACACCGTGTCCATTAACCTCTGGAACACCGGGGGGCTCGTGCTTAACCCAAAAGGTGTAACACGAAATTGGAACAGGCCCTCAGGCGTCGCAAAGGCGGATTTTTCTTTGGCGTCCTCTGCTAATGGGATCTGCCAATAGCCACTGCATAAATCGAGAGTGGAAAAGTATTTCTTGCCCGACAAGCTTTGCACCACTGTCTCAATGTTGGGCAATGGGTATGCGTCCAATTTAATGCGTTTGTTCAACTCTCTATAATCTACGCATAATCGTATGGACCCATCCTTCTTTTCCACTAGCACAATTGGAAATGCCCAATTTGATTTGCTTCTTTCTATTACTTTCCTGTCAACTAAGTCCATTAGCAACTCTCTCAGTTTTGCTCTTACCCCCAAAGGGACAGGTCTCGCTTTCATTCTAATTGGCGCACAGTCTCCAGTATCTATGGTCATATGCACCAAGTCTGTTTGGCTGAGTTCTCTATCCGTAATTGAAAACGCATCAGCATGCTTCTCCAACAGTTCCTTGATCTTTATAGGAACCCTACCACATTCCGTGTTAGCTGCTATTAGCTCCCACAACTTTTCGGTTCTTTCTTCCCCTTTGGGCTCCTTACCGTTGTCTTCCGACATTAGGGGATTCACATCCTCCCATCTTTCATGCCACTTATCAGTTTCCCAGTAACCAATACTATCGCCTTCCTTCAATAAGAGTGGCTCACTACTTTCATTAAAAACTGGGACTTCCACTTGCTGCTCTTGAATTCTGAAGACTCCCGCTTCTACACCGCGTCTACATGGCCAAATGACTCGGTCTGCGCAACGCTCCTTTTCTCCCACGCACTGTACCCGCACCAGTGCTGCTTCTTTTGGAGGAATGTAGGCCCTTCCTACCACCTCTACTCTATTTCGTGCTCCGTCCTTGTTTGTTTCCCGTCCAGCGGTTGTTGGGTCCGCCCGTATGGTCACATCGACACCTAACTGTTTCAAGGCGTTCGTTCCGATTATCAGCT